>OZ020291.1:12064579-12113076 GCA_963971205.1 Aethes cnicana
AGCCAACAAGGCCCACTATATATACGGGGTCAAGCAAAACGTTGTGACGTGACCCACAGAATCAGCTATTGATTCTAAGCATGTTTTTAAGGTTTTTTTTCCAGTTTGTAAAAAGAAGATTATTGTATGGGGGTCAGGTATCGCTTTCAACATCAATCCCATACTGGGCCATACAAAAAGAAATGTTTACCAACTCCAAAAATATTTAAAACCTATACATAAATTATGTTTAGAATCGATAGCTGATTCTGTGGGTAAAATATCGTCACAGCATTTTGCTTGACCCTGTCCACAGACACAGACTAACATACATATTATATGAACTTAAACTCTAGGGTTTGGGCTATAGTCCCCACGCGGGCCCAATGCGGATTGGGGGCTTCACACACATCTTTAAATTACTTTGCAGATGCGTGCAGGTTTCCTCACGATGTTTTCCTTCACCGAAAAGCTCAGTGGTAAATTCAAATTGAATTTCGCACATAAGTAAACATAGAGGTGCGAGCCGGAATCGAACCCCCGACCCTCTGCATGAGAGGCGGTAGGTCGAACCACCAGGCCACCGCGGCTTCAATAAATTGATTGATTTTATTTGCAATTTGCACTTGACGGCCATGACTTCGCGCGACAGCGGCAGCGGACACTTGTAAATGTGTGTGTACCATTACGCAGACCAATGAATCCACTCTCCATCTCCGGATGAAACAAATGACGGTGGGGGCGAGTTGGGCGCGAGTTGCGCGTCGGCTAGATTCAGGCGGGTTATTCCGTGGCCATCCTGTATGTAGTACTATCAAATAAGTATTTTGTGCCTACGTGTAAAAGGTTCGTTCATACCATTACGTAAGGATTCACAATCAGCCGGAGAAAAATGGCCCCGTCAAAACGGGTGCCCGAACAGCTCGGGCACCCGTTTGGCCTTCGTTATAGAGGCGTTATTAGCATATTAGAACGTATTTTCTAATGTCAGTTTGCTCCATATATTTTGACATACTCTGTTAGCACTGTTCGTCCATATGTTATTACTTATTATAGGTCATGGTTCCTACCCCCGTGAGCACGCAGCGCCGGCGCACCAGCAACATCATCAGTACGGTAATGAAGGCGACTATCCCGTGGAGCAGCCGCATCTTGAACTACTGCACTGTGCTCTCACTGCGGACTCCAGTCTACTATTTCCACTGTGAGACTGTGATTGCGCAAGAGTGTCTTCTTTTGGAATGGCGTAACTTGAGTAAAGATTTATGTGGCTTTGGTGAAAACCACAATAGTGATTGATAGGCTACATAACTTAAAATTTAGATAAATGCTGTTTTGAGTGTTTACTATTTGCTTGAAGCTTGGATTAAGTTTGAAGTTTGAACGTGTATATGACGTGAAGGTGACACGTGTCAGTTTTATTTTTTCTCTATATTTATTGTAATGAAGTATTTAACAACCTTTTAGAAAATTCATTGTATCTTTCACAGCGAAACCACTGAACTAATTTGATGTAAAATTGTTAAAAAGATTTAATTAATTATTACTCATTAGCTTCTGCCCGCGACTTCGCCCGCGTGGAATTCGGTTATCGCGCTTGAACGCGTTTTGCCGGGACAAAAAGTAGCCTTTGTCCTTTCCCGGGACCACAACTATCTCCATGCCAAATTTCATCTCAATCGGTCCAGCGGTTGAAGCGTGAAGAGGTAACAGACAGACAGAGAGAGTTACTTTATTTATTTATTTATTTATTTATTTATTTAAACTTCATTGCACATACAAAATGTATACAATTGGCGGACTTAATGCCTAAAGGCATTACTTTCGCATTTATAATATTAGTATGGATAAACACCTTGGGTGAACTTTACTGGCTTTTTGCGTAATAGATACACGAAGTAGTAAATAAGCGATACGACATATCTCGCAAAAACACGGTTATCGAGACAATGATTGGTGGTAATACATCTGGGTACAACCTACTTATTTAGCTGGCATCGTGCTACGACGCGTAGCTCGCCCCGTAGCACGTAGCGGGGAAAGCGCCACCTACGGCCTACGAGACCTTTATTTATTATGCTTTAAACTTCGCATAATTTTGAATCATTTCCTCCCTGCGAATTTTACTAGCTTACCACCACTATCACAATTAGGGCATCCAATCCCGCATGTCATTTTTATTTTCGGTATTCGCGGGATCGATGATTTACAATCCCGCGGAATCTCGGAATTCACGGGATCCCGCTGGTTTAAGATGAGCTGCCTATTAAATTAAGTGTTTTGTAAGTAAAGAATTTCTGAAATTCATCCTCTGGACAAAGTCTTTTTATTCCAGTTATTTCCAGTCCCGCGGATCCCGCGCTGGTAATCTCGCTCCTTCTTTCATCGTCATCATCATCATTTCAGCCGAAAGACGTCCACTGCTGGACATAGGCCTCCCCCAAGGCTCGCCACTCAGACAGGTCCTGTGCTACTTGCTTCCACCGGTTTCCCGCGACCTTCACGAGGGCACCTTCTTTGGGGGCTGGAAAATAACGCGGGATCGCGGTAAGTATACCGAGATTGGATGCCCTAAACACAATCACACTTGCATAATTATAAAACAAATTCACCCGCCTCGTCTGTTTGTATGTTCGCGATGAACTCAAAAATTACTAAACGGATTTTTATGTTGTCATTAATACCTACCTCTAGACAAAGTGATTCATGATCATGACTTTACGTATATAAGTCGGAGCTCAGCTGCCCGGGCCGAAGCCGGGGCGTATCGCTAATATTTACCGATGACTAATGTACATTTCTGTGCTATGAACCCAATATATATTTATTTATTTAAACTCTATATTTCACAAACAAAAAATGCAGTGTACAAAAGGCGGACTTAATGCTACAAGCATTTTCTACCAGTCTAACTTGGAGTGAAGATGAGAACACTTACTTAGGACTTAGGAGCAAAGAAGTACGTACATAATTTCAAGTAAACTGAGAAAGATTCAATATTAAATAATGGTGAATAATAAGTAATTATATTTAATTACTACTGTAGGTACATACTTGGTAACATAAATGGTAGATGGTAGAGATCTTCTACTATCTAAAGTCCCGCGCCTTCACATTTCAAAAGAAGAGGAAGAAAATATTTATTCAATATAAAACGCTACAATGTATTTCAAAAGCACCACCAACACTCTCAACACATGTCTGCGAACTGAGACAGCCATCAACAATGTGTTGAAAGTGTTGGTGGTGCTTTTTAAAAAATAATGAAAAAATTAAGAGTTTTGAAATGTGAAGGCGCGGGACTTTAGATAGTAGAAGATCTCTAGGTACATTTATGTACATACTGTCGACTGTGTCATTCCGTCCTTCATTGTCCGAGACATATTTTGTTATTGTATAGTGCTACAGACGGCGGGCATTACTTTATTTAATTAGCGGTCGCCACCGCCGTGGAGGAGGTTGCGAGGCTTGCGAGGTGGTCACATCACACGCGTAGGCGCGTCGTCCATAGCAAACTTTGCTAAGCGATGTTAAGGTACATTCCCAATCGCTGCGTTATTAAGCCTGTGTTTAACTGCTTTATTAAGGTTAGCACACCTGTTAGTTTCCGTTTGACGCATCGTTTTTCAATGACTGCAGTTACCTTAATTGTGGTATCCATAAAATTCATATGTAACAGTTGATAGGTGTGGTCAATCTCTTCATAGAATTCTGATATCAATTAAAGCAAGCAAAGGACTCGCTACCTTTAACAAAGAGCGTGGACACCGTGGAATCAATTCATTTACAAAAGTAACATTAAGTAATTAATTTTCCCGCGCGGGGTCAAAGACCGTCATGTTCATGTCATGTTCGTGTACTTTGACGTATGGGGTGTATGGACCGCGTGGACAGGGTGTGGAATGTGTCTTGGTAAGGAGCGCAATCTTATATGGCGAAACAGTTGAAAACGTGTCCAGCGGATTTGATAAGCAACAAAACCTCTTCACAACCGTTTTCGCTGCGTTTTCTTCTCAGCAGCGCCTGATTTTTACCCGACTGCGCACCGCAAAGGAGGGTTATGTGTTTACCTGTCTATGTATGTATGTATGTATGTATGTATGTATGTATGTATGTATGTATGTATGTATGTATGTTTGTTCCTTTGTGGCACACTAGAGATCAAACGCGTGGGTCGATTTTAATGAATCATACGTCAATCGATTCGTCTGAATTGCGCGAGTGTCACTGAAGATATGAAATTTATCAAAATTCAAAATGGCGGCCACCAGACGCCATATTGTACAAAATAAAAAAATAAAAGTCAACCAACTATGGCATGTGAGGTATCGTTGAATAGGTATTTAAAAAACATTATTAGGTTTCTTTGACCATTTTTCAGACTAAAGAACCGTTTATGATTTATAACGATTCAAAGTTCCTTTACTAACCACGTAAAGTAGGTACCTACTCACCCAGTAGTAAATCCCTTCATATTAGCAACACAGGAAATAATCTAGACCAACGAGTCTTCAAGCAGGTCACGACGACTATAACATAATAATAATGTTTTTCATAAATCTCAAACTTCAAGCAAGTACGTACGCATGTGCAATGTAGTGTAACAGTAGCGTCATCTATCCGTTGACTTGAAGACTTTTAGTCACGTTATTACATTTAAAGTGTCAATAGTGTTATTTACCTACATAATACAGTGAAATATAACATAATTGATTATAGGTACCGATTACACTAGTCAGTACTCAGCGCTCGTAAATAAATAAAATAGCTAGCTAATACTCTAATGTACTACCAGTAGCGCCATCTATCGGTTGACTTGAAGAATCCCGGAGTAGGAGTCAGAATCGAACCATCGTCGATAGAATGGGGGCTATCGCGTGTGAATTTGCCACTAGAGGCGCTAGTATCGCGTGAGGTCCAATAACATTCACTTTTCACTGGTTTTGGCGGGCTTTGTGATATAAATTATTAATGTCTTTAATTTAACTGATGAAAGTAATCTCCTTCGTGAAATTATCGCAAATATGGATTATTTGGCTATGAATGTGAACGCTTTGAAACAAAAATGAAATTTCTGAACAAAACGGAACTGCACAACAATGCGACATAGCTACTCGATATGATGATAGTTATTTATAATTAATAAACTTAATGAGATTCAAGATTTAAAACTTTGTTTCGGCGCCGATCTTATAGAGTCGCCTTTGACAGCTATACCTCTGGACCTTAGTCAACAGTGGCGCCAACTGGTGAGCAAAGAAACGATAGTCCCCATTCGATGCACTTCGTGGACAGGGAAAAATAGAACGGAAAATGTTGCCATTGATATAGGGATGACGACAACAGCTATTTATTTCTTAGTCTATCAGGAAGATTATTGAAAAGTAAATATTGGACACGTATTTTTTCTTTTTTCACGTAACCAAACTTATACGAAGATATATTGAGTTGAAATGTCGCGTGACGTCACGGTTAGGTACGATTTATACCTAACCGTGACGTAGTTAGCCCCCACTCTCCAACTTTAATGCGTTTTAACTTAGTCATTCTTTGTTAATTTGATAAAACAAAATATACATGTCTAATATGTTTTTATTTCCTGACTGACGGACTAATTAGAATTTCGATTTCTTCACTCTGTCGATCGTCATCCCTATTGTGCTGGAGTGTTACTGTACATAAGCTACAAGGAACTACCTTGGACCGAGCTGTGGTTGATTTAGGTGCACGCATTTTTGCGAAGGGTCAGTCTTATGTAGCTTTGAGCCGGGTTAGGTCTCTAGAGGGATTAATAATCAGTAATTTAGATCATCGCAAGCTACTTAATAATCCCCACGATAGCAACTCTCTCCATGAAATGACAAGATTGCGGAATTTACGGTCTTATAATCCCTAACTAAAAAGAGTAAAATAAAAAAAGTTAATTCAAAAAAACAAAAAACCCGACTGCGTAAAAAAACTAAAAAGAAAAAAACAAGACTACTTAGTTCAGTAGTAGCTAGGATTATGTTAAGTAATATTTACCGTCGCCATCAGATATATGGAAGCGAACAATGTGATCATAAATATCTGGACACGATCTTACTGTCAAGACGTTAGACTACATGCTCAGATATTTCTGATCATTCTTGCTTGCTCATATTACGTCTAATGGCGATCGTACCTACTGAGAAATGACACCATGGAAATAATTTCATGTTCGACACTAACATAAATCAAATATTGATTGCTATTGAGGAATCTAAAGATGCCTACAGTCGGGACCCATTTAAAATATAGGTTAAAATGTTACAAATAATGGGTCCCGATAGTAGGCATCTTTAGATTCCTCAATAGCAATCAATATTTGATTTATGTTAGTGTCGAACATGAAATTATTTCCATGGTGTCATTTCTCAGTAGGTACGATCGCCATTAGACGTAATATGAGCAAGCAAGAATGATCAGAAATATCTGAGCATGTAGTCTAACGTCTTGACAGTAAGATCGTGTCCAGATATTTATGATCACATTGTTCGCTTCCATATATCTGATGGCGACGGTAAATATTACTTAACATAATCCTAGCTACTACTGAACTAAGTAGTCTTGTTTTTTTCTTTTTAGTTTTTTTACGCAGTCGGGTTTTTTGTTTTTTTGAATTAACTTTTTTTAATTATGTCTGTTATTACTTATTTCACGAATAGACATAAATGGAAGGTCGAGGCATTTGCATTTGCATTTTGAAGCTGCGGCGCCAGTAGCTTGTAATTATTATAGAAAGTAAAATTCTGGCCGTGCTTTATACCATTCACACCTAAACAGGGAAAGGAAATAAGCGGGAATTCCCGTAAGACTAACATCCCCAGGGAATGAAAAGGGGCTTGAAGTTTTATTACCTGCGTAATTCCACTCAGATGAATTCGCAGCTAGTTACACATACAAGTATTATAGTTACTGAATAAAACCGCCCAATAATAGTAGCTACTAATAATACTAGGTACATTGAGCGCGCCGGCGCCGGCGCAGCCGCCATATTGGACAGAACGGTGTCTGCCCATTGTCATCGCTATCATCTCATTTGCATTTTGTTTACTGAGCTGAGCTAGGATATGAGCTAGGATATATGCTGCCAATGTATGTATAGGTATTTAGATTAATAAAATTCCTTATAAGGAAATATCTGTGAGTGATAGTGAAGGGCATTTAAAAAAAACTCGTCGCTCATCTTTTACGTCATCTAGGTATAGTGGGCGTCCTGGGGCCTCATCCCGGACGCAAAAGGGATTTCATTGAGAAGCTATAGCTTGGGAACGTGAAATCGTCACGGCGCTCAAATTGAACTTTAAATCTAGCTACTTACAGTTCGGTTTCAACGCCGTGACGCTTTGAAGGGATATGGAAGTTCCCTTTCCCTATGCAACGTTTCTAATAGAGCCCCTGATGACGACAGTGCAGTGGTATGAGATTTAGATACGTGTGGTGTATGACGCAGAAGGAAAGTACAACGGTTGAAACAAATGAGTCATTTTATAAGATTATCGATTTATTTTTTATACACAATTAAACCCATAAAAATATTCATTCTGACGGTAAATGGTAGAGGATGTAAATGGAAAGCCTACCTGAATTTTATCACGATCATAAGCTGTTGCTTCGTCGCATTTACCAATTTGAGATGTTTTACCATTTACCCCCGTTGTTTTCCGAACTTTTCTAACAACTTTGCGAGCAAATCCGCATTAATATTATAAATGCGAAAGTAACTCTGTCTGACTGTCTGTCTGTCTGTCTGTTACGTTACCTATTCACGCTTCAACCGCTGGACCGATTGAGATGAAATTTGGCATGGAGATAGTTGGGGTTCCGGGAAAGGACATAGGCTACTTGTATATACGCGGGCGAGGTCGCGGGCAGACGCTAGTAATGTAATAAACGGTAGGTATGGACCTCAGACTCAGAACCACAGGGTTATAGTAACAGTAATCTCACTGATAATATGTATTAATTAACTGGGTAAGCATGGGTAACATGAATGGGGGACGTCATCAGGAAAACCGCAGCACGAGCCACGATAGCAGAACCATGCATGCCATGTGCGTTACCTTGATGACTTTTTGTACTTATAGAAAATGGTTTCCAACATCACTACACAATTCAGCAATGGTTTAGTACCTACTAAAGTCTACATTTTACATTCGGAATTTGACTCTACTTAATTGTAAATTTCATCTCAATACTTATCTAAAGAGTACCTACTTAATCAACTCTCAAACAAAAATATTGGATCCGCTTCAAAGAGTTCCCTTCTCCGTGTTCCCTGAACTCAACCTTACAGCACCTCAATCCTGATCACGATTCCTGATGCTGGCACGTTTGCTTTTGAAGGATTCATAAAATTCATCATCATCATTCACATCAGCCGATAGACGCACACTGCTGGACATGTCTCCCCCAAGGCTCGCCACTCCGACCGGTCCTGTGCCGCTCGCATCCGCCGACTTTTCGCCTGACCTGGTGAAAAAGTTTACCGCTATCGGAGCGTCGCGCACGTCCTGCTATTGGCATTTCAGGCGGGCAGGGGCTATATTCGAAGTCTTAAATAGGGATCTTGCTGTTCCCTATAGGATCGATCACGCGTCGCGTGAACTTTGAGCAACTAGATTTAAAGTTCACCTTGACGCGTGAGTAGGGAACAGCCAGAACCATATTTAAGACTTCGAATGAAGGCCCAGTTTGTTGAACCGTGTCATTTACCTTCGCTTCACAGCTTCCGTAATTCCGGTTCGATCTTGAAGGAAAACTACGAGCGAAATAATCTTTAATCATTCTTTAATTATTTATCCGTCTACATTGCATACCCTTCACAGTGGATGCAGGTGGCGAGTGAATGAGGTCTTTATTTACAGCTTCACGCTGAAGACTGAACTCATCATTCCGTGAAGGAGAAGGCGGCTAAAAACCCACAGCTAAGTAGTACTACTTAGTAATTAAGTAGTTACTTTAGTAGGATCTTGTCCGCCTGTAGGTGGGTGCTACTGGCCACTGGCTATCCTTGCTGTGTTCTGACAGAACACAGGACACTTAAGGCCTTATCAAGAAGTTGTCGCATTTCGAAGACATTCTGGCCCTTTCGACCAGTGTTGCAGCCCCGGAAGACATCCAATCAGGTCACGTATAATATAATACAGTTTTCAATACGTCCAGTACGTTTCCTTTGCAAACAATAGTCCATTGCAGTAATCGGAAGACAATTCGCAATGCTACACTACAGCAGTTCCATTTTAGGGCGGTAGATGGCGCGCGTCAGAAATGGCATAATTCGCCATTGTGCCGCCTTGTTATGTGACTCCTATTTGGTAGGTGTAGGTGCTTACTGATATTGCTATCAGCTACTTCTACCATAGTAAAGAATGGCTTTACTGTCTGCTTTAAGTACCTACCTACTGACTGTAGTAGGTTTAGGAGTTGCTTAATTGTTTGAACTACGAGTAATGTAGGGTAATTTTATTATACCGACCGATGTCCAAACCAACCATGATAGCATATATGACATTTTGTAAATTAAGTACCTATTAAAATTGTGGGCATTTTCTGTCGTAATATTTACACAAGATTTCATGGCACAATTTGATCCATATACTCATAAGGATCAGCTACATATTGAAAAATACTACATGCGGTCGCGACCGGTGGCTTACAGAATTTTGACCAGTTTCGAACAAGTAATATTAATCGAAATAGTCCCTCCTCTGAAAATTGCGATTTTCTGAAATGACTTTTCCACCTTTACGCCTTTTTCATGGTCTATTTTGAACACCTTTACTTTGTGTATGCACGTGAGTAAATTTTAGATTTATGAATCTGTAATCTTGAATTTATTTGACTTTCTCCTTAGCGATTTCACCTTTGATGTGCCGCTTTTAGATTTGTATGTACCTGTATACATGTGCCTTTGATAGAAAAAATCGTATTATTACAAAGGACTGAAGTTCAAACGTGTGCAGATCTTTTTAATATCGGAATCAAGAATATTCATGTTAAATTTACAAGTGCGTTAAAACATAACAAGACATCTTTACAATTACACTTGCTCCATGATGCGTAGGTTAGCTACGAGAGTGATAGAGATCTATGTTCTATGTATTTTCTCATCGCCTAATATTCAATTTGGTTTGAGGATAAAGTGCCCTTGGCCAGGAGTAGAGTCCAGTCCCGTAGAGCAACAACACGTACCTAACAGGTCAGTCGTCTCGAGCCGCCGCGGAGTGCGCCCGCCCGTAGCCGCGCAGCGAAGTTTGCGAAGTTGCGCTTTCGAAGTTTACCAAAACAGAGTGTGTGTTTTTCAAGTGGAGATTTTATTTATTGGTGGGTAGGTATGTTTTTAATGAAGTCAGAAGATCGTTAGGCACTTGATATTTTCTGGATTTTACACATGTAAAATTGCATATTTTTTATTTTATAAAATGCTCTAATTCTAGGTTATCTAGATTATTTAATTTAGTCTATGGTAACAGGTACGCTGTAATTTTAAAAATTAGATTGCTGTAAACAAATTTGAGTAGGTACCTAATTTGAAAAAAAGCATTGTCTTCAAATCGAAAGTAAATGTTCGCAACATACTGTTTTAATTTTCTTTGATTTCTACTTATTTTAAAAAAACGAATGAAATAATCATGAAACCTTGTCTTTATGTAGTGTACTTTAAGTCACATCATCATCACATCGGTGCAGTATTCAGAGTGACATCTAATTGGTGATACAACATTGATTGATTTTGGCTCAGTTGATGATAAATAGTGTATTGCTTTAAAAGAATTAGCTTCATCATCATCGTCAATGTGTCAGCCGAAAGACGTCCACTGCTGGGCCTATGCCTCCCCCAATACAAGGCTCGCCACTCAGACCGGCCCTGTGCCACTCGCTTCCACCGGTTTAAAATTAGTTTCATTATCGTTAATTGTGATTTGATTGAATTATCTACATACATCGGGATAGTTTACTACTAGAAAAAAATATTTTTAATTAAATTGGCATTTTGGGACATTAAATAAGGCGTTTAGTTTGGGGAAGATGTGTGTAAAATACTGATTTTTATTATCAATCAAAAGTCACCCAGTACCTATGTAATTTTTAGTTTAGCGAACGAAGATAAAGAGCATTTACTTTTCGAAATGAACTTTAGTAACGAGTTGCGAACTATACCTACTTTTCGTGTGATGGTATACATATTTTCTACGATCCACGCTAAAATGGAAAAAGTTTTCTAGTTATACAAGGCAAATGACGTGAAAGTGAGACATGACACCTTGTAGTTTTATGAATACGTTAGAATATTAGATGACCGTCGAAATAGGCCTCGTTGCATTAAACACGAGCTCACATCCGTTGGCGCAGAACTTACGTGCTTGTGCAAGTTTCAATTTAAATTCACTGAATAACTATTGAACATAATATTCTTTATCATGTTCATCTATACTAAGTATAGTAAAAAGTATGTAGAAGAAGTCGCGTCTGTAATTTTAAAAATAAAAGAAACGGTCAAGTCGAGGGGACTATATAACCGCTACTGAAATTTACCGTATGTATGTATACCTATGTGTGTATGTACGTATGTCCGGATTTAACTCGAAAACTACTGGTCAGATTTCAACTGAATTTGGTAGCTATTAACACTTCTTATCCCGGAAAATCGCATAGTTCCCGCGGGCACGCTATTACCGAAGTCGCCTGCAGAAGCTAGTGTTCAACATAATGGAATTTTTAGAAGCACAAGTCATATTTAAAAAGACAAGGTAGGCATTCAGATACATTAAGTAGTTCCTTTATCAAAAGGTCCAAAAGTATGTTTGATTTGAATTCGACAAAGCATACATAATGACGCTGTCGTTACCAACTAAATATTTTAGACATCCTTTGCAGCTTTCTACTTGACTACGAGCCAAAAATAAAATAAAAAACAGTTAAGGCCGTTCATATACTCAGCTCACCCGTTACTGTCACTCGTGCAACGAGTGAAAGAGAAAGCACTACGCACAGAACGCCCGATTTAGTTAGTATTAAACGCGTTTTAATTTCTATAAAAATACCGTCTAAAAAAATGGCATTTATAAAGCTGTCGATGTATGCATATAATATGGATAATTTTTGTGTTATAATTCGTTTTACACTGTTTAATATAATAAACTGGAGTAAAGTTGGATTAGCGGTCCGAGTTAGAGGTTACTTTGGAATTAAATTGTATCGAGCAAAGTTTCGTGAAACGTGTAACGAAAGCTGTCAATGTAAGGATGATATAATCAAATATAACATGTGTTTTTTTCATATTTTTAACTTTTAACATTTCTTAGACAAGTATGATCTTAGATGAGCAATTTGACGATGCTGGGTCAGTGAACGGCCTTAAGCCTTGAATTTGAACTTCAAAAGGTAGCGTTAATCTATTACCTCTAGTGCAGGCTGCGTTTAAAAAGCAATTACTTACGCATATTGGATTGTTAGCGGGCAGATACGAGTATACCTACGGCTGATAAGAGTTGATACGTCGGTGTACGTTTATATAAAAGTGCGTTTGGACTTGGGAGCTTTACGTAGTGATCGGGCTGAAACTTTTCTCCTCCTAATGGTTTACTTACCAAAACTCGCATACGGATAGCTGGACCTCTTCGTTGGTCACCTTATGGTTTCTGTTCACCATCGAAGCAATAACGTTAGGCCTCCAAGATGAAGGCACGATCTGTGAGTCACGGGAAACCGAAGGATCGGTCTGTCAGTGGCTGTCTTGCGTCTGACATGATGATGTCAGATTGTGTTTGTGTAGCGAACAGTTGAACCCCAGCTACAATCAAATACAATAACAATTTTAACTTCGCTCAGGTGTCGATTGTGTGGCGGTTATGGCATCGTAACGCCATGGTGAATGAATTAAGCTTCACTTGGTATGCAATCGGTGGCCTTTCGGCTGCGGTGGCGGGCATAGTGCTGCGGTTAGCCACATCATCGTTTTGCATAACCTAACCACTCCGCCGCAAACGCCGGCCCCACGTGCTTCGCTACTATTATTCTCTCGTATCGACAAATCAAATAAAGTAATCTGGTAATTACATGTGGATGTTAGTCTGTATGGATACATGTAAGATACTACTACGTTTTCACGTCCTAACTGAAATTTTGTAGGTAGGTTATAGTTTATTATTATTATTATTATTTATAGAAGGGGACGACTGCCTGGTTTCAGTCGGGTGATCGGTCCTCCATTCGGAACCATTTCCCCGGTATAGTTATAATAGGTAAAGGAATCACAAAAGATTTATATTTTTTGGGATTTACTTCGGGTGACGCCTATAGATTGTGATATAGTTTTTTGGCAACGAAAAAAAATACCAGGAATAAATGGTGAGTTAGCTAGAAATTAGAGATTAATGTAGATTTTTACATTACCATAATTATGTAGATTTAAGCTCGCAGGGGCCTCAAACTCGAAGAAAAGAGATTTCATAAAGGATTCTATTAAGGTATGTCAAAACGTCACGGAGTTCAATCAAACTTTAAATCAAACTTTTTGAAGTTCAGCGCCGGCCGTGACATTTAGATTACTTACGTATAGAATCCCTCTGAAATCCCTTTTCTTGCCGAATTATCCCCGACTCACCTCACAGTCACACCACAACAGCAACCCGGCGGCGGCGCCGCCTTGGTTCGCGTTATTTATGCGAATAAATAATAGATTGGTACTGAACAGTTGATGTGACCCTTATAAGATGAAATGGATTCCAAACAGATTCATTCCCCTCTTGCAATAGTAGAATACGTCAAAAGAAATACAGTTATATCGATAATACTATATGTAATTGTAATTACTTTAAAACTTAAAAGAAATTAGATCAAATTCCAATTAAGTACGATGCGATAGTTGACTCTAGATTAATAATGAGGTTTACTTTAGCTACGTGTCAGGTTGGCTGTAGTCTCTAATCACCATTTAACTATCGCATCACACAAAATGCAGTTCAACAGTTAGTTGACAATGTTGACACACTCTCAATAGCCGTGTATGAAAGTTCTATAGTTTCCTATCTTCGCGACGAGGAATTACCGTGAATCGTGTGTTTGTCTTCCTGTGAAGTGGATAGCATGAACTGTGCCTATCATTGCTACTATTTACACCAGCGACGTGCGTATCTGTTAAAAGTAACATGAGAAATTAAAAAGTTAATTGTTAATTATTATTAGTTCAGTTATTATTAGTAGATAAGTTCCAATGCATAATTGTATAAAGTATTAGTAATTAAGTTGGTCATGTATTGTATTGAGGCAGTCAGCCGGTTCCAGAACCAGACTGGCTTTGAAGTAAATTTGGGACAAGTTTTTGTTTAAAACTAAATTTTGAAAAGCAATTTCTAATAGCATTAATTTAGAGGCTTGAAACCGAAAACTACCTCGGAAAGCTGCCGATGGGTCATACACAAAACCTGAAAATTGAATTACAAAAAAATAAAAGTCGTCAAATTGTAATCATACTTTTTTTTATTCTAAGGGTATTAATAATCTGTCCTACAAAAATAAAAACAGAGATCACTAGATCAGCATATAAGCTACAGTACGAAATTTGTTTTTTTTTGTTTTTACATGTCCACAGTAGAGATCAATTTGTCCACACTAGATAGCAAAAGTCGGTGTTCAACGCCACAGAAAATAACCTGATTTTCTTAACTATAATTAAAGTAATGCCTATTATTGTACGATTTATATTATAATATAACTAAATATTCACGAGTAGAGTAAATATTCACATGCATCAATAGAAAATAAATAAAACGAAGTGTACACAAAAGTGATGTCTCGTCCTGTGATTGGGCGACAGATAGAGATGAATTTGTCCACAGGAGATAACAAAACTTGTGGTTGAATTTAAAAGAAAAAAATATATTTATAAAAAAATGATTTAAATTACTGGTAATTGCTACATCCCTCTTCTTTTTTTCTTTTTATATCTTTATTTATCATCTTTTCTTCTTTTTTCCAGTGCAGATTCAGATATTTTCGCTCTTGCACGCTGCATACGAAGATGACATTTATAAATGAATTTTACCTAGCATGAATTTGAGGTTAGAGTGTTCTTGGAAATGTATTCGATAACTGCTCCCAAGACTTGTTATGGCCATTAACAATAGTACATTACAGATCTAGGGTCGTGAATTCGTAAATGTCCCAGATCGCAGGTTTCTGTGGCCCGAACCGAAGGTGAGCTTAAGGACTTAAGAACTTAAGGTGAGGGCCATAAAATGCCAGGCGATCTTAGTGGGAAGCAAACGTTTAATGATGCAGGTTGACTCAAACAGCGTCGAACCAGTGTTGTTTGATGGTGCACCAGTCCCTTACTCTACTCACGTCAAAGACCTCGGCCTGTACATTGACTGCAACCTTAGTTGGGACGTACAGATAACCGAAGTGTCTCGTAGAGTATCAGGTTCGTTGCGTGCGCTTTACAGGTTTGAAAATTTTCTACCGTCAAGCACAAAACTCATGCTCGTACAGTCCCTTATTACCTATGCCCATTTTGGATTATGCTGACGTGTGTTACTTAGATCTCAATGAAATTCACTTAAATAAACTAGAACGACTTCAGAATAACTGTATTCGATTCATTTTTGAAGAGTTTAAATAAATAAATAAATAAATAAATATGCGATCTGGGGCTTTACGAATTACCGCCCGTGGTTTGTCAAAAGTTTTACGTCAAAGATTTTCTCTCCGCGTAGCGGGCAGAAAATCCCACTTTATGGCCAAGGGTGATGTAAAGTAAATTTTACATCGCCTTACTTACCGATATATACGTGGAACAGAAAAGATGCTCTGATCTTTGACAAAAACCAGAAAAACTATTTAAAATGCTTCCATTTTTATTTTGCGCACACGCCGCCATTAATTTTTACACACCGAATGTCAGAGAACACAGTTTTGCCAAATCAATAAAAAGTTCGAACGCGATCAATTTTAGGGGATCACTTTTGTGGTAATATTTTGTGCCCACACAAGAGATTCAAAAGTGTATAACCGAAAGTGTTTTTGGTCTATCATAACAAATACAGGTGATTGTTTTATAATTAACTCCTTAAATGAGTGCTCGTTTATAATTCCCGTCGCGTTGTTAGTAAATATAGGCAATTATTGGACACGGCACAATTTTATTGACTGCTCAAAATTAAATACGCAGGGTGTGAACAGACCACAGAAGAAGACTTTTCAACATGAAAAAAAATATATATATACTTCTGATCAGCCAAAGTTAATAAAAACATACTCGTGTAATAACTTAAGATATTACATATCACACAAAAAATAATAGACTGAATTTTTTTATGAATAAGATTTTTCAGACAGCTATAACATATTTCATGACACTTTTGTGTATGATCCAGATCTGTGTTTCGGGACCCAGAGTGGCTCGAAGCATGTCCTAACGCCAATTTCTTGATTTTGATGTCTCCAAGCCAGTTTCTTGAAGAGATATTCCGGCTTGCCGGTTTTGATAACTCCGAATAACAGAGAGGCTGAGTGTAGGCGTTGCCTGGCTTCCATTTTTAACATTTTGGCTTTATTAAGAAAAGGGGTGACTGATGTACGTGGAGGAATGTAGAAGCAATATCGATCACAGGCATTTTGCACGCGTTGAATCAATTTTTGTGTTTTTCTGCAAAGACAAGGGCCAATAACGGTGTCACAGTAATTCAGTTTTGATAGGACAAGGGACTCGCAAAGTTTAATGCGAAGGTCTTCTGAGATAAGTTGACGAATGTTATAGAGTATCTTGAGCCTATAAAAGCAATTACGAACACAATTAAGAACATTAGTAGTATTCATATAGATGGAGCTCGAATGTACCTATTTATGACGCGCTCTTACGTTAGTCTCATTAAGCTGATCTATCAGGCAGGTGAATTGCTGTTCGCAATCTATCTTCAGTGCGATCTTGGTAACATCACAGGTAACATGAACTGCTATCACGCAAAACTAATAAGTTAGTTATATCTAGATCTAGATCACAAAGGTAATATCGCAGTATTTTTACCTTCGTCACCTATTTTCGAAAGTTTTTGCCTAGCCTAGCTTTTTCTATCGAGAAACATTTTACCACCTCTCAGTCTCAAGTGATAGAAACTCTCAGAAGATTGCTCGCAAGTTTGTTAATTAGGGAACATTTTAGGTGATATCTTATCTTGATACAGTCGACGAGTGAAGCATTGGTAGCCTACCTATAGGTAGTGGTTATGACTACTACCTCTCATGAAGAGGGTCGGGGAGTCGAATCCGGCTCGCACCTCTGAAATGTAAGAAATTCATTTTGAATTCACCACTGAGTTTTTCCGTGAAGGAAAACGTCGTGAGGAAACCTGCACGCATCTGCGAAGTAATTCAAGGATGTGTCTGAAGTCCCCAATCCGCACTGGACCCGCGTGGGGACTATAGCCCAAACCCTTTCGTGATGAGAGTTGGCCTATGTCCAGCAGTAGGCCGCAAAATACCCTTCTATTCTCATACAACAGAATCTTCATCCACTTATTCAAACTTTTGTTACAGTGTTCAAACGAATCAACGAATCACCAACCAAATCTGTTTCGAAAGAACCATGCAAAGAAAGCTTTATTAACCCAGAGGAATCTCATCTCTACCACCATGAATACATCAACTCATTTTGAGACCCACAATTTCACCAACGGGAGTCTAAAGTCGTGTCCCGTTGGTCAGGGAGGATCCATGTTTATGCTGATCCTGAAGGTGGTGTACGCCATTGGCATTATCGGGAACGGAGTGGCCATCGTGTGTCTGAGGAGAGGAGAGAAGAGAATTAGGAACAGAAAGCATCTTCTGCTGCTGACGTCTTTGGCGTCGAATGACCTCGTCGCTTTGGTAAGTATTATTCGAGTCAATATATTGTGTGTGAAGCCGTGGTGGCCTAGTGGTTCGACCTACCGCCTCTCATGCAGAGGGTCGGGGGGTTCGATTCCGGCTCGCACCTCTAAGTTTACTTATGTGCGAAATTCAATTTGAATTTACCACTGAGCTTTTCGGTGAAGGAAAACATCGTGAGGAAACCTGCACGCATCTGCGAGGCAAAGAATGTGTGTGAAGTCCCCAATCCGCACTGGGCCCGCGCGGGGACTATAGCCCAAACCCTCTCGTGATGAGAGGAGGCCTGTGCCCCGCAGTGGGACGCAAATAGGCTGTTGTAGTATATTGTGTTGACGACAGGTTTGGCTCAGTTGGTAGTGACCCTCCCTACTGTTTCGGCGATCGCGGGTTCGAATCCCGCTAGGCGCAAACTTTGTGTGATAAGCACTACTACTACTACAGCCTATTTGCGTCCCACTGTTGGGCACAGGCCTCCTCTCATCACGAGAGGGTTTTGGGCTATAGTCCCCACGCGGGCCCAGTGCGGATTGGGGATTTCACGCACATCTTTGAATTACTTCGCAGATGCGTGCAGGTTTCCTCACGATGTTTATAAGCACGATAATGTTAAAACCTGAGTCATGTATGTTTAGTATTTATATATGTTTGTATTTCTCTATATAAGTATTTATATCGTTGTCTAGCATCCGTAGTACAAGCTTTGCTTAGTTTGGGGCTAGGTCAATTTGTGTGATTTGTGTGTCCCAAGATATTTTATTTATTTATATTGGTCGATAATCTGATCTCTTCAGGATATCATTTATACGGTCAACGACAAAGAGATGTTACACTTTTGTACCCGATTCCGTTGTGTTAGATCCAAAAGTGTATATCTTTTTGACGTCCACTGTACAGTACATACAAACTCGAGTTTGCATAGTTCTTTACTTTGGCCCGTATAATTTAGTACATAAATATAAGCGTGACTTCAATTTTCACATGGTTACACAATATGTCTTCTGACCCTTTTAACATACATGTTGGGTTGGAAAAATGTTATTGCCAATAAGAAGGGAGAAATATTATACTTGATGTTGGCTTTCAAGTCCTATTGTGTAAAGAGGTATCCTAGAAAGGGTTATGCTAATTTACTTTATATGCTTATCTTGTACTTTAAACGCGCTAATAGTATTGTAGAGGTATATTTCTTTATTTATTTATCCAAGAGATCTCAGAAACGGCTCTAACGATTTGGATTTACCTATTTATCGATCTAGTCTCGGTTTTAGCTATTTTCACCCGAGCAAATGCTCGGTCGGCCAGGTCCTACTTTATTTAGTTCGAAGTCGGATCATCAAAGGGTAAACTCACCCTATCCCTATAATTGTTATCCATTCTCTTTATTGATTTCGCGTCCTAATGCATTTCAATTGACTCGGTAATTGGGTCGCCGCCGAGTAAACAAATCCGTTTCACCAGTGATACTATTATCCCCTCAAACAAACAGCTTTGAAATCCAACACGGGGTTATTAAATTGAATTTTGATTTACTAGTAAATTTGATTAAAAATAACAAAAAATATGTAACCAATATTCAAGCTCAAGTTTACGTTCTAACCGTAGAGGATCTTCTACTATCTAAAGTCCCGCGCCTTCACATTTCAAAACGCTGCAATGTGTGTAAAAAGCACCACCAACACTCTCAACACATGTGTAGGTGCTGCGATAGTCATCAACTATGCGTTGAGAGTGTTGGTGGTGCTTTTTAAATAATAATGAAAAAATTTAAGCGTTTTGAAATGTGAAGGCGCGGGCGGCGGGAATTTAGATAGTAGAAGATCTCTAATTACATGGATGACGTCATCATAATAGTCACAACAACAGTCTAATTTATGTCCCATTTCATGACACGCTGAGCACAGCCACAAGGGCTTTGAATGCGAAGTGTTTATTATAGGTATCGTATCATTGAATTGCGTAATTCTTTTATAAAACGTAATAAAATAAGCTTGTTTTTCCTAAAATTTCCCCAGCTACGGTTTCGAATAATCAATTTCAGTGTAATTCATAACAGTAAGGCGGTCTTGCATGATGTATTTAAGTAAATTAGTTATAATGACCACAACAGCCTATTTTTATGCTTTAACAGCGACAAAGAACCAAAATCTAATGGTGGTAGGGCCTGGTGCTAGGTCCGTCCGGGGTGATACCACCGTCTTTCCCCGTTCGAGATCTTATGGTTTCTCAATAAGAAAGGTGCTCTGCAAAAATGTCCATTAATAGTTAGGTAAACAACAACATCGACATTCGACCTACCGCCTCTCATGCCGAGGGTCGTGGGTTCGATTCCGGCTCGCACCTCTAAGTTTACTTATATGCGAAATTAAATTTGAACTTACCACTGAGCTTTTCGCATGCATCTACGAAGTAATTCAAAGATGTGTGTGAAGTCCCCAATCCGCACTGGGCCCGCGTGGGGACTATAGCCCAAACCCTCTCGTGACGAGAGGAGGCCTGTGCCCAGCAGTGGGACACAAATAGCCTGTAGAAGTACCTAGTAGTAGCAGTAGTAGTAGTAGACTTAATCTATTATTTATTATTTGAGTTAAGTCCGCGCCTCTGTTATACTTTTACTACAGCCTATTTACCTTCCACTGCTGGGCACAGGCCTCCTCTCATCACGAGAGGGCTTGGGCTATAGTCCCCACGCGGGCCCAGTGCGGATTGGGAACTTCACACACATCTTTGAATTACTTCGCAGATGCGTGCAGGTTTCCTCACGATGTTTTCCTTCACCGAAAAGCTCAGTGGTAAATTCAAATTGAATTTCGCACATTAATTAAACTTAGAGGTGCGAGCCGGAATCGAACCCCCGACTCTCTGCATGAGAGGCGGTAGGTCGAACCACTAGCCACCACGGCCTCTGTTATGTCTATAAGTAGATATCTACGGCGGTGAGCACCCAGGTCTTGTTTGCAGTAAGAGTCGTTTCGACAGGTCGGCATGATGGCGTCGATGGTGGTGGCGGAGCTGGTGCCAGGCGTGCGCGAGACGAGGGCCTACTGCGTCATCCGCGTGGTGCTCCGTGTCTTCGGCATCGGCAGCGTCTGCATCGCCGTCACGATGGCTCTGGAGCGGTACCTGGCGCTCACCAGGCCTTTCCTTTACCAGAAGGTGAGAGACTCACTTTATGTTATCCTGGGGCTCTATGCGAAGTCTTAAATATGGATCTCGCTTTGCCCTACAGGATCGCTCACGCGTCAAGTTGAACTTTAAATCTAGCTGCTTAAAGTTTACGCGACGCGTGAGCGATCCTATAGGGAAGAGCGAGATCCCTATTTAAAGACTTCGAATATAGGCCCTGGTCACTGAGAATCTATCGGCAGCTCTTCTTATTTTTTTACTCGACTGCACCAGAATGAATGAGAAGCGCGAGAAGGAGGTTATGTTTTTCGAGTCGAGTGTTTATTGAGTATGAGTGTTAATGTGGGCTATGTATGTATGTAGGTGTAATTTTTTGGCACGCTCTGTAGCCTAAACTGTTTGGTGGACTTTAGCTCATGATTTCAGCATACGTAATTTGTTAGAAAGACACTGTTTTTTTTTAAATAACAATTTTGACTTTCGGTAAAAAAATTATAAAGAAAGTATTTTCTGGTGGACCCGATGCAGGGGTCGGCCGGTTGGGTACCACCATCTTACCCGCCAATCTGCCGCAAATTAGCAATGTTATGTTCCGGTAGAGTGGTATGGGAGAGCCGGTGAAAATACCAGCATTGAGACGCAGTACTTGTTAGGTTAGATGAATTACTTACGAGTACATACTTCGAGAAAATAATGGTACGGCTGTGTGCCCTTTTTTGCTCGACTTGGCGGAGGCACTTCCGTGCCCCCAGATATATTCCTAGTTTACAAATAAGTTTTCCCAAAAAAAAATTTTTTTGGGACACGCTTTTATCTGACTGTACTCTTCTTTGTAAATCCTTCATCTACCCTTCAAGACAAATCAAACGAGCCCAAATTCGATGGGTTTATGTAGTTTTATTACGGTGTTCCTATGGCCACCTTCCAGCTCCATCATCAGATCAGCTCCACGTCATCATAATATTGCATTGTCATGCGATTTACATATTCGTGCAAAATATCAGCTCAATCGGAAATCGGAAAGTGGGTCAAATTTGACTTGCAAGATTCCATTACATAGTTACATACAGGTCGACCTAATAAACGCTGTCCCCTGTTTCCTCCCTTGATAAGGCAAATATCCACATATTTTTTTTTCCTAAAATTCAACGACCCCTAATTCTAGGTTCCTATTTTTTCCTTTTTTTGATTAATCAAATATTAAAAAAGATATGAGCCTTCAAAAATCTAAAAAAAATGCCAGATTTTTCGTAATGTTCAAACACCCAGCAAACAAATTTGAGGAAACAAAATCAAAAAAAGCAAAAAATAGGAACACAGATAAAGTCTTCTTCTAATTTTTGAAGAAAACTGCAATCAAATAGGTCCAGTCACAAAGTCACTGCGAACGCCTTTAACTTATATTTCTAGGTAGGTAGGTAAATGTGACGGATTTATAAACCACATTTGTTATTTATGTGCGTAAATAGCTACGTCACAATATTTTAGTCATAATGCAACAGGCAATTGTTAAATAGAGGTATACATCCTACATACCTACTATCTAGCTAGTTAGTAGGTAGTACTTTACCGACTACCGCATGATTATTCCAAAATTCCCCTTCCTGTGAAATACACAATAATATTATGTGTCATCTACCTAAACCACATAACTGGATTAAAAACCAAAGTGGTATGTTTAAAAAAATGTTCATGACAAATATTTGGTAGGTACTTACAGTCGAGTTCGCCAATATATGTATACACACTTTTGCACCTTACCACGTTGTAATAAGGTCCAAAAGACTGTACCTCACTTTCCAAGCGTTGTCGAAGAAAGAGATCGCTGTCTAGCTGCAGACAAAACCTCCAGGCCCTTTTCTACGTACTTTTAATTTAACATCCATACTTACTAATATTATAACTACGAAAGTAACTGCTTGTCTGTCTATCTGGTCTGCCTGTTTCCTGCCTCTTCACTCTTAAACCGCTGGACCGATTGAGTTGATATGGAAGCTATGGAGAGAGTTCGATCCCCGAGGGAGGACATAGGTAAATTTTTATCCTGTAAAAACGCATATTTCCTGCAGGAACGCCTAAACTTACCGCCGACCACCATTACCGCATAGGTACCGAGATTGTGTTGCGTCTATGCGGATAGGCCAATCCACGCGGACAAAATAGCGAGAGGATGCTAGTACCTATACTTAACTCTTACAAAGTGTAATAATATCACAGAATTACGTCTTGGCCAGCGACATGAGCTTGACGTCTTCTGCACCTCTGTCTGACTAGATTCTTCGCATCAGCCAGCCGGCATTTGGAGACAACCGTCACGCAGTTCAATCCAGTGATTGTTTTCTTCCATTAATTATAAGTACCTACTTAACACATTATTTTATACACATAATTAAATAGACTGTTAATGATAATTTATAAATTCAATAAAGAATTCAAAAATATATCCAAAACAATTCGTAGTCGCTTCACACGCCGTTTCTCGAAATGATTTCTCCCTTTATCTCTAAACGAATTGCCAAAAACAAAAGGATTGCGAATTCTGTGAAATTCTCTCATTATTTTCCTACTCCTACTATACAGGCACAAAAGGAATATCTTCTAATTTACCTCCACGTACTTTTTACACTTAGGTAGACCGTATGTGATGAAATAATTCCCACACAATTCGCAAATTTAGTAAATACTTTATTTAATTTTACCTGCACGCATCTGCGAAGTAATTCAACGATGTGTGTGAAGTCCCCAATCCACACTTGGGCCCGCGTGGGGACTATAGCTCAAACCCTCTCGTGATGAGAGGAGGCCTGTGCCCAGCAGTGGGACGCAAATAGGCTGTAGTAGTAGTAGTAGTAGAGTAATTTATTGTGTTAACCTAGGTACTAGCTCCTGCCCGCGACGTCACCCTCTTTGAATTCGGTATACAAGAGGTTAGAAGAGTTGCCATCCGTCCGTCTTCACCAGGATATGTTTGGATTTTTTATAGTCTTGCGTAGAGATGAATAACCGCGCGTTTCCTGTAATTCCGTCCTTGTCCTTGTATCCACGGGGCAATGTCAGGGCCGCCAGTCACGGGAGTCGGACTTATTACTACGTTCTGTTACTTCTGTCTGCCAGCTACGTTCATTCGCTCTCTTGTATTAGGATTCATTGAAGGGCGAAGCGTGGCAACTCGTTTCATTAAAGGTGAGCTCCTTGTTTAAACAATTTATGGGTTGGCTGGATTTGTCTGTTAACATAGATGAATACTTAATTTGTCCAAAGGTTGTGGGAATTAATGTGTGTTACGCTTTCAGACCATATGAACATTTTGATAAATATTTCGCATGGATATAAATAAATACATTACATCCATATTTAACACGTTACATTTTACATTCTTGGAAAATACACGGGTAAAGAATACAAGCTTTCATCCCGATATCCCTACGGGACAGTGATTTTAGCGCTCGATACCGCGGTGCACTTAATTCTATAACAAGTACTTAAAGTAAGTCAACCACTTCAGTTTTCTCAGTTGAGAATTAAGAGTCCCCAGTACGCACGGCGTTTCTCAACTTTTCATACAAACGTATTTTCGCTTTTATTCCCAAATTACAGATTGACTCGAAACTTGGTACACATAATAAAATCATTATTGTGGGTGTCCGAAATTAGTTAATGTCGTGGTAAAATAAAACACAATTAAATTACAGCCAAAAAACTGAATTTTGAACTTTGTATGGTGGAAACTAAAATTGTTAAGAATACCATACTCTGTATAGGTTAACTCTTTTAGTCTATGTCTTAGAAACCGTTCCATAGTAACGGTGTGTTGATAAACTTGTCAATAATATTTTCTCGTTCTCATATGTACTTTCGATATATTAACATACAAATTAAACAGTAACAGCTTCAATCGTTTATTCTCGTAATTATTCAGATCCATTATTCCACTGCGCCTACCACTGTCCTTCATATTTAACATGGTAGCAGATCGTTTCTACAAAATTACGAGGTAACGTAACCCGGTGAAGAAAAATGTCGAGTATACGAATCGACCCTCTCACAAGAGAAAATTACGACACTTGGGTTATACAAGCCGAAGCTGTTTTAGTTCGACAAAAATTGTGGAAATATGTCGAAAAACCCATAACTGCTGATTCCAGTGCAGAAGAGAAAGATGGAGACAGACAAGCAAGGTCAGAACTTGTATTGATAATCGCTCCATCTGAGCTGAAATGTATTAAACAATGCACTACTGCGAAGGCACTATGGGACAAATTGAGAGACACATACGCCAGCAAGGGACCTGCTCGCAAAGCATCCCTACTTAAGCTACTTATCCTAACGAAATTGGAGGGGAACGACGTTCGCAGTCACCTAGACAAATTCATGGATATAGTTAACAAACTGGCAGATATGGAAATCGAGATTAACGAAGACCTGTTGACTATTATGATGTTATATAGCCTCTCGCCGGAATATGACAACTTCCGAGTCGCTATTGAATCCCGTGACACACTTCCTCGGCCCGAAGACTTAAAAATTAAAATAATAGAAGAAAATGAAGCGCGTCATCACAATCTACAGTCAACCAACCTTGATAATGAATCTTTTGAAGAAGCTCTATATGTATCTTGTAAAATTTGCAAACGAAGAGGTAACATCTTTAAACGCAAGAATCATAAAATATGTACAAATTGCTGGAAAAGGAAATCAGAGAAACCTGACATTAAAAATACTTTCCAGAGAAACAATTTCGCTACCCAGTGCCTCCTATCACGAAACGGGAACACTGATAAAGATATTTGGGTACTAGACAGCGGTTGTACATCCCATATGACATACCAAAGGGATCTATTCGAAGACTTGGAGAGTACGAGCACATCAAAGAAACTAAACTTTGCAACTGAGGAACACACTGCAAAGATTGAGGGATCTGGCACAGTCTCATTCACTACAAAAAATAGTACCGGATATGCACTCACACATCTGCAGAATACCCTATATGTTCCAAGCCTGTGCACAAACTTGATGTCCGTCAGCAAGATGACAGATGCTGGCTGCTCAGTTGTCTTCTCCAAGAATAAAGCCACAATTAATAATCCTAAAGGTAAAATTACTCTTACCGCGTTCAAACAAAACGATGGTCTCTACTACTTCAAACCTGATAAAATTGAAAGAAACCATTTGGCCAATGAGAAAGATAATGGTGATATTGCTCCTGCAACAAAAACGACAAAATCATCTAACATCAACGAATGGCACAAAAAACTTGGACACATGAACGCCAATGATCTGAAACGTGCACTTAAAAATGAAAATTTGATTGGTTTAAACTTCGACTCTACTGAACACTTGCCTGAATGTGAAACATGCATCCAAGCGAAGTTACATCGTGTACCTGCCTCTCACGAAAAATCATCTCTACGAACGACCAAGCTTTTGGAAATTATCCACAGCGACGTGTGTGGTCCCATGAAAACGCCCACCGTTAAAGGAAACAAATACTTTGTCACCTTCATTGATGATTATAGCCGTTATTGCCGCGTCTTCCTCATCAAGAATAAAAATGAAGTATTAGACAAGTTTAAAGAGTTCAAAGAGCTATCTGAGACGCATACAGGAAACAAGATCAAATCTTTACAAACAGACAATGGCACCGAATATGTGAACAAAGAGTTCAATGCGTATCTTAAATGCTGCGGTATTGAACGTCGACTCACTGCTCCATATACACCACATCAAAACGGAATCGCTGAGCGAAGAAACCGTACACTGGTTGAAAAAGCCCGAGCTATGCTGATTGACGCCAAGGCACCTTTAAAACTTTGGGGCGAAGCAGTATTAACTGCCAACTACCTATCAAACAGGAGTATAAACAGCGCTATTCAAAATGAAACGCCATTTAAATTGTGGGTTGGAAGAAACCCATGCGTGAATCACCTGTATATTTTTGGCAGCAAGACTTATGTCCTATTGAAAAACACTCAAGGTCATAAATTTGCACCTAAAGCAATTCCAGGCATGTTTGCTGGTTACTCTGAAACATCGAAAGCTTTCAGAATCTTCATTCCTTCGAAGTGCAGCATCATGATCTCAAAAGATGTTCGTGTTATGAATACTATGTACTACGATACAAATGATGCGTCCAATTCATACGATGTCTCTAACATGTTTGAAAATGAGAAGCAAAATTCAAAATCAACATCATCACAAGGAACACCAAAGCAAGTGCTTGTAACGTTTGATAATGAAGATCATCATTCTGACAGAAGTAATTCTACAGTGAATCCTATTGAAAACGATGTCTTTGCTTATGACATGTTACAAGATAATCTGATTGAGAGCACAGAAAACGTTCATCATACGGAACACGCAAATGCTGATAGTGAATATGAGTCACTCTCCGGTTCTTTCAATATCTCTAATGAAGAAGAACATGTGAACAATTTCGACACTGAAGAAAACATCATCGCACCAACAAGATCTTTGAGGGACAGATCAACTATTTCAGCTCCTAAACGCTATGATGATTATATTATGGCAGCAGCTGAAGAGATTGACAATCTTAACAAACCAAAAGAGCCCACAACCTTTAAAGAAGCGATAGATTCGTCTGATAAAGAAAAATGGCAAGAAGCCATGCTCTCAGAAATAAATTCGTTGAATGAAAACAAAACCTGGGATCTGGTTGAATTACCTAAAGGTCGTAAAGCACTACCTTCGAAATGGGTCTACAAAATAAAAATGAATCCCGATGGATCTGTAGAAAAGTACAAAGCGAGACTGGTAATTAAAGGATATTCTCAACAACCTGGAGTGGACTACAATGAAACTTTTAGCCCCGTGGTTCGTTTGAGCACTATACGGACAATCTTGGCCATTGCCGTTCAAGAAAATCTAAAACTACACCAGTTTGACGTTTCAACCGCCTTCTTATACGGCGCTGTAAAAGAAGAGCTTTATATGAGACAACCTGAAGGCTACCAAGACGGCACAAAACGTGTCTGCAAACTAAACCGTAGTCTTTATGGTCTAAAACAGGCTCCTCGCTGCTGGAACGCCTGCATTACCGATTTTTTGGAAAAATCAGGATTTAAACATAGCGATGCTGATCCGTGTTTATATATACGAAACAGAGGACAATCCAAAGTGTTCATTGGTCTATATGTCGATGACGGACTTATTGCATATAACACGCATGCAGCCGGAGTCGAGTTTCTAAAAGAATTAAAATCAAGATTCAAAATCACTACAAAGCCTGTTCCATATTTCCTTGGAATGGAAATAGATGTGCGCAAGGACAAAACCATCACAATTTGTCAGAAAGCCTATACCAAGAAGGTTTTAGTAAAATATGGCATGTCCAATTGTAAATCTGCTCCTACACCTATTACCAAAGAAAACGATATGGAAGATGATCTTGGCACTACAACAAGTTTCCCTTACAGACAAGCTGTAGGTGCCCTCGCGTATTTATCAGTAGGCACAAGGCCTGATATCTCGTACGCAGTTGGTGTTGCTTCCAGAAATCTTGGAGCACCCACAAAAAAGGACGTTGGACTAGTGAAGCGTATCTTCCGTTATCTTAAAGGCACAGTCAATAATGGCCTTACATTTAGCAAGCAGTCTCCTCCACGTCTTATTTGCTACAGTGACGCAGATCATGCTGGAGATCAAGCGACAGGCAAATCTACCACTGGAATGGTATGCCTATTTTCTGCTGCAGCTATAAGTTGGAGAAGTCAGAAACAAGCTACAGTATCCATATCTTCAACTGAGGCGGAGATAATAGCAGCTAGTGAAACTGCTCAAGAAATTGTATGGCTGAACGGGCTACTCAAAGACCTGATTAAAACAGACCAGACCGTCTTAAATTTGGATAACGAATCGGCCATAAAATTGTCGAAAAATCCACATTATGAGTACCACAAGCGTACTAAACATATAAAACTGAAGCATTTCTTCGTAAGAGAATGTGTCGCAAGCGGCGAATTAACTGTGAAACATGTATCGTCGGAACGACAATTGGCAGACATGTTGACGAAGCCATTATTCGGTCCTAGACTGAAAGAGTTATGTTCAAGCATTGGATTACGGAATTTGTGTATATAAATTCTTCAAAGTTAAGGGGATGTTAAGAATACCATACTCTGTATAGGTTAACTCTTTTAGTCTATGTCTTAGAAACCGTTCCATAGTAACGGTGTGTTGATAAACTTGTCAATAATATTTTCTCGTTCTCATATGTACTTTCGATATATTAACATACAAATTAAACAGTAACAGCTTCAATCGTTTATTCTCGTAATTATTCAGATCCATTATTCCACTGCGCCTACCACTGTCCTTCATATTTAACAAAAATGGTCCTAGATTCTTTGTTATTCAATTTATTACAATCAAAGTGTATTTTGGACACTAATATCTCTGCTCCACTATTACTTGTAAAATTTATAAGATTTATAAATACTAGGAGAAGGAGAGTAAGCATGCAAGTGTAAATGGGCCTTTACGCAAGCAGCTTGGCAAACGTAAGAACACCAAGTATCTACGTCACACTCCTACCGTAAAATCGTGCTATAATCCCAAAAATGCTAATCTTAATTGCGTTAGCGCACGATGCGGAAAATGGCGTTTTGTCTGCCGCTGCGCTGTATATTTTAATTTTAGTTTCTTTATCACAAATCATAAATTATACTTAGCGGCGGCACGATCCTAAAGGTATCTATTTTAAGATTAAGTCTGAGATTTTTCAAGTTTAAGTAACATTAAGTTAAATTCACTGGAAAGAAGTAATTATGTAGATTGAATTTTGGAAAATGAACGTTACCAAAGGCCTTGTGAAGGTTACTTGTAAGTGTAAACTAACAAGATATATAACGAGTAGCCAAACTCATTGAAAACTACATTCCTCCCTTCCCAAAGTCAAAGTTTACCATCAAAAGAAATGGCCGAACTGATAAAGTTCCCCTTGACCTTGGAACATTACCAATCATGCATCATGGCTTTCTTTGTGCTTTAGGCTGCGATTCCACCAGTGATGTGCTAGGATGCGTTGCGAGGGATGTTGTTTGGTGGTTTGATAGGTAAATGAAGTGTTTCTATTGTCTGTGCCAATAGAAACACTTCATTTACCTATTACCTAGCCTCGCGCAGCTCAGCTCTGGTGGAAACAGCTTAACGGAGCGAGGATAGGTAAATGAAGTGTATGGTTCATGACAGACATATCATTTGCACCGCATTCTCGCACATCTCTGGTGGATACACAGCTTTATACACGTATTTGTATAACAACTTTCCCCTTGTTTTGGTCGTTTGTCGGCTTTGTTACTTTGTTTATGAGATTTGTTCTAATGTCATTTGTACAGTTGTTAAGATTGTTTTCTCGAAATATTGTGGTGCGAATTGTTTGTTAATTGTGCTCCTATTTAAAGGTCGGAAAGCAAATCAATACAAGATATTTCCAAGTTGAAATTGCAATACTTGCAATTTTTTTTAATAGGTACTTAGACCTATAGATACCTGGTGAAATAGTTCGTTTCTATAATTTTACGAACTAAATACACTCAACAGCAATGAATTAGGGTCATTTTGTATAGGATTTTCCATACAGTGACCCGAATTCATTGATGTTGAGTTTAGTTGATTAACTCTCACGTCAAGTCAAGATACACGAAGTTTGCAATCCTTTTAGTAAATCAGTTCCTATAGCAAACATCCTATCTTAGAAGCAGTTCAACAAACATTGGACTAGAACTTCGAAATCGAGAAACCTTATTTCGAGGAGGCTGTAGCATAATACCTACCAAAACCTTTTTCTGTGCAATCTATCTGATACAGAAAAACGGGGGTGTTATTTACTTGTTTACTGCAAACATTTTCGGCTGCCCTTTTTCAGCTTTGATTGCCCCATCCATGTTTTGCCATCAAACTCGACCATAAAGTCCAAAAGAATGGTGTATTATGTTTTACGCCGCCTCGTAAAATGAGAAGCTAAGTAATACGCCGCGGCGATCAAAATATTTGTGACGTTCTCTTAGGGCCGGTTCCTATATCCACGTAACGCCTCGTTTTGCCTACGAACGGTTAAAATTTGACAGATTCTCTATGGAACAAATGTCAAAAATCAACCGTCCGTAGGCAAAACGAGGCGTTTCGTGGATATAGGAACCGGGCCTTAGAGTTGTTTGATTGATTTTTTCCCCCATATAACTACGACAACTCAATTTTTTAATGGTTAGGTGTACACAATATAATTTTACTTCAGTACATGTCCAGTGTAAAGGTACCTAACAATTATTTTACAAGTCTGAAAAGGGTGATTTTTACGGCTCTGGGACAGCCTGAAAACCTGCTCTCTCTCTCTGGTCGGTCCTTCATGTCTGAAGATCGTGGTCATGGTGGGATGAAAGTCTGGAACGGATGAAGTGTCTCCATCGGCTCCTGTCAGTCGCTATGCTAGCCCTGAAAACCTGCTAATCAACAACAAACATACCTAGTACTTATCAGCATTTTCCCAACACTTTAAGAGCCATCTACGAGTAAAGTCTGCAGTCTGCCTGGAATATGAGCGAACTTAGTACCCCGAGTTATTTATTTATAGCAGTGATGTACACCAATTCTGATTCACCAATTTAGTTTTGTGCAAGCGTTATTATTCAATTCCTCGGCAGTCGACGCTCTCACTGTGCACGCTGAAACCATGTTGAATCGGTTAACATTACTATGTTAATGTTTAGTGTATACACTAGCGTGCTCCCGCGACTTCGTCAGGGTGGCAATTCATACCAAACTTCCTCCCCCTCTGCCCCCTTCATGTTTTTTCAGGGAAGAAACTCAAACTATATCCATACATAACCATTCATTGCAAAGGACATGACACGGCACGGCTGTCTATCGAAGACAGTTAACACGCGGGGAATCTCGTCCTAATTGAATTGAATGAACTTGATGAAACTAAACACGGGAATACCTGAACGTAAACTCCCTCCACCTTTATAATGCGCGAAATTGAAATAGAGATTTCTTAAGAATTAATTTGTAACAAAAATCGGCTTGTGTTAGATATCGTATTTAGGTAGGCCCCTACGAGCGCGAGGCTCCGGCCGGTTGCATTGTCCTGCACGGCTTCCCCCTAAAACCGCCCCAGGAACATTCGAAGTCTTAAATAGGGGCTGCCTGCCACGTTTTTGCAGTGCATCTGGCATGTTCGCGGAAGCGCGTATGGACGACTTCCTGCCATAATAAGGAAAAGAATTGCCTATCAAATGTATCGCCTGCGAGGCAGCGCCAACAGCTTGCTGGCTGAGATAGCGGAGAGATGGGACAGCCCGTTCCTTAGACACTAGGCGTTTTTTCATCGCCCTGTGTACCGAGACCCCAAATAAATGTAATTTGTAATGAGTGCCAATTTAGGTTAAGTTGTACTAACACTAGTAATTAAGTTTATAACTAACAAATTATGGGCAATAGCCTGAAATAAAGATATTATTATTATTAAATAGAGACAGGGAGATTCCTTATAGGATCACTTACGCGTCGCAGCGTTGCGACTGAACTTTAAGCAGCTATTTAAGACTTCGAATATAGCACCTGATCATCTAAATCGTCTTAACATGAATGTCTTCGCAGGCTTGCGCCGTAGCGCTATCGAAATTGACGTGTTAATAATAAGAACCCAAATGAAATTGCTGAATACCTAGCCTGTTTATAAATAATGCATTTTTCGTAAAACCACAGTGAGTAATATCAATAAAACTACTACTACTACTACTACTACTGCAGCCTATTTGCGTCCCACTGCTGGTCACAGGCCTCCTCTCATCACGAGAGGGTTTGGGCTATAGTCCCCACGCGGGCCCAGTGCGGATTGGGGACTTCACACACATCTTTGAATTGAATTGCACGATGTTTTCCTTCACCGAAAAGCTCAGTGGTAAATTCAAATTGGATTTCGCACATAAGTAAACTTAGAGGTGCGAGCCGGAATCGAACCCCCGACCCTCTGCATGAGAGGCGGTTGGTCGAACCACTAGGCCACGAATATAAGAAAATATCAAAAACTCTTGCGTAAAATAGTTGCACGTTCACGTATCGTTGTGTTTGTGTGTTTGTGTTTGACTGCGGCTTCCGCTACGCAATTAGACGTGTTATTGCAATCTGCAACCGTATCATGCTGAATCTTAGTTGCTTACATACTCGTATTAATCTAAAATTAATTGCCAAGTAAATACCCAGGAAATGGCGAAGACTAAGATCATACATATAATAATACACTAGCCGTGGTGGCCTAGTGGTTACCTGCCGCCTCTCATGCGGAGGGTCGCGGGTACAAATCCGGCTCGCACCTCTGAAATTATTTATGTGCGTAATTCAATTTGAATTAACCACTGAGCTTTTCGGTGAAGGAAAACATCGTGAGGAAACCTGCACGGATCTGCGAAGTAATTCAAGGTTGTGTGTGAAGTCCCCAATCCGCATTGGGCCCGCGTGGGGACTATAGTGATGAGAGGAGGCCTGTGCTCAGCAGTGGGCCGTAAATAGGCTGCAGTAGTAGTAGTAGTAGTTTTATTGATATTACTCACTGTGGTTTTACGAAAAATGCATTATTTATAAACACGCTAGGTATTCAGCAATTTCATTTGGGTTCTTATTATTAACACGTCAATTTCGATAGCGCTAAGGCGCAAGCGCACCTTGTTACCTGTGAACCGTCTGCAATCATACCCTGCTTGGTCTTACGCTGTCTGATTTCCTCGGATTCCAGCGACTTTCACCAGGTCGTCGCTCCAGAGCGAAAATAGTGGAAAACAAAAACAATTTAAAATCAAAATGATAAATGCATGAGACAGTTGTGGCGATATGTGGGTTCACCGGACGCATGCGTAGGCTGCGTTTCCAACAGAGATTTGCAAAGTAATAACATATGGACGAACAGTGCCTAACAGAATATGTCAAAATATATGGAGCAGACTGACGTTAGAAAATACGATCCAATATGCTAATAACGCCTCTATATAACGAAGGCCAAACGTGTGCCATAGCTCTTCGGGCACCCGTTTTGACGGGGCCATTTTTCTCCGGCTGATTGTGAATCCTTACTTATAATAGGCGACAATGCGATTACGAGGGATGTGTTTGTCATGAACCAATAGATATATACTTCATTTAACTATCCTCGCTGAGCTGTTTCCCCCCGAGCTGAGCCGAGCGAGGATAGGTAAATGCAGTGTTTCTATTGGTTCATGAAAACAAATCCCTCGCAACGCAAATTCGCACATCTGCAGTGGCAACGCAGCCTTAGCATACCATCGAGCTGCGCGTATGCACGCATTTGCGATGCTAATGTCTGAATCTGTTGTGCAAACCTAAATACAAATCCTTTATTTCCATAAAAGATACAAATATTTTACAATATGTCTATGTTACACATAGGTCATATGTTGCCTACATTAAGTATTTTCGAAGGATAGAGCAACAACTTGATAAAAAGTATTTTCAGGGTCTCAAACTATGTCCATACCACGTGATAATCGGTCCAGCCCTTTGATGTGAAGCAAAATCAAAACAAATCAACACAAATAGGTACTTTAACTTTAAACGAGCGAACAGTCTAGTAAGTAATTATTTATATGTAGTTACAGAATTAAACCCCTATAATGCAAATTACGTCCAAATATCCCCTCTTGAAATAAATAGAGATATTCTACTATCTAAAGTCCCGCGCCTTCACGTTTCAAAACGCTTCAATGTATTTTGAAGCGTTTTGAAATATGAGGGCGCGGGACTTTAGATAGTAGAATATCTCTATTTATTTCAAGAGGGGATATTTGGACGTAATTTGCATTATAGGGGTTTACAGGGATGACAAATCCATTTAACTGGATCTCACCACGGGATATCTCTTTTTAAATATTTTTAGGTACCCGAGTAAAGCTCAAGTAGATACAATTTCAACTACCTAAGTTAAGGAGGTTTCTACATAATATTTAAATCGTATGAATAAGAAAAGAAAGGCAACTTTAGTAATAAATGTAGAACGATGGTAATATTTTATAATCACGACCTTTCCCTTCCAAAGAATTCCAATTCAATCCTCATAATAAATTGTCCAACTTTTTAAACGAAACTGCTTTCAGTCAATTTCGAACAAATTGATAGAATTTTTAAAGTTCTAATTATCAGAGTTGTTCCTGTTTATTAGAATTGTTTCTAACTTTTTATCTGAGTAAGTATAGTCAATTTTATTAATATGTGCGCATTTTGAACCTTGTTACAACGGAGTAAGGTGTAGGAGTATAAATACAGTAGGCTCGAAGTGTGCCGGGATAATTCGTAGTAGGATTTCCGATCAAATAGAGAAAATATGGAAAACATAACCTAATGTGTGCTCGTGCAAAAGATTGCATCATCAACCATCATTTTGCTAGCTGTGGCGAGTAAAAATATCGTACTTTTCTTCAAAATCATAAGATCTACGTTGTCTACCCTGAGGCCTAAGATGGAACGCCTCTGTGCCAGTAATTTCACCGGATGCCTTAACACCTTACCGGAACACAACAGTGTGAGCACAGCTACTTGGCGGCAGGGACTGTGGTTCCAACCAGGACGGACCTAGCACCAGGTCCAACCACCGTTATGTAATTAAAGAGGTACACATTATTCGACTATCACAGCCTGCAGCTGAGTCGTAGCAGACGGCATGTATTCAAAAAGTTGGCCAATATCCCGCGCGTCGCTTATTGAAGTTTCTTCGCCCTTCGCCCTTTGGGAAATTAAGTGACAGTTGTTGGTCCAAGAATATTCCAGTATTCTGATGGAATATGCCTATACTAATCTATGACCGTTTGCATAGCTAAATTGGTTTACAGACTTTGAACAAAAGTTAGATTAATTGGAGCTCAAAACATACAGACGGAAAGAGTTTAGAACTTACGAGTATATGCATAGCGTAGATATGTCTAGGGTGATCATTGATCAATCTGAATGGGTCAGCATGGAGAAGTCAGAAACTACGAGAGATAGCGTAATCTGTTCTTAGGAACGATGGGGTCGATTTTAGATTCAATAAAAAGGCAGTATTTTTTATACATCTTATATAGGTACACAGGCAAAAAAAAACTTAGCTAAATGGCCTTCTACGAGTAGGTATGAAGACATATTCTGTTAGGCACTGTTCGTCCATATGTTATTACTTATTATAGGTCAATTTGTGTTCGTAAAACGCTCACCGCTGCCGCTATGGCGCGAAGCCACGGCCGAGCAGTACACCGGTGTCTCACCGACTTGTTGTTGTCGCAGCAAGTGACATACTACGTGATCCGCACGGCGCTGCTGGCGGGCTGGGGCTGGGCGGCCGTGCTCACGTGCGCGCCCGTGCTGGGCCTCGGGCTCTACTACGACGAGGCCAGCGGCTGCTGCACGCGCTACCGCAACGCGCAGGCCACCACTGACGTTATCTACGCCTGGATCTACGTCATCTTCGGTGAGGCACACCCACAAGGCACAACTTAAGTACTTCACAGGTTATCATCATTTCAGCCGAAAGACGTCCACTGCTGGACATAGGCCTCCCCAAGGCTCGCCACTCAGACCGGTCCTGTGCTGTTTGCTTCCACTGGTTTCCTGCGACCTTCACGAGGACGTCGCTCCATCTTGTTGGAGGCCTACTGACAGCTCGTCTCCCGGTTCGCGGGCGCCACTCGAGAACTTTCCGGCCCCATCGGCCTGCGAGCCTCGACCTTTCCCCTTTTTTATGTAGCTGTGTGTAATTAATCATTCACCTCAAGTCTTGTGGCGACACCTGTACCTTCGGTTAACTAGGTGCTCTATGAACTAAGTAAGTAGTTTGATTATCAATACGAGTATGCAGCTATAGAAATTAATAGCATCTTTATGAAACTATCGATGTGCATTGAATCATTCCAATTCTAGGCCAATGGAGTCATTTCATTACCTACATTAGGTAGGCCACGAACACACAGCTTTGCCAAGTCACGTTTGAAATATTGCATTTGATCAAGATCGCATAGGTATACCTAACTCGTGGTACCTCGTAGATCCTAGGTATTCCTAAGTTTCGAAAATCTCTACATATCCATCTCAGTCTACCGCGTACAGTAGGTACTTATCTATTTATACGCTATTATTTAGGTAAGTACCTAATGTATGTTTCTTTCTACGGTCGCGGTAGACTGATTCATTATCAGCGGTTTCTCCCGCTGCATTTGTTAACAGTCCGCAATCTCTCCAGGCACAATGCTCTGCGTGATCCTGGTGTACTGCAACCTGGCGGTGATCCGCGCCCTGTACGAGATCTCAGCGCCGCGCAGCGCGCCCGTGATGCGGCGCGTGAGCAAGACCAGCTGCCGGCAGCGCGCCTCGCCCGGCGACAGCCGCGCCCACCACAACCCCGCCACGGCCGAGGAGGTGGCCTTCAGCAGACTGATGGCTACGCTGTCAGTCTTGTTCATGATCTGCTGGCTGCCCCAGATGGTAAGTACAACTACCTAACACATCATAATGGTACGAGTACATCTTTCATGGTCTTTTTGCAGCGTAGATCTCATATTCTGGCCCTTGCTGAGCAGGTCGCCTTAGCTCGAGGAAGTAGTAGCCTTAAATAGACAGGTAATGGCCACACTGTCAGTCTTGTTCATGATCTGCTGGCTGTCTCAGATGGCAGTTACGCCTGCAACTATATCTCATGCTCTTTTTGAAGCAGGGCTCTCATATTCTGGCCCTTGCTGAGGAACAGTACCCAATCCAGTGACCATGCTGGTCACCTTTAGTATACTGACGGCAACTCTAAGCGGCGTTTATGATCTGCTGGCTGTCGTATCGTAAAGCTGCATCAAAACTACATATCTCAGCAGGATGCGCGTCTTTAAAACTCTGCCGCTGCTGTAGGATTCCCGCGAACGTCACCAAGTCGTCACTCCATCTTGTTTTAAGCCGACCGACAGCTCGTCTGTCTTCCGATATACGCCATTTCAGAACTTCCAGGCCCCATCGGTCATCAGGTCCGAGTGATAGCAATGAAATAAATATTAGATTAGGTATAATGATAAAACCCAATATCATTCGCACCGCACTGATACATACACGAAGCCATTTTGAAGAAATTATATGAATGACTATGATTCTGCCCGCGACTTCGCCCGCGTGGAATCCGATTATCGCATTCCCGGGGGAACTATGTGGTTTTCCGGGATAAAAATATCCAAATTTCATCTAAGTCGGTCCAGTGGTTTTAGCGTGAAGAGGTAACAGACAGACAGAGTTACTTTCGCATTTATAATATTAGTACTTTAGTACCTATGGAATAATGTAATATTAGTATTTAAGTATAATATTAATTCTTCGGGCTACGTCGGTGACCCTAGTTCTACTGCGGATATCCTCATTTCTGATTCTATCACGCAGAGAAACCCCGAGCATAGCCCTCTCCATTGCCCTCTGAGTGACTTTGAGCCTTCTTATGAGGCCCATCGTAAGCGCCCACGTCTCGGAACCATAAGTCATCACTGGCAACACACACTGGTCGAAGACCTCACAACCTCGTGAAGGTTGCGGGAAACCGGTGGAAGCAAGTAGCACAGGACCGGTCTGAGTGGCGAGCCTTGGGGGAGGCCTATGTCCAGCAGTGGACGTCTTTCGGCTGAAATGATGATGATATAATATTAGTAAACCGCGGTAGCCTAGAGGTTTGACCTACCGTCTCTCGTGTCTGGCTCGCACCTCTGAAACTATCTTATTTGTGATATTCAATTTGAATTTACCACTGAGCTTTTCGGTGATGGAAAACATCGCGAGGACACCTGCACGTATCAGCGAAGTAGGTAATCCAAACAGAGGGTTCACAGGATACGAGAGGAGGCCTGTGTCCAGCAGAGGGCCGTAAAAAGGCTGTTGTAGTGGTTGTGATATGGATATCGGTAATTGTTTTTTGCTCTATTCAACGATTAGGTTTCTCTCAGTCAGCTTAGGTTGTAAGGATTTTATTTTGAACATTTTTGCCCAAAGGCAGGTGAAAGATAATATATCGTAGCGTAAAAATGCACTGTAGACTTTGGAGTTATATATACTTAATAAGATTTCCCGACCACCTGAGTAGACAAGGGTCCAATAATCATATTACATCTTATAATGACATTTCATCTTGCTTGCCGAATAGGTACGAAAGTCTGCAACGAAAGTCGCGGTAACCTAGTGATTTGACCTCTGATATTGAACGCATAATAGCACGACGAACATTGATCTCGGCTCGAAGGACCAATGTAATTTAGGAGTTTTTTAACTTTTAAGCCGTCTTGCTACTTGAGAATGGTTGTTCAGTTAAGTAAGTAATTAGTCAGCCACACGCCGCCTAGCCTGGGGCACGAATAGATCGCGTCTTGCTTGACGACTTTCCTGGAAGCATTACTTAGACTGGATTAATAGACTTACCCACTTAATGTGTTAAAACTATCACACAACTAGGTATCCTTTAAGGTCCTTAAATTAAGGAACAACATTAGATCTTTACTTTGCTAATTGAAAAGAAACTTATTGCTTGAGATGATGCAAGAGTGAATGCGACCAGTTACCTCTTTTTCCGATTTTCCTATAGATAATATAAAAACCGGCCAAGTGCGTGTCGGGCCACGCGCAAAGTATAGGGTTCCGAAGTTGACGATGCTTTAGTACAGTTGAGTTCGTTAATATGTGTACACTTTTGGACCTTATCACAAAGGAGTAAGGTGCAAAAGTGTGTACATATTGGCGAACTCGACTGCTAGCTAAGATGCAGTCTTAGAAAGGTACCTTTTTAAGACTGCATCTTAGCTAGGCTGCGGTATGACGTGCCCGCTCGACGACGCCCCTGCCGCTCAGTAGTATGTGTAATAGAATTTTACTTTTCCGTACATACGCATTTTTGCTTGCTTGCAGTAAGTACCTACTGCAAGCAAGCAAAAATGCCGTTGGTCGACTATGACCCGGAAACTTGTATAGTCTTCTTAGCTGTGATAGTTTTCCTTTCAATTACGTTATATATGCCACAGCCATGATTTTTTTCAGCTATCTGAAAACCACCATTTAGCTGCCGGGGGGGGGGGGGGAGGGACACGTGACTCTATCAACACTTTAAAGCTTAATATTTCACGAACGAATCGTTTAATCAAAAAATGGTTTTAAAAACCCACAATGTTTTCCAAGACCTAATCAACGACACCCCACATTAAGGGGACATCTCCACTTTACGAGTAGGGGAGGTACCCTAAAAAAATTACAATGCCAAATTACAGCTTTCTAGAACTAAGCATATCCGAGCAATAGTGCGGAGTGCGGACAGACGGACGGATGGACGGACGGACATGACGAAACTATAAGGGTTCCTTGTGGACTTTGGAACCCTAAAAATGAAGAATATCCCACTTGCGCCACTACCCAAAATATACAGATACTTATCTAGAACTAAGTAGTTTATTCAGAAAATAACAAGTTAAAAAAAACTAAACTACAAATAGCATACAGAAATAATTTTATCTAGATGTCAATGAATAAGTGCGCTTTATAAAACGTATTCTGAACACGCCCACACGCCACACGAGATGCAAACGAGTTCCCCGTGTCCTTGATTCGGAGATTCGCAGTATTCTGAGTGTTTTTCCTGTAACATGATTTAAGAAAATTATCGGTACAAAAATAAACCGCATCGACGTGAAAGATTCATTCACGATCTGTTGCACGATCAGCTAGGTTCCTACTCGGAACATATCAACGTTAGACAGGGTGGTATTTGGATTTGGAATCTGGGGCTCTATGCGAAACCTTAAATAGGGATCGCTCACGCGTAAAGGTGAACTTTAAATCTAGCTGCTTAAAGTTCACGCGACGCGCTATAGGGAAGAGCGAGATCCCTATTTAAAGACTTCGAATCATAGACGTAAATAATATAGACCCGGTCTAACGTACACGTTATATGTCCCCACTTCCACGGTGTCCAATCCAAAGTTCTGTCACCGAGCGTGCGTGACAACAAGCATTTTTTTAAAAACTTTTTTCGAAACTGTTTCTCAGTATCTAAAAACTCGTCTCGTTGTTGAAAAAATGTGACCCAGCTTTACGATATAAGTTTAACTTTGGATTGGACACCAATGAAGTGGGGAAACATGACATGTATCTACGTTAGGCCGGGTCCATACGAAGTATTATTTATGTCTATGCTTCGAATATAGGCCCTGGAAATATTATAAAATTATTTAAAACTAGTTTTTCCCCGCAACTTCGTATGCGCAGAAATATTAAATCCCGTTTTTTTCCTGTTCCCGTGGGAATTTCGCAAAATCCTTTCTTAGCGTATGCCTACGTCATAACATCTACCTGTATGCCAAATTTCAGCCCGATCCGTCCAGTGGTTTGGGCTGTGCGTTGATAGATCACTATATCAGTCAGTCAGTCAGTCAGTCACCTTTGAGTTTTATATATTTAGATTACCGATTAGGTAAGTACTGAATTGTTAGTACTTGGTCTATATTCGAAGTCTTAAAATAGGGATCTCCCTGATCCCTATAGGATCGCTCACGCGTCACGTGAACTTTAAGCAGCTAGATTAAAAGTTCAACTTCAAAGACTTCGAATATAACCCCTGGTCAAACACACCCACGGCATTCAAAAAAGCGCTGATAAACTTTAAATTGAATTTTCTTCGAACATAGTTATAACATTTATAACTACAGTCCTGAACACTCAGCGCTCTCGTCAATCAAAATTTATAATGCAACACCCCCTCCTTTTCGGCGTCGGAGCTTGAAAATTCAAGAGCTCGCGTATTGTGATTCGCGTTTAAACAGACTTCTATCAAGTATTCTGTGCTTCTATTCATTATATTAATCGGTTAAATTAATTGTTGGTCTGTTTTCACGTACACTGACTCGTTTGTTTCATAACTTTAATGTTTACTCAATTTCAGATAATATTTTAATGATTTTGATATCGTTTAATGATTGCACACAAGGTGATTCTACAATTCCAACAGTGTAGGTTGTACCTTCATGATATGACTTGGATTGGAAATATTTTCAATTTCAAACATGGGTAGAGCTGTTCACGAGCTATCAAACATGTCAGTACGATACGATTTTCTGCCTTTTGTTCTTCAACTACTTTTTCTTTCCATAGCCCATTCATAAAAAAGTATTCCAATATTTTTAATAAGAAATGTCTTCTAAAATTAAATTGCTGTTAACTCACTTCCGGGAAAATCGATAATCGAATGGACAACGGGTATATTGACATTGTAAGAATATAAATACTTATAGGTATTCTCTACAAATTCTACAAGTCTAGAGCACAGAATAAGTAATAAAATAAGTTAGCACTCTAGAGTTTGCATGAAGTTACATAAGTATAATGTATAACTTACATTCCCTGATTTCCTTCAAATCAATTCAATCATTTATTCAGCAAATTGGCCACATAGGGGCACTTTTACACGTCAGAGAAAGAATTTACCAGCGCTTCCTAGACCCATTGCTTGAGAAGAAGCGCCGCAACAAACTCAAGCAGAAGGCCTTTTTCAAAATTTCTACATAGTTACAAAATTTACATTACATGTATAAAATATACAATAGGTACTAAAATTACATTGAAGGGATGTATAGTCCCTAACTTAAACCTAAGATCTTAGAGATGTATAGTCTCGAAGGGTCCAGAAAAAAAATATTATGGAGATGGCCTCCATTGTCAAATAAATATAAATTCCATAGATGTCGACAGTCTCAAAATGTCAATTAATAATGAAATACATCATGTATAAAAGAGTTCATTAATACTTCACTTCAAGACTCGGTGGAAATGAAACATTTGACCTTGAACATACTGTCATCAGTTACTAAAACGGTTCCTCCAGTACATTAGCCTTTGTTCCCGCGGTTGTCGATGGATGCGTGTTTATGGAATTCTCTCATCTGCATTACTTACATTGGCATTCTGCGCGGGCGCAGCGCGGGCTGCGAATATCAATCTATGGCGCGCTGTTTTTATTATCTTTTTATTGATATTACAATCGCTTTTGAATCGTCATACCTATTGTTTGTTAGTACATGGCATTTGATATACAATACAAGACAATATACTTTATTGATATAATGTTGCATATACAGCAGGCGGTTTTATCGCTTAATAGAGATCTCTTCCAGACAACCTTTGGATAGTGGAGATGAAGAAAAACAAAGTAGGTTGACAGGCGGTGCTCAGATGTGCAGAAATATAGATAGATGGTAATATATAGTTATTATTTAAAATCATAAAACATAATGTTATCCGCTACAGGTTTCGTAATTTTACTTCGTCACCTCTTATTTTTCGTATTACATTATACAGCACGACACAACTTAGAAGGCGCGCGGTGAAGCACTTAAGCCGTTGACGCAGAGTCTATTTTTGCTTAATCCACGCGCCTTCTAAGTTGTGTCGTGTCTGTACCTGGGTGACCGAGCTTTGCTCGGGTGAAAATAGACTAGATTGAATTGTTCCCCGAAAACCCCTATATGTACAGCCAATTTCATCGAAATCGTTTAGGATAGTAAGGATTTACAATCAGCCGGAGAAAAATGGCCCCGTCAAAACCTTCGTTAAAGAGAGGCGTTATTAGCATAGGTATTGGAACTTGGAACGTATTTTTTAATGTCAGTTTGCTCCATATATTTTGACATATTCTGTTAGGCACTGTTCGTCCATATGTTATTAGGTACTTAGGTATTATAGGTCAATGTTTAGAATAAAATCGATCTCAAGCGCACACATGTTTATTTCTGCCATCCCGGTTGTACCATCGATTGATGGCATCAATCTCCTGTCACGTTCATATAAAGACTACCCATTACCATCTGGCTTCGATTCTCTTTATCTTCGAGAACATCAGATATCATCATCATTTCACCCGAAAGACGTCCAGTGTCCACTGCTGGACATAGGCCTTCCCCAAGGCGGGCCACTTCGACCGGTCCTGTGCGAGCAGATATCAGCTCATATAAAACTATAAAACAGACTTATCTACCAAAATATAAGTTTCGAATGGTTCCCGTACAAAGATTGCAAAGACAGAGAAATCCTGGTCTATGCTATATCATCGGCATTTTATGTCGATAGCGAGCCCTATTGTACTATTTGTTACAAAGAAAATGGAGGTCTTATTGCTCGTGCGCGTACCTACTACGACTCTATGAGTAGCGTTGTATAAAATAAGTAGTCTGTTTTGTTTGCTGGTTACGCTTTTACGCTTTCAATATAGATTTTTGATATTCATTCGCGTTTCCAGAGGAGGGAATTTGTGCGAATGTAAGATGATTAGGTACTTTCTATTTGCAGAGGATCGTATTTCGCCAACAATCAATAACCACGGAATATGATATCCAAGAAAAGATAATAGGTTGTAGGTATAGTTATCTTTTGTATGATATCTTTGCTCTTATTCGAATATATTACATGATATCTTTGGTCTTATTCGAATGTGCATACCTACCTACGGGATTCTACAGGGTATAGCACATTTCATTACAAACATAGGGCGGTGAATTCGTTATATCCCAGACCGCAGGTGTTTGTAAAGTTTTGCATCTTGCCTTGGCAAGGAAGTGAGATTTTCTCGCTGCGTAGCGGGCAGAAAATCTCACTTTACGGCCAAGGGTGATGTAACCCTCTCGTGATGAGAGGAGGCCTGTGCCCAGCAGTGGACCGTAAATAGGCTGTTGTAGTAGTAGTGATGTAAAGGAATTTGACGTGTCATCTGTTTACTTACGTGTAAAATTGGCATTTAGGTAATAAATTTCATAATGTACACCAACGGTACGAAGCTGGGTTAGACCGAGAGAGAATTACACATGCGTGTATGTACTTACATCGTGCTAGGAGGTGCATGATTCGCTGCTATTTGCATGGTTCTATATTATAGCAAGAAGCTTAGGTAAGTATTTACATAATTAAGCCGGCTTCGCACATTGTCAAATTCATTAGCCGCTTGTTGGCATGCGCGCCGCGCTCGCGAAGATTTCATTGTTTCGATAAATGGCGAACTATGCATTGAATAAGTAGTCGCCAGACGGCATTCAAACGAGCGCTATTAAAGCGGCAGTTTAATTGGGGATGACCCCAAAGGAATTATAAGTATCGCTTCATTTTATATTTCTAAACGTGTGAAGAAAATAAAAGCAGGTTTGAAAACGCAACGGACAAACAAAGTTACTTTCGCATTTACGAAATGTACCTACCTACAGTCTAGTTCATAAATATGTGTACACTTTTGGACCATATTGGTAAAAGGGAGTATAGGTGCAAAAGTATATACTTAACATATTGACCAACTCAACTGTACCTACCTATCGCATTGACCTATAATAAGTAATAACATATGGACGGACAGTGCCTAACAGAATATGTCAAAATATATTGAGCAAACTGACGTTAAAAAATACGTTCCACTATGCTAATAACGCCTCTTTATGACGAACGCCAAACGGGTGCCCGAGCTGTTCGCGCATCCGTTTTGACGGGCCATTTTTCTCCGGCTGATTGTGAATCCTTACTTATAATACTCGTAGATCAATGACCTATCGGTATGTACTTAGTGTGGCTTAGATCGTTAGCGGCGTTGCTGCCTGACAGCTAACTGGCTTAACGAATGGTGATTGCAATGTAGGGATCCCAGGGTGTTCGTTAAAGTGCAGTGCAGCGCCCTGGACATTTATCATCCGGGGCGGAATAGGCTAAGAAGAAACATAAGAAATCTATGGAACACTAGCTGAGCCCGCGGACTTCGTACCGCCTTAGAATATTTTTTTTAGTATGAAAAATAGCTTACGTCCTATTCTCAGATCTGCTAAACATACACTCCAAATTTCGTAAGAATCGGTCCAGCCATTTCGGAGGAGTTTGATTACGAACACTGTGACACGAGAATTTTATATATTAGATATAGAGGGAAGGATTTTAGCCTTCTTCCGAATCAAACAGATTTAGGGATTTTGTTAGGAACATAACAAACATAGAGATACGAATACTTAGGTACTTAGTTAAATTGAATTAACCCCAAACTAAGCAAAGCTTAAAAAAAGCCGTGGTGGCCTAGTGGTTCGACCTACCGTCTCTCATGCAGAGGGTCGGGGGTTCGATTCCGGCTCGCACCTCTAACTTTACTTATGTGCGAAATTCAATTTGAGTTTACACTGAGCTTTTCGGTAAAGGAAAACATCGCGAGGAAACCTGCACGCATCTGCGAAGTAATTCAAAGATGTGTGTGAAGTCCTCAATCCACACTGGGTCCGCGTGGGGACTAAAGCCGAAACCCTCTAGTGATTAGACCCTGTAGTAGTAAGCAAAGCTCTACGAACACTTCTAAATAATAGAAAGAGAGCCGATGTATATCTATACATGGTGGGTCAGATCCTATAGCAAATAATTAACCCACAGTATCGGCTATTGATTCTAAGTATATTGTATAAGTAGGTCTTTAATTTTTTTTAGAGTTGGTAAAAAACAATATTTTGTATGGGATTCAGGCGTCGCTCACACAACCAATCACATTTATTTTTTTTACCAACTCGAAAAAAATGAAAGACCTCTACAATATACCTACTTAGAATCGATAGCCGATACTGTGGGTTAATTATTTGCTATATGATCTGACCCACCATGTAGAATAGAGAAACTACATAACCATGACATGAGCGCAGTGTCCCTGGTGGGATTACTGGGATGGCATTCGCTCCTTTACAATCCGATCGCTAGTTACATTCGTCAAATCTAGATTGTACTTAGACATCAGTTTTCTTAATTTGTCACACAATAGCAGCTTTCCTCCGTTCGCATGTTGGCTAGCCGTATCAGTTTCCTGTGCTGATGGATCAATTAACTCGGGCGGGCAGAGTTATGATCATTGGCGTCACGCGGCGCTGCTCTCAATGGCAGAAAATAATAACAAACAAACACTCTAGTGCTTATCGTACCTACATAATGATACCTAAGTACTTACTTACTTACCGACATTCAAAATAATACCTTACATTCAGGGCTATCCAAAATAATACCTTACATTCAGGGCTATCCAAAAGTTCTTACATTAAGTATGTAATGTAAAGACTTACCTATGCTCAGCTACTTTTTCGTCCACAAGTAACATTTTGTCAATCTGGACTCACTTTTCTTTTGATTTACTACTACTACTACTACAGCCTATCTGCGTCCCACTGCTGGGCACAGGCCTCCTCTCACCACGAGAGGGTTTGGGCCATAGTCCCCACGCGGGCCCAGTGCGGATTGGGGACTTCACACACATCTTTGAATTACTTCGCAGATGCGTGCAGCTTTCCTCACGATGTTTCCTTCACCGAAAAGCACAGTGGTTAATTCTAATTGAATTTCACACATAAGTAAACTTAGAGGTGCGAGCCGGAATCGAACCCCCGACCCTCTGCATAAGAGGCGGTAGGTCGAACCACTAGGCCACCACGGCTTTCTTTTGATTTATCGGTGTATAAATATGAATAAACGATTAAATCACACCTTTTTGTTTTTGTCACTACACGTCCGTGCCCTTCCACGCCACATTCATCCTTGTTCGTATTTCAGGGTTTTGTCTGTTCTCCTCTAATACAAGTCGCATTTCTTAACCGATTCTCCTGAAATTTGTCCTGATTCGTACACTTAAATAGATTTTACATCACCCTTGGCCATAAAGTGAAAAGAAAAGAAAAAGAAAGAAAGAAAACATTTATTCATGACATTACACAACACACACACACAAAAGACAAAAAAAAAGAGCAACATTTATACAGAACAAAAGTGTTGTGGCCTGTCACGAAATGGTCCCAACTCAGCTTGTGCTAGCATTTAAATGCCAGCGCTGGTCTTCCGTTGGGGCCATTTGGTGAGACCTCGACCGGAAGTGGGATTTTCTGCCCGCTACGCGGAGAGAAAATCTCACTTCTTGGCCAAGGCAAGACGTAAAACTTTTGACAAACCACGGGCGGTACTTCGTAAAGCCCCAGATCGCATATTTATGGCCCTCACCTTCGGTTCGGGCCACAGAAACCTGCGATCTGGGATATTTACGAATTCACCACCCTAGGTCTGTAATGTACTATTTGTTTGGTGCAATAGTAGACTAGTGAGGCTTACAGCCCTCAGGGGCTTTACTCGAAACGTTCATAGGGAAAGGGAGATTCTCTGTCCCAGCGCTCACTCGAATAATTCGTCACGGTGCCACTATAAGCAGCTAGATTTAAAGTACAATTTGAGCGCACCGTGACGCGTGAGCGCAGGGTAGCGAATCTCCTTTTCCCTATGTAACGTTTCGAATAGAGCTCCAGAGCCGCCAGTCATTTACTTCTATTATGGTTAACACCCGCCATATTCCTTAGGCGACGTCGTCGCTGTACCTGGCGCTGGGGCGCGGCTGGTGGCGGCGCCTGGCGCCGCTGGGCAGCGCCGCGGACCTGCTGATGCTGCTCAACTACGTGCTGGACCCGCTGCTCTACGTG
>OZ020291.1:12113276-12133398 GCA_963971205.1 Aethes cnicana
CAATCCTTGTTACCTGTTTATATTGCCCAATGAAATGTCACAACTTGAACTGATTGCATTTTGTACAATTTCAGAAAAACTAATGTAGTTTCTTCGTTTCATTTCATTACATCATAGTATCTATTCAGGATCATCCCCATTTGGTTGTAGAATTTAAGTTAAAATATCATAATTTGATTTAAATTTCTTATTGAAGTGTAGATTTTCATAGATTCATTGAAATATTTATGGGGTGTGACATTTGTGCATTTATTTATCACAATTACATAGTTGGTGACATATTATTTATTTCCCTAGGGGTATAGAACTGACATTCAACTTATAGATATGTACAAAATCATGTTATAGGAAAAACAGATGACTCATCATGTGGCTGCTTGTTTTCTCGGTTTCTACATTGACTGAATAAATTTCTCAACAAATTAACCAGTTCATTGCATTGGTGCATTCCCAAATTTTACAAGTTGTAATTTACTTTTTTTATATTTGAGTGTGCACTCTACTAAGATCACATGAGATTAACCTAATGTAATGGTAGAGTCAAAGAATTTCACGAGTGCTGCAAATCCAGCAAGGACAAATGTAAATACCGATATGTATTGTATTGTGTTTCAAGCATGCAATGTATCATGTGCCCAAGGTCCAATAACACTGTTTCCTCTTCCAAAACATCAGCAATTTCCAAGAAAGATATTGCAGAAGGATTTTGTATTGAACAGTAAAATTTAAATAATATCAAAGGATATTTATTTGTATTTTGTATAGGTAATGTAATGAGATTGGAAGTGGATCAGATGTACGTCTGTATTAGTAAACTATTACTTATTGTAATTGATTGAAGAGGTATTGAAAGTAGGAAGAACTTAATGAATCGGAGAATGTGATATCTGTTTATTGATCCAGACTGTACTATAACACCAGGACATATGCTGTGCGGAGCGGAGTCTACGTCCACGCACTATTTCTAGCTAAGATATTAAATTGGTTTTGTTAATAAATTTATTTGAAAAACGTTTCCTTTGTTTGTTATAATCCATACTAATATTATCAATGTGAAAGTGTTTGTTTATGTCGTTCAAAACCGTAAGTAAGTAGGTATTGAAATAAAGCTATTGCAATACTTTGCTCTTTCACAAGTAAAGGGTTCGACTGTTCATCCATTTTTGGTGATTTTTCTAACTATAGAATCAGATAAGTCCTTGGGAAGGACATCATTTAACAGTGTGTTTAATCTATTCCAATACAAGCAAGTGTATTTAGCTAGGCTAGGGTGTACACACGTGGCGTTAGTTTCATGTAGGTAATATTTACTGATATACAAACCGTGGCGATACATATGTATCAAGTTATGCCCATGCCTGATTTACCATTACCATGATTCTTAAAGGTCCTAAACTGTGATGGTATGGAATGGAATTTATATCGACTCTTAAGGCCCTTCCCTGACCCAGCATCGTCAAATTGGTCATTTAAGATCATACTTTTCTAAGAAATGTTAAAAGTTAAGAATATGAAAAAAACATATGTTATATTTGATTATATCATCCTTACATTGACAGCTTTCGATACACGTTTTACGAAACTTCGCTCGATACAATTTAATTCCAAAGTAACCTCTAACTCGGACCGCTAATCCAACTTTACTCCAGTTTATTATATCAAACAGTGTAAAACTAATTATAACACAAAAAATATCCATATTATATGCATACATCGACAGCTTTATAAATGCCATTTTTTTAGACGGTATTTTTATAGAAATTAAAACGCGTTAAATACCAACTAAATCGGGCGTTCTGTGCGTAGCGTAGCGCTTTCTCTTTCACTCGTCCCACGAGTGTCAGTGACGGCTGAGCTGGGTCTATGAACGGCCTTAAGCCTTTTAAGCTCTAGTCTCGTTATTTGAATTGAGCTCTTTTAGTTAGTTCAGACTCTAAAGAAAGTTGATGAAAAAATGGGATTTAGGCATCACTCGCATCATCAATCCATGGGCCATTTCTTTTAATAATTCGAAAAAATTAAAAACCTAAAAAATAAATAAAAAACATGCTTAGAATCGATAGCTCAGATAGATTCTGTAGGTAAAATTTCGTCACGTTTTGCTTGACCCAATATGTATGTATAGTGACCTATAGTTTTCTGCGGCACTTTTTCTCAGCAATAAGTCTTACTTGATTAAACTTCTATTAGTTAGAGGGTGATTAGAGATAACAAATAAATAGAAGACATCGATTCCTTAACTATTTATTATTATTACACTCTATGTATAATTTACGATATTTTAATAAATTTACATATAATTATGTACACACAGTAGCAAATGTAAAAACCTTCATCGCGCGCCGGTGGCCGGCCGCGAAATACATTCCGAACATCTAACGCGTATAAAAATCTGTATTTACAGAGCCGTTGTCCATTATGTTACGATTAAGAATAATTAGAATACAAAAACAAACTGCTAACTTGGTGCGGCCGTCTTGATCATTTTAATGAAGAGATCCCTCGAAAAAGCCTATACGACCATCGGCTGTTTATTTTGTAAATTGCTCAGATACGCATTGACATGTGACCTTTTTGTGCTTAGATATTGAGCCGCCGTTCGTGAGAAATCTCTTGATTCGTGACAACCAAGGGCCGCCCTCGTAGCGAAGGCACTGAACTATCTGAGGGTTCCCCATAAATGCAGCGTGTTGATCAATAAACGAGACAAACTTAATTAAAATAATTAATGAATGTTATTGCTTCTGTCCTGGCCCAGAATCACCTAATAGGAACCACTTAATTACTGAATTTGTTTAAATAAAGCGACTACCATAACATAAGTGACATTAGATTAAGAACTAATACCGAGTTCTGCGAGCACCGCCGCTCCATCAATAAATTAACATTAACCCTAAACAATGGAAACAGCATTCAACGTTAAAATAATTTATAAAAATTTCGCAAATACTTGTACAAAATATATTTTTATTTAATAATAATTTAGACAATTAGTGTACACATGGATATTCAATAATATCAACAGTGATGATAATTTCAAATTGATCCAAATAATTATAAACTGCCATATTATACTTACCTACTGAAAATGAAATACCTAATGGGTATATTGGTTCAAAACAATGAGAAGCCTTTTTTGAGAAAAATACTCAAACCACAATATCTCACACGCCAGCGTACGAGAGAGTTGTTGCCGTAGAGGAATATTATATGTAGGTAATATATTGGATACATCGTCATACAAACGGGATATGTCCCTGCTGCCTGCTCCCTTAGATACTAGGGTTGATTTCGCGAGACGAAAGAACTCCGTGCAAATAACAAAGCCAGTGGACTGGTGACTTCTGTGGGCGATGACAGCAATCACACAGCGTTCGTTACATTATTTACAACAGTACAAGGCATAGGTACTGAGAGTATAGTTAAATTGGTTCATATTATGCCAAAAGCCGAGTCGCTTGATGCAATTTTGCTTCTGCGCAGGATAACAAAAGCTAGAACACACATTGCACATTTTCTGATACTGAACTGAATAAATGTAGCCTCTATCTCCTTTATTTCATTGGCATCAAACGACCAGGGCAAATTGCAATTAAAATTAAAGGAAATCAAAAACATCACATTTCTACAACATAGGTGTTCAGTTTTTACAATTTTTCAGATAAAGATAGCAACGTCTTTAGAAAAATATATCTATGGGATCTTACGTCATTGTTACAGGGTAGACTGTAAATTGTAATTTCAATAAACTGCTATTTGGACCAGCGCCTCACTCAATGCGTAAGGATATTTTTTCAAAGTTAAACAACTAAAAACTCCATTTTGAACAAATACATTAAGCTTTAATGAAGGTTTAAAGCGCAACCTGCGAAGCACATGAGTGATGTGGGCTATTTCAGACTTAGAAGGACCTTTTTAAAGTATGTATGATGTATGGTAAGTATAACATTCATAAATAATTGGAGACTTACAGTGTTGTCCTTAATATGCCCACTGGCTCTGACGCAGTCAAGTTATCACAAAACATACTCATTAAGTATTAGAGCCAAATTCGATACCAGACTATAACCCTGCTTGGCAACTGGGTTACTGGTTGTAAGACGTTGGTTGAGGCGCCGGTCCTCGTACTGTGTCACTCACGAGAATGCCTCGAAGCGTTGTAAGTCGAGTCAGCCTCTATTGTTAGTGCCACACGCAGTTAGGTTTAGATTTCCATGTGAATCGCCAAAATTTTTGTATGACTTTGATAGCCTGAAGTTAATTTTAATAGACCAATCTCGTCGATTTCTATAGGGGTTATTGACGATAGGCTAGTGGAAGTGAAAAGGACAATACTCGAAATTGAAATGGTAGATTCACTGTTTAATCCACAAAGATTTTTTTTAAGTAACAGGATTCCATGGTCTTTATGGTAACAGGAGGTCACTATTAATTTGTCTCATTCGACATATAAATAATCATTTTTCTATGCAAATGTTGAGTTGACGCGTACGCAGCAACAATAGAAGCTACAACGAGACCAGTGTTAGACCGGGGGCCACAGCGGCGCACGCTCCGCACGTGGCGCGCTGCTGCGGAAGCGTCCACCTACATTGAGCGAGGAGTGGGAGCGGGTCAGTTCAGTTCCGCTTGGAGGGCGGCACGAGGTGCGGCGGCAGCTCGGGCGGCAGGTCGTGGCCGTCGATCTTGACGGTGATGAGGTGCATCGCGAGCGCGAACTCCTCGTCGTCCAGGAAGCCGTCCTTGTCGATGTCGGCCAGCTTCCAGATCTTGCCGAGCACCGAGTTCGGCAGCTTCGATTTCACCATCTCCGTCTTCGCCGCTGCGGAACATAACGGAGTGTAACCTATTGACCCTGAGTACAAGGCTGTGGGACTACGACAGATTATTAAAACAGGATAAGGCTAAGACTTCCCGTAGTACCTCGCCCCAGACGACGATAGGACAAAAATGTAATACTTCCCTGTCGTCTAGGGGGAGCATAGCATGTATTGAGATGAGACTGCATGTTCGTTTCGTATTAACAGACATATCGGAAAAAAGAGTTCTATCTGAAGTTTAGTTTTTTAGGACATTTGCCATAGAGAAAATAGATCGATCATTCTATTGATACGAATAGAAAATACAGCGTGAATGTGGTGTCTATACATTCTTCTTCAAAATTATTGATAGTACAAACAAAACGAATCATGATTCTTCAGCAAGCTCATGATAAAATCTCTTCACTATGGGAGGAGGACAATGAGTTCAATATACATAGGAGTGTAAATTCGCCACGTAGCAGCGTCATAAAACTCAAATGCTATAAATATATGGAGCAGTTATCGCTCCATTCGGTATTAGATCTTAACCCAACTTTTCTACCCACCCAGTTACACTAACTCAATACCCACAACGAAATCTATAAAACTGTTAAGCTTACACAATTTAGTACCTAGTAAATTCTTATCGGAACTCGTAAGCTATTCGTCTGATAATCTTTATTATATTGGAGCGTCTGAGCAACTCGAAAATCGACCTGATTCGGACGACTTCATCCGTGGGCCCGAACGCCAGAGCCTTCGACACATCCAGCCACGACTCCGGAGCCCTTTCCAATACAAACTCCAGGTGCGGCTCTCCCGTGAACACATAAGCCAGAGTCAAGAACATGATCTCAGCCGTGATTCCTATAGTAACGACATTTAGTAGCAGGAGGAAAATAAATTTGATGGAGTCTACAACGGGCTGGAAGAAGCTTGGCTCTTCTTTTATATCGAGATTGTATCTCGGTTCTTCCTCAGACGAGGAATCATCGGAGCTTTGTGAAATGATAGGTTCTATGTGGGAGCGCGATGTGCTGGGGGCGTAGGATTGTGGGAGGCTGTGGATGGAGACGGCGGAAGATAAGGTGGGAGTTACGGAATCGTTGATCAACTGCGCGATGATGTTGCAGTTTTGGGTGGCGATTGTTAACGTGTCTGTTAGCGAATGGAGCTCGGGAGTCTGTGGTTGGTGCGAGAGGTGTAGGCAGAGTTCTGCCATCAGTTCGCATTGCCGGGAGGTGGAGACGAGGGCTCTGAGGGGGGACATACCGGCGCCGGTGACCTTGCCGTCGACGGGGTTGAGTGCGCGGAACATCTCGTCGTAGCGCGGCTTCTCGCGGCTGCAGATCCACTCGGGGTCGCCGTGGCCGGCGTCCACGCCCTCGCCGCGCCCGTACCCGAACGGAGACACCTGGTCTTCCACGCCTTCGAACGCGCCTCCTGGAACGTTACAACCGACGGTCACACTCAAGCTGATTCAGATCTTCAAGCTTCCTTTACGTAGCCAGTACAGACAGTAGGATTACAAATAGCCCATTAAAAGTTGGTACTTTTGGTCAGGTACCATGATAGTGGAATTCAGATTTCTGAAAATAAATCGCTACAATGTTTTTTTAAAGAGAAATTTTGTATTGTTTTGTTTTTTAAAGCATTATATATTACCGCCTAATTCAACTTCAATCGAGACTATTATATTTATCATTGGAAAATGTAATTCGATCACACATCTGTCATTTCTTCATCGAAGGATCGATTTCACGCAAAAGAAGGTCAATGCATTATAAATAAGGTTCTAATTACTAGTGTTATGAATAGCATTCTACTAGAATCAACAACTGAAGATCTATTTCCTGGTTCACTGTTATAATAAACAACAGAATATTTATCTCAAGCACAGGTTCAATGAAATCAGAATGATGCAGTAACATTTCACCCGGAAGGCGTCGACAGGGCCTTGGCATTTGGGGGAATGCAACGCCAATACGAAGCGAGAAACGTTTATTTACTCAAAAAGTAAATAAGTATATAATTAAATGGAGTTCCCTTTAAGAATCCAGGATGTTATTGGAGGGATATTAAAAACACCGAGACCCTGAAGCCGGGCATGTTCCCGACGCAGCACGTTCCAAAGCCAATGCCAGAACAATTCAACAAATATTGTTGTCATAACCGCTCCACAATATTTAATAACATGGGTACTTAGAAGCGCCCGCGTAGAATAATCTAAAATACGAGGTAGGATGCAGAAAAATTGGAGTAAGGTACATCTTAATTTTGATGGAAATGTCCTGGGGTACCTAATGATGACTCAAGTTTGTTTTTTTTACAATATCTTCGTTTATAGGTCATATAAAAAAACCGGCCAAGTGCGTGTCGGGCCACGCGCAAAGTATAGGGTTCCGAAGTTGACGATGCCCACAGTGTACCTTTCTAAGACTTATATAGCATCTTAGCCAGCCTGTGGTATGACGTGCCCGCCCGACCCCCCGCCGCTCGAGAAAAAAACATTGGTTTTTTAATCATTTCATAAGTCGACTATGACTCGTAAATTTGTACTGCCTACTTAGCTGTGATAGTTTTCCTTTCAACTACGTTATATATGCCACAACCGTGATTTTTTCAGCCATTCAAATACCACTATTTAGCTGGCAAGGGGGGGGGGGGGACGACGACACTCGACTCTAACAAAAAATAGCACTTTAAAGCTTAATATTTCACAAACTCATCACTTAATCGAAAAATGGTTTTAACAACCCTACAATCTTTCTTTAAGACCTATTCAACGATATGCCACACCATGGGGTACGCAAGAAAAAAAATTACATCCCCACTTTACTAGTAGGGGAGGTACCCTATAAAAAAATATATTTCAAGATTTTATTGTACCACTTTGTCAGCGTAACTAATATGTATATTCTTGCCAAATTACAGCTTTCTAGAACTAAGCATCTCCGAGCAATAGTGCGGACAGACGGACGGACGGACATGGCGAAACTATAAGGGTTCCTTGTGGACTTCGGAACCCTAAAAACACTATAATATCAGGATGTTTATGTTTTAATGAGCTGAACTGAAGTTTGGATTAAAAATGTTCTCTGAATGTTCAGTACTTCAAACAGTCCATATATAGTACGACTAGTTCGGCACTCGCCACGCACGAGGTGCTAAGAATGCTAAGTAACCGCGTCAATAACCCAGATGTCTGGCTCTTAAGTGTGTGTCTTCTCTTTCTACCAATACTCGTACTTCCTAACATACATAAGCAGACTGTTCATATCCTAGGAAAGTGGCAAGACTACTGTTCACACACAAGCAAGTCTGTCACGTCATGTGCCGGCCGGGTGTGTAAGGAAACCAATATTATTAAATATTTGGCGTAGTATTTGTATCATCGATTCAATCCACTTCACGACCGATTGATACCAAGGCTGAAGTAAATAAGACGGAATTCCGAAGAGGCACACAACAGCACTAAGTGACTTCGTTTGAGACCAGGGCCCGTGGTCAGTGTCAGTATAAAGGTACTGGGCAGCCCAGGCCATTCGCAGCCGGAAGCGCCTGAGCGCAATTAGCAGGGTTACCACATTAGGAATAGGCCATTACGATTTTGAAATTGCAACCGAGCCGTAGTTTCAGACTTTCACTTCACCAAGGTCGTCAGCGGGAAGACATTACTTTCTATTTGGTTATATATTTTGAGTTTATTAGTCGTTAAGCCTAACGGGGTTGAGAGCGGTGACCTCGAGTCTGGCTTGTGATGTGACCTTGAAGGTCACCAACGCTCTGCTTATCCCGCAAGGGAAAATAGGCGTGACGATATGTATGTATATTCTCGATTGACCCTATGGTAGGGTTTAATCTAAATATATAAAACTCAAAGGTGACCGACTGACTGACATAGTGATCTATCTATCAACGCACAGCCCAAACCACTGGACGGATCGGGCTGAAATTTGGCACGTAGGTAGATGTTATGACGTAGGCATACGCTAAGAAAGGATTTTGCGAAATTCCCACGGGAACGGGAAAAAAACGGGATTTTACATTTAATATTTCTGCGCATACGAAGTTGCGGGGTAAAGCTAGTAAACCTAATAATAATCGGCCTAGAAACAATAGGTACAGGAGAGCCGCAGACTTCCAAATTAGCACTTGTTGCTTGTTGGGTTTGAATCGGCAACCACTGTCTCGCCTAGATCGACTCGCATTAAACGCCGCAAGCTCGGGTTAGTCCGAGTTAAATTGATACAACTAAACTTGAGGCTAGCCCTAGGTAATTGCCACAAGCTAGGTAAATTTAGAAGCCGTGGTGGCCTAGTGGTTCGACCTACCGCCTCTCATGCCGAGGGTCGAGGATTCGATTCCGGCTCGCACCTCTAAGTTTACTTATGTGCGAAATTCAATTTGAATTTACCACTGAGCTTTTCGGTGGAGGAAAACATCGTGAGGAAACCTGCACGCATCTGCGAAGCAATTCAAAGATGTGTGTGAAGTCCTCAATCCGCACTGGGCCCGCGTGGGGACTATAGCCCAAACTCTCTCGTGATGAGAGGAGGCCTCTGCCCAGCAGTGGCACGCAAATAGGCTGTAGTAGTAGTAGTAGTAGGTAAATTTAAGTGTCTATGAAGATGTGTGTGTAAATTAAAAAAAAAGGCCTTCTGCTGAGTTTGTTGCGGCGCTTCTTCTCAAGCAATGGGTCTTGCTTGGATGCGTTGGTAAATTAATTTCTGTTAAATTCATTTAAAAGTGACGTGTCAAAGTGCCCAGATGTGGCCTATTTGCTGAATAAATAATTTGTATTTTGATTTGATTTTGAAGATATCATTCGGTTGATATCTTGATTCTGGAGTGTAGTGCCGAAGTGGTAGCCCTAGCACTAGCAGCTTAGGGCCTGAGCGGTGCATCGCCCATTATCAGCGCGGCGCGCGAAGGCCGCCCATTCATTCCCAGCGGGAGCCCGACCGTAACTTTATCAACTTTTTATTGCACGTTCTTGTTACAGCCTTTAATCGATTTTCTTACACAGTCTTAAGCGTACAAATTGCTGGTTCAAGGATGTAAGCAATGTAGGTCAAACTATTAATAAAAACGTTAGTTAAAAGAATAGACATACAATCAAATACAGTATGACACTCAATAAGTAACGCATTTCAATGGTGCAACCTTCAAGGCGGCGAGTCGAGCAAATTGGTGTTACTGGATGCGCTCGCGCACACGAATTACGAGTCACCCACACTACAGGCTTAAACAGTTCAACACGTGCTCGAGAACACATCTGCTAATTAGTTGACATAGTGCTTTAAATATGTAAAGCAGTTCCTTGTAAAAAGGCAAATAACGCGTCGCGATGCAGCCATGTTTGTTTACGTAAGGATTCCCATCCGATGACGAATAAATAAGTGAACTTTGTTAATGTGTCATGTCGTTGATTTACTTTCTTGAGTATGTTTTCCATGGTTTGTAATTGTCATTTGAATTAATGTTTAATAAACGAGGATGTTATTAACCACTGTATCGCTGCCAGTAGGAAGATAAAGTGATAATTAATCAGAATAATATAGATGCCTAGATGGCTATTACCGTTACATAAAACTGCAATAACTAGGAAATGACGTCGCAAAAACGCTGCATTCCACCTCCATACACACCAGAAAAGGCACTTGTGTAACGGCGAAAAAAGTTCTATCCGATAAGCTATAGTATAGACGGATATCTGTAATAACGCCTAGGGTTGCGTGAACTAGGATCTAAGTAGGTTAACAATGATGTCATGCACATAGACAACACTCCGATAGCAAGTTAATTAGCCTCCAGTGACATACTTTTGCTAGGCAGATGACTATCACATGATAGCGAACAGTAAACAAATCATTGAGCGCAGTCAACAGAGTCGATAGGTCAACAGATTTAAATAAGTCGCGACCGGCGGCCGAGCGAATTATACCTACATATACGGCCGTTATCTCGGGGTTATGGTCATCCCAATGACGGACACAATCTTAAGGCCAAATGACATAACGCGCAGGTAATCCTCAGTGAAAGTGCAGGAAGCAACATTGAGCAACGGACGGCGGACAAGTTATCGCACGATTACCCACAACACGCGAAGTCGAGCCAACAATAGCGAGAGTTCGTGAGAACGGAGACAGCAGGACGAGGGGAAGACAGGACGCGGGGCAGTTAGCCGCGGAAGGTCGCGACTGATACCTGTATCCTCGGCGTAAGGAGGATGCGCGTCCGCCGCCCACCGGCCGCGCGGCGCTGCCCCGTGCTCGCGCCTGACCGCCGCCTCATACTCTGGGAATTGACATGTGTGTTCATAACGACTTACTGCACCCTTCCTCATTAAACATTCAGCGGCTGACTATCATACCGCCAACGCCAGCCCTCTAAATCTTTCATATTTAGCAACCTCCCGAAACATACTTCGGATTCTGATTCTGACCAATGAAGTGTCAACAATACCCGGTGATAAGCCTTTATCTTTCGCCAGCCGGCAACTCGCTCAGTTTCAAAAGATAACCAATTAAATGGCATGTTTGAAAACGTATGTTCTCTACTAGGCGTTATATAAGTACTGTAGGTGGTACTTACATATTTTTTGTTGTCAACTAGACCGATTTGAAAGGTCACAATGAAACAATAATAAGAGGTGGGCTTGTTTACCCAAAATCGATTGATTAATGAACGTAACCTAGCTGTGTTCTTGGCTTGGGTTCTTAAATTTCGTATGTCCTTGGTTTTAAACGTTTTGTATGCAGAGGATAGTAACAGGGCGTCATTTGAAGACAACACCCGATTGTTTACTAGCAGAAAGGTGAAAAGGGAGCATCGAAGGCGGGCGGCATTCACTCACGCGCCCGCTAGCATGCGCGTCACGTCGCCGACCATACCGCCTCACAATGGGACCGTTATGCGCAAACGCTGGATTATTCGACACCTATGTTAGCAACTATTGTTTGCTGAAGCCTACGGAGATGACATCATGCGAATAAACCGAGATAAGTGTACTTCACTAATAGGCAGTGCTAATGCTAACATTGGTATAGATAGGGAGATAGTGCAGGATTTGCTTTAGGCCTTTCATGTGCCAAGCCAAGTGTCCTGCCTGGTTGCGAATTATTGGCGAGTAGAAAGCATCGACTGTATAAGGAGCGGTTTTAGAGCCTCTTTCTATAAGGCCAGCGCCCCTATTGGCGTAATTTTATACAATTGGGGCATGGATGCCGATGCCATGTGCATGCATTGATCTTTTACTTATATGGTTTATTTATTTCCATATTCGGATTTTTAAGATTGGAAAAGCGGGAGGGCGCCATTCTTTCGTCAATAACGATGATTGCGCATTGCCTGGGGTATCGGGGCGATCTCTAGGTCCCTCGACGAGTGTGGTTAGCGACGGCGCGCGACGCGCGACTGGCAAGAGTTTATGGACCGCCGGCCAGGCGCAAATGAGAGTATAGTCGTCGCCTCCCGCTCGATATCTTGGGAGATGATTAAAATGGTCGTAACATGTATCCTAGTGATCATCAGCTGGCAAGCCCTTGGTGGCTCCATGCCATGGGCTCCCGAACACGTCAATTTTTTTTCAATTTTTTTGCATCGCCTCCCGCTTGAAATTCTGTCAAATGATAGATATTGAAGGGAAACAATCGTCAGCTGGTTGTAAAGTGGTGGATTATATCTACGTCATGAAATCTCGTCGTGGCCGGCGGTTTATTAGTTTTATCGTTGGAGAGAAAGATCGTTTCACAATTAATATATTTATTGAAAGAAATCAAATAAAATAACAACGTCTCTACTCTACATTACGCCGACCAGTACCACTGCAAAGCAAATCCTGACAATCGATAATCGCTATAGGTATCAAGTTAAAATAAACATCTGTTTGAAAGGTATGTGCATAATCAGGATAATCCATTAATATTATTCTCCTAAAGACAAAGGATTGCGTATTATACTTGTGACCGTATTGAAAATCAAACTTATCGACAAATAAAATGCTTAATGCTTAAAAATGCGCTCAGTTATGAAAATAGTACGATGAACTCGCAAAAGTGGCCGCTTCACTTAGACTCGCCGCTGAGCAAGTAGGCCGCCGATGCAATTGAAACTCAGCATGAGGCTGAGAAAGAGCATACAATACAGCCCATTGCATTCGGAGGGTCGACAATGAGTGACGTCACAGTCACAGCGGACAGTGCGCACAATTAGAGGCGTTCACTCACTCACTATGCACTCATCTCATCACGCCGGATGTGCTGGCTCGACCATTGATCATTCCACTTCTCGTTAGTGACATCCGCGCAGCTTCTAGCAGTTTCGGAGGGTTATAGCCATGTTTAACTTTAAAACCATCGAGTCTTTCGTATCAATGCGAACCAGTCAGTGGCTGTTCTAAAAGATATTAATAATTAAAAAAGCTCCACTCGATTTTAATTAAAGGTGGCAAAGTTCCACACCACGAGCCCGGTGACGATGAAGGAGTAAGTCCACAGAAGAATGAGCCAATGGTTCACGCGCACCCCATAATGGTTGGCGGTGGACGCGGGTGGTAGACGGCAGTGGTGAAGCGAGGAAGTGGCATGGATATTTTTTTTTTGCCGCAAGGCACTGATGCATGCAACGATCGCTCTAGTAAATTACACTTTGCTTCGAAACGGTTGCACGGAATCGATGATGCAATGACAAAAAACACGTCATCTCAATGACATGTTTTTGTTTGTCTGTGATTTTGACAAGTTTATTTCCAGCCAGTCAATTAATGGTGGTAGGACCTGCCTGTCTGTCCCACCACCGGCACCACCGTCTTTCCCCGCTAACCTGCCGGCCGCCAAAAAACATGATAACGGAAAGGTTTAAGATTAATACCTCTGGTGTTAATGTCTTCAGGCGGCGGTGACGGTTACAATACAAATACTCCTTATTGAACACCACACAATAGAGAAAAAAATCCAGGTAACCAGTGGTGACCACACTTTCCGCGGCTGTCTGAATATTTGTCGGTCATTTAAAGTAGGCAATGAGTCAGACATGTGATGGATTGTGTGGAGCCAGCTCTGCGTGTCGTGCGGTGGTTGCGACGCGGTCACGGGCCGCCGGCGGCGCCCGATCGATGCGATGCGATACCAGAACAGTTTTTGCATCGGACGATCTAAAACGGATTTCACTGTTGCTTTTCGCAACGAATGTTACTCGCATGGAACAACTTTGGATAATCAAATAAAGGTAATAAAGTGCACGCCTGGTCTGTAGTTAATTCGATGAAGATCGTTGTCGCTGAGTCACGAGTCCGTCCACTCCAACATGCATTAAACATGTTTACTTTATTAATGCCGACCAAGATCGGCTACTTTTCAACAAAACATGTATTGAAAACCTGTAAACCTCTTCTTCACATTATATAACTACTTATTAGAAGTCCTTATACGTTATGTAGAGCGGTAAAGATTTCCATCCACAAGCGCTAATTGACTTTAGGTATCTAGTAATGTAAACACGCCATAGCCATAATCAGCGGACACGCGTAGCGTTTTGACAGAGTTAATCTAACAAGTTTAGTCTAATATAAACCAGCATATGTTCACCACAAACACGACAATCAAACGCGCTTGATGACACATCCAGTTCCCGGTAGAGCGTAAATTATCATTTTCAACGGCAACAAAAGCATGTGAGTACAAATAGTACAATGTCGGATGCATCGGCGTGCGCGGCGAAAGTGGCCGTCGCGCTCTCATTGGCCGGCGGCGGCGCCCTGCGACTGCGAGCCTTGACATTCGCGACTGGGGCTCGCGGCTCCCGCGCCGCGCTTTCCACAGACCATCTCGGGTTTCGGGGCCCGCTCACCACCTTGACATTCAACCCAAGCCGAATGTGTGTCAAACTATCAACACACGGGATTAGGTACGAGTAAAATTTGATAAAACGATAACACTATCGGTCCATTCCGAAGAAGTACACGCCGCCTTTCAATTTCTTACAACGGGTGACATGATTAATAAAATTCTGCGATTCCACGAATGCGAGTAGGTTCGTTATCAGTTATCGGGTCACGCAAAGGACTGTCCGCGCGATATATCGATCAAGTGTTTGCAGTTGCATTTCAATGCACTCGAGGTAATCGACGGACGGCTTTAAACCATTCAAAATCACTGTTTTGAAACCGGTGTTCAATAACTAACAATTAACAATACATACTTTTTTTTCAATGGAAAAAAACCGAAAAGTTATGCGCCAATCAATGAGCAAGAGGCTCATCATAGCGAGGCAATGTCCACGTTAACAAGGCGCTCGATGGCCCGAATTGCACTTCCGGATTAGCGCGTGCGGCGGACAAACAATACGCCAGCGCACGCGCACCCAGAACCCGAATCGGCTCTGCGACATTACCAGCTACTACTGTACTACGCATTCTAAAGTCACTATATTGTAACGGAAACTGAACAAACCGATATGATGCAAGATGCAACCGAGCTCACCACGGACCATCATAAATTGGATCATAACCATAACCGTTATAACAAAATGTCTCCGCTGAAAGTAGCTATTTCCAAGGAAATTTCTCCGTATGCAGAATCTGCCGAGACTGGCGTAAAGATTCGGCCACGGATGCGGTCTCGCTTCTTCGTGGTCGTGGGCCATGACGATTGGTGACGCAACTCCGACACCTAGCAAGAAATTAATAGAAGAGCGCTAATAACTGTTCCGTGGAACACGACAAGTGGCCCACTCACTGCGCTGAAGATACGGCCGGACCGGTCAACTTGTAGGATTGTATTTGTAATCCAGATAACTCGCTATCGCAATACTCTTATCGCAGATTTTTTATAATGGAACACCGAGTTACGGCCATGACCGTGATGGCACGCACAAAAAGCAGCTCCATTTGTCGTGCTCTGAAAGCCGGACTTCGGTAGACAATTGCCTGGATCCGCGATGCGAAGGTTGCGCGGATATAATGGGACAAAGGTTCAGCAAGTATAGCACAATGCGCGAGGCCGTTGGGCGAGCCTTCTGTTGGAAAGCCTGTGTAAGAGTGCATACATCCCTTTACACCTGTTGCACAAGCGATGTAGACTCGGTAAATGCTATTTAGATAAGTAATTAATAGTAACTCTAGTTGAACTGTTAAGTAATTAATACACACCTTTATCATTGCTATTTGCTATCAAGTACCTATGAGGAGTAATTGCTCACGTGAGGATGACGCAAACGGCTGTTCGACAAGCAAGGATGGCCTGTTCAATATGGGTATTTTGCACATACGCCGCTGTATTCACTGTATATGGTTCTATTAGAAGCATGATCGAGCGCTCCAAGTTCCGTTCAGTGCTAATAATACAAATGCCTGCATTTGAACTATTTGAAGTGCAAATACGAACGGAGCATGCTCGTTCGTTCGTTTCTATTTCTAATAGTGGAAAAGATAACGCTAATCCTATAACGATGGAAGACAGATTCAAAATACATCAATGCGATACCGCTTTCAACACGTAGGAAAATGTTACGTAACGTATGCATAATATTTTACGTAAGTTTACAGAATATGTAAGAAAGCTATCAGGTGCAAATTGATCATTATATTTAAGTTGCATTACTTGCATTCTAATATCGGCCGAGCCAAATCTACTTTTCCGAGATGAAATAACCACGATGTAGCAGTCAATGAACCCCACTATGTAGTTGGCAAATTCTGTAGGATCTCGTATACCGTTGAACAGTTAAAAACGTTAATTACGTGACGCAATGAGCTGTGCCAGTGAGGGTAGCGAGAACAAAAGGAGGTCGGATTTTGACACGCAATACGCGACAGACACATTTTCGGCGAGAATAGTCACTGTCCGTCCGTTTATACTTACGATACTTATGATGCCTTGATGAGGCACGAAAAAAAACGAAACACTAGCCCGAACATACGACAAGGAATTGTGTTGAAAGGTAGTGGGTTTATGCGATAACATATGGGTCGATTTTGGCTTGCAATAATTTGGTCCAGGAAAGGCAAGTAAAAGCAGCTATAGTTTTTGCGGATTGCAACACGCGAAACGCTTGCTAATGAATGTTCGAGAACAGTAGAAAGTACAGTACCGTCAAATTAGGCAATCGAGAACCAACTGCATATTTTATAAGTGTTTTATAAAGTGGTGAACGTTAGGTACCATTATTGATACAATGTATGAATTGGTTGAAACTTAAAACGACGCAGAACTTAAAGAACATCTAGCGATTCCATTGCACAAATTAAAATATCTAATTGACACAATGGGCAAAGGAGAAACAATGATCGATGGAACAGAATAGATATAATTCAATCACTGCGCCAGCATAATGATATGTCACACAAATGATAGAAAGTTAACAACACACATTGATCAAACAAATAACGGAGTTCTAAAAACTGTTTACTGAGTATGTAACACGAAGAAACATAAACCGCAGGGCGAAGTAACATTAAGTGCGGCGGTAGCAGGTGCTAGCGGCACTTTTCGACCATTATTCGATTTATTATTTAACTGTTGGCTACAACATGCGGTGATACGGGCAAGGCGATTGTGAGTAAAAGATGTGGGCATATTGTAAATTGTATAAGGTACTTACTTCGCGCACTTGGACTGTGACCATTTAAAACATGGCATTTAAGTGGCAATTTAAACACTACCGACAATTTCATCCGTATGTTGTTTAGATAGACATATTTCTGAGGTATCAATTAGCGCTCATGACAAGAATGCCAGAGATTTCCCTAATATTATACGTCATTTCAGATTTCCCTTTTGCCATTGAAAACCAAGTTGGGTAAGTCTGTCTAGATGACTTTTCCACAATCTAATCGTTCATAATTTTTCGGTTTGAGTTGTGGTCATTTTAATCGTCGGCCACAATATTATGGTATGGTCAAAGAACTGTAATGTAACTCATGGCATCGGCACACACATTCCATTTAGATTGTTATCATCCCTCCCTCTAGTCTACTGTAAGGCAGTGTCTCTCTCGATCGCGTCGAACGATCAATGGAAGGTAATGGGCTTGCGGATAGTCACACGCCATGCCACTTTCGCTGCCACGCTGCAACTAGTTTTTACTCGACTGCGCACCGCAAAGGAGGGTTATGTGTTTACCTGTCTATGTATGTATGTATGTATGTATGTATGTATGTATGTTTGTTCCTTTGTGGCACAGTAGAGATCAAACGCGTGGGTCGATTTTAATGAATCATACGTCAATCGATTCGTCTGAATCGCGCGAGTGTCACTGAAGATATGAAATTAATCAAAATTCAAAATGGCGGCCACCAGACGCCATATTGTACAAAATAAAAAAATAAAAGTCAACCAACTATGGCATGTGATGTGAGGTATCGTTGAATAGGTATTTAAAAATCATTATTAGGTTTCTTTGCCCATTTTTCAGACAAAAGAACCGTTTATGATTTATAACGATTCAAAGTTCCTTTACTAATCACGTAAAGTAGGTACCTATCCACCCAGTAGTAAATCCGTTCGAATTAGCAACACAGGAAATAATCTAGACCAACGAGTCTTCAAGCAGGTCATGACGACTATAAAATAATAATAATGTTTTTCATAAAAATCTCAAACTTCAATCAAGTACGTACGCATGTGCAATGTAGTGTACCAGTAGCGTCATCTATCCGTTGACTTGAAGACTTTTAGTTTCGTTATTACATTTAAAGTGTCAATAGTGTTATTTATCTTCTTAATACAGTAAAATATAACCTAATTGATTATAGGTACCAATTACACTAGTCAGTACTCAGCGCTCGTAAATAAATAAAATAGCTACCTAATACTCTAATGTAGTACCAGTAGCGCCATCTATCGGTTGACTTGAAGAATTTTAATAGGGTCAGGCTTATGTAGCGTTTTGAGCCGGGTTAGGTCTCTAGAGGGATTAATAATCTGTAATTTAGATCATCGCAAGCTACTTAATAATCCCCACGATAGCAACTCTCCATGAAATGACAAGATTGCGGAATTTACGGTCTTATAATCCCTAACTAAAAATAGTAAAATAAAAAAAGTTAATTTAAAAAAACAAAAAACCCGACTGCGTAAAAAACTAAAAAGAAAAAACAAGACTACTTAGTTCAGTAGTAGCTAGGATTATGTTAAGTAATATTTACCGTCGCCATCAGATATATGGTAGCGAACAATGTGATCATAAATATCTGGACACGATCTTACTGTCAAGACGTTAGACTACATGCTCAGATATTTCTGATCATTCTTGCTTGCTCATATTACGTCTAATGGCGAATGTACCTACTGATAGTCATACTTATTACGGTCCATTTTTGGCAATATACCGCACTTTAGGAAAAAAGCAAGCCGCTTTGCACAGTGATAGTAGGGACCAAAATAAGCGATTTGATCCGAGGCACCCTCTGATTCGACCCTTAGGAACAGAGATGGCGCCACTTGTTCAAAATTTTATTTAAAAATTTCTAAAACCTGAACGGATTGTCCGATCTTGACGATTAAGATGTCAATCGAAAGGAAATGAATAGTTCTATTATAAAAAAAATAATGAAGTGCTAAAAAAATATGATAAATACCAGAAAAACCTGCATGATTGAAAAAAAAATTTAGTTTTTTCTTTTTTTTTGTAATTTTATGAAAAAAATGTATGAAACTTGTACATTTTTATATATCTATTATATTGCGCAATTCATTGAGCACTTATTACAAAAAACCGCCACATCATATCTTATATAGTTCCGAAGTTATTAAACAATACACTACACGGTGTCAGTGCGGTGCTGCCGCCATACGTGCAATTTCGATACCTTACCTTGCCTGCCCGAAGTGCTCAAGGCCCTTTTTGTTCAAAATTTGCTATATGGGATAATGGTACGTCGTATTTGTCAAACAATTAATTTAATATTTTTATTAGGTATCTTATTTAAGCTGCGGTGGCCTAGTGGTTCGACCTCCGCCTCGCATGTAGAGGGTCGGAATTTCGAATCCGGCTCGCACCTCTAAGTTTACTTATGTGCGAAATTAAGTTTGAATGTACCACTGAGCTTTTCTGTGAAGGATAACATCCTGAGAAAACCTGTACGCATCTGCGAAGGATGTATGTGAAGTCCCCAATCCCCACTGGGCCCGCGTGGGGACTGGACTATGGCCCAAACCCTCTCATGATGAGAGGAGGCCTGTGCCCAGCAGTGGGCCGTTAATAGGCTGTTGTGGTGGTGGTAGTGGCATTATCTTATTCATTCTTCCTCTTCAACGCTGGTCTTCCTGAAAATGAAATCGCTATGAAATATAGCATATGTTATGTCTGAAACGCTG
>OZ020291.1:12133598-12171681 GCA_963971205.1 Aethes cnicana
AGGTGAAATTCTTTGCATGCCTACTCGTATTTACCTAGTAGATACGTTACTAAAGTTTTGTTACTTATTACCTATCTGATGTAGTAAGAAAGTAAGTAAATTAAAGTTAGAAATGGCGCCCAACCACAACGATCAAGTTTTTCAACGATTTAAAGAATGATAAGGTAAGGTACGACTTCTCGTACTTACGTTTCCCTTAGGCCCTGGTCTCCTATTTTATGCTGTACGCGGCGTTTGGCGTCAGCGTCAGCGTTCAATTCCGCTCCGATCGACGTCTGAACGCAACGCACAGCGTCAGCGGTCAATACGTCCGCCGCAGAGAAGGGCGTAGTCATTGCTCGCGAGCGGTCACATGGGGTAGTGTTTGGATCATGGATGTTTTAAAACTTTTAATCGTGTATTTGTTACTGGAAGAAGAGGCACAAGACGACCGTATAAGGCGAAAGTTACGGGCAACACGACATCGGTTGTATTTGAAGCGAAGGGAAGAGGGATGTTTCAAGATTTTAATAAAGAAACACTTGAAAGACAACAATTCAAAATTTATAATTAATAACTCGTCTTTTTCTTTATTAAATTTCGACATTTTGTTTTGACGCGAGAGACAACGTTCACGCTGCAATGCTTCGAAATGACTAGAGACGCGGCGCACAACTTTTGGATGCCGCGTGCGACGTCAAGACGCAATTGTCGGCGTGAGAAAGAGACCGCACCAGTACATCTGTATAGTGAGCATTCAGACGCATCGTACGGCGTGATGAGACGCCGCGTATAGCGTAAAATAGGAGACCAGGGAGGGCCTTACTCCACAGTAATTCACAAAAAGACTATAACCGCAGAGTGATACCGATAATTTTAAACGAAACCGATTTGTCTCATTTTCTTAGCTACTTTCTACTCGCCATTAACACATTATACGTAGTTATTATTAAGCCCTGAATGCATGTATTCAAAGCTGAGCAAAGCTTACAACCAATGCACGAAACGTGATATTTTGCTGTAGAGTGAAACACACAATTTTTCTCCTCGCTATCAGAGCGAAAGAACTGTCTTATCTCACCATGTTCAGGAAATTCCAATTTTACAATTCATAAAAAAGTTAGCTTCGGTTTGGTTGTTGCCGTTTGAAATTCAAAAATCTTACCACGTTACAAGATTATAACTAGCTTTACGCGCAGGAATGGCGCGACAAAATGAACATTTTCGAGCTATGTAGTAAATAGGGTATTATCGGCCGTCAAGAGGGACATTTTGGACACCTCATCGGATAGAGATCGGGCCGGCACGTGACCCAATTTATTATTAAAACAAATACTTTGGGTTCAAGGAGATATCGAACATTCACGTCTTGGTTTGTAACAGGTAGAAAACGTGAAAAAAGATGCTATTTTACAGGACTTTAGTTTTTAATTAGCTTCTGCCTGCGTGGTGTAATGTTATCACGTTCCCGTAGGAACTTTGCGTTGTACCGGGATAAAAAGTAGCCTATGCTCTCTCTCGGGACTCCAACTATCTCCATATCCCATTGAAATCTCTCCTGCAGTTTAACCGTGAAGAGTACCTAACTGACAAACAGACAGATGGAGTTACTTTCGCATTTATAATATCATATAATATTAAGTAAGTATTACACCACACATCTCGGATAATTCGGTATGGATGTATAGTTCCGTAAATCCCATGATTTTCTAAACCTAAAACCATAAAAATCCAACTTCTCGAGTTGAGGAATGAGGGAGGGTAGCTTCAAAATGTACGTCAAAATTCCGATGTGGCAACAATTTTGACTATTCAACCTTGAAAGAGGTTCAGAATTGTTTCTTCCTTTTGAATATAAATTCAATTCTCAAGAACCCTTATATACTTGAAGCCTGTTTATTCGCCAAATCAGAGTTGTTGCCATTTATCTTTCTTAACGAACGAGTTTAAATCTTACGCCTGTAAATACGCACCTAAATAATTCAGTATACAAGGACATGGTTATTTAGGTGATTTGCATTTATTTTACGTAAACAAGCCGAGTCAGGTCGGGGGTTCATACCCAGCTGTGGGCTAAGGGTGAAGTTCCATTCTTTTGTGTGGACTATTCGAACAATAAATACCAGTTACATGTTTGTGGCTTTTGGGGTCGAAACTTTAGTGCCTAGGGGGCCTAGCGCACGTCGCCTTTTTAAGGATTTGTCCGCCCGCCTCATCGAGGCCTCTGGTGACCAAAGGGCTGGCCACTACTTCGCTCAGCGAATAAGCATTGCCATCCAGCGCGGCAATGTTGCCAGCCTTTCGGGAACCTTGCCGAGCGATACTGATCTGTGCCAAATTTTTCATTTATAAGTTATTTTACTTTTATTTTTATTGTAAGTATTTTAGTTTGTGTTTAAAAATAAAAGAATTACCCCCATAAATACCTGAATATTGAAATATCAGCCCTTATGTCATTGGTATAGGCAAACGACCGCACAGCCCACCTGATGGTAAGTGGCCACTGCGGCCTACTACTACTACTGCAGCCTATTTGCGTCCCACTGCTGGGCACAGGCCTCCTCTCATCACGAGAGGGTTTGGGCTATAGTCCCCACGCGGGCCCAGTGCGGATTGGGGACTTCACACACATCTTTGAATTACTTCGCAGATGCGTGCAGGTTTCCTCACGATGTTTTCCTTCACCGAAAAGCTCTGTGGTAAATTCAAATTGAATTTCGCACATTAAGTAAACTTAGAGGTGCGAGCCGGAATCGAACCCCCGACCCTCTGCATGAGAGGCGGTAGGTCGAACCACTAGGCCACCACGGCTTCACACTAGGCCACTGCGGCCTATGGACACCGAAATCCTACGACCTACTACTACTGCAGCCTATTTGCGTCCCACTGCTGTGCACAGGCATCCTCTCATCATGAGAGGGTTTGGCTATAACCCAAACGCGGGCCCAGTGCCGATTTGGGACTTCACACACATCTTTAAATTACTTCGCAGATGCGTGCTGGTTTCCTCGCGATGTTTTCCTTCACCGAAACGCTCAGTGGTTAATTCAAATTGAATTTCGCACATAAGTAAACTTGGAAGTGCGAGCGACTTGGAATCAAACGTCGAACCACTAGGCCACCACGGCTTTTCTTTCTGAGGATAAAAACTCTTTGTGTAAGCTTGCATTAAAACCGGAACATCACAGCTGCCGCACGATCTAGCTACGCCGCAAACGCTTCGTATCAAAATGTCGGAGGATGGATGAATACGTTCACAGCAGTGCACAATTAGAGGACAAATACAATAAGCGTGTGCGTGCGAAGCGTGCGCCGCAGTGGCGTTCCGGACTAATAGAGCTCCAAAGTGAACTCTTCTATCTAGTGAGGTAAAAAGAATACCTACTTTTGTTAAAGGCAGTTCAAATTTCAAGTAATGAAACCTTATCTTCCCTATTCGTATAAATTTTAAACGTTTCTTTTTTTAAACCAACAAGTTTCAATTCAATTATTCCCCTTGTGTATTTTTTACATCTTTGAATACCCAAAGCGAAAACCTTCAAACGTTTATGTTGTACAAAACTCAAGTCAACGAAATTATATGTTAATTTCCTTAGCAAGATTATGCGGGTTTCGTCCCAACAAAACATGAATTTTGAAGAGTTCACGAGTTTCCTTCCGCATTTATGACAGTTAAAGTTAAAACATTTAAACCTTGACAAGGAAAATCTCAGTTAGACTGGCTGTAGGTTTTTTTTAATAAATTGAATGTATATTCTAAGTTTCAGAGCTAAGGTAGGTAGGTTAACAGTCTATTTTTATATTAATACTAGCTTTTCCCCTAAAATTCGTATGCGCAGAAATATAAAAATTTAAAATCCCGTTTATTCCCGTTCCCGCGGGAATTTCGGGAAATCCTGTCTTAGTACTCCCCTACGTTCCTTAAGGAACCTGCATGCCAAATTTCAGCTCTCTACGACCAGTAGTTTCGGCTCTCCGTTGATCGATCAGTTAGTCAGTCAGTTTCTTGTTTTATATATATAGATAGATATAGATTAAGAAACTAGCTTCTCTCCCTTATTATCGCGTTCCCGTGGGAACCTGTGTATTACCGGGATAAAAAGTACTTAGCCAATGTCCTTCCCCGGGACTCCCTACATCTATATACTGGGTGCTCGTGAGCATTGCGAGAGATTTTAACTACTAATTCCTGAGGCTATAAGAAGTAATAAATGTTATATGAACTTAGGTCGAAACACGTTTTTTTATTATTTTTTTCATACATAATAATTGCTAACGTAGTATAAACGTACCTTTGGAAATGGAAATATCTCGATACCCGAGCCGAATTTAGCTGAAGTTAATTAAGATTTTTAACTTAAAATATGGTCAGGAACATGCTGTTAAAATCTCTCGCAATGCTCACGAGCACCATGTATATAAAACAAGAAACTGACTGACTGACTGATCGATCAACGCAGAGCCGAAACTACTGGTCGTAGAGAGCTCAAATTTGGCATGTAGGTTCCTTAGGGAACGTAAGGGCGCATTTTCTGATATTACTGAAGCACTCTTAAATTCACAAAACAGATAAATGTAATAGCTACTAACACAATGGCGATGTCGTATCTCCCCTCGACCAGCCGTCGAGCCGGAGCGGCAGCCGACGGCCGAGAGCGCCTGAAGGTTAATAAATATAGCTGCCTGGGCTCGAGCTATGAGTTTGTGGCCTTCGGGGTGGAGACTATGGGGTCATGGGGCAAAGGGGCGCTGGGGCTCCACAGGGAGCTAGGGAAGCGCTTGAGGGAGGCAACGGGAGACCCTCGCGCCGGCAGCTTTCTCGCGCAAAGACTGGCTATTGCCATACAGCGAGGGAATGCTGCCTGCGTGATGGGAACCCTTCCGAAAGGCCCTAATTTAGGTTTTTAGGTTATTTTTTAGCTTTAATTTTTCTTATTTCTGTAAATTTAAATGCTATTTGTAGTTTATTTTTAATATTTTAACTTGTTCTTTTCTGAATAAACAAATGTCTCAGTAATATTTTAGTAAAAATTAATGATATTTTGTTGGTTTTTCGCTCAGTGCACTAAGCGAGGATTTTGCGAAATTCCCATGGGAACGGGAAGAAACGGGATTTTACATTTTAATATTTCAGCGCATACGAAGTTGCGGGGAAAAGCTAGTACTAAATATTTTCATCTACATACATAGTTACTTTCCTACGCAGACATACTGGACAGATTTTGACGTGATAGTCTTATAAATTGATGAACGCCGGCTGCGCTCACGAAAAAACATGACGCAATAGTAGCATTGTAGCCTTTACGTATAAAATAAGTTTTTTCAAAAATTAAATTTTTGGGACACGCTTTTATTGCTGACTGTACTTTTCTTTGTAAATCCTTCATCTACCCTTCAAGACGAATCAAACGAGCCCAAATTTAATGGGTTCATGTAGTTTTGTTACGGAGTTTGGTGGCGCCTTTTACTCCATCTCTGGATTATTTTAGAGGGAGTTAGACCCTTGATAGCTGGAGCCAGCCCAAGGCGCTAGGCTGGATATTAAATGAAGAAAAGTGGACTGTATTTTGCGGGGAAGAAATTTGGAAAAAAGCACTTGTATCAACGACACGTAAATATGGAATTATAAGAGGCCGATGAAAGGAAAAAGTGAAAGGCTCATGCGCACTTACCTCGTAGATCTGGTATTCTGGCCGGAATGACACTCCTGGACCTAGTCTGCCACAGCACAGCCGAAGACGGAGGCGAAAGCACACACACCACACTGTCCTTGCTTATAATTAATCAGTTTTTATAATAACACACGCGAGCTCGCACAATTTTGATGCATTCATTAGGGAGGCTTAGCGAAGAGTGATTATGCGATTTTGTCGCAAATATTCGTGGCCGTTGACAGGGACGGCCATAGTAAAAGTGCGCATGTTGGAGAGGGATGGGAAAAAAGATGGGTTTATGACGTATATACAAGTGCGTTTTCTATTAGAATCAATGAATTATTAAAAACTAAAAATCGAGATCCAACATCCCCCCGGCCTTGAAGTAACCCCTTCAAAACAAAGGAAAAATGTAGAGCCAGTTGCTCTACCTATAACAGTTATAGGTGCGGGTGCGATCATTGTGCGAAGTAGCGGATAAACTAATGCAAAAAGGAGTTTAAATTTAAACTATTGCTAGAGAAGGAGCACTAAATATTTGTGCAAATAATGAACTACAGTTATCTTAACTAATAACGTGTAAGTATCTTAATTTGCAATGTCTATAAGAGACGCGAATTAACTTAAATACTAACTAGAAAATAAATAACAGCGACTCTACTGAGTCGGCAGTGGACAAAGCCGTACAACTGGTCGCTTGTACGTGCCCACCTTAGTCTTCACATCCGCGACGCGAATCACTCCGTCCTTGCCGGGATACAAACATGTAATAATTCCCAAAGGCCATTGTAAGGGCGGAGCGTTGTCTACATTTAACAGCACTACAGTACCAATGGTTATTGGATTTGACGAAGTATTCCACTTCTCGCGTTGTTGCAAATTATGCAAATACTCTGTTCTAAATCGTTTCCAATACGATTGGACCAGAGAGTCCATTAAAGAGAAACGGGACAATAGATTAGTTCGTTCCTGAGATAGATCCGTAGCGGGAAGGAACTCCAGCGGACCGGTGGACAAGAAGTGCGCCGGCGTGAGCGCGAGCGGCTCGGACGGGTCCGAGCTCAAGACATAGAGCGGCCGGCTGTTTAGCACGGCCTCAATTTGAGTGAGGACGGTAGACATCTCCTCGAAGGTGAGAATTTGGTTTCCAATCACTTTAAACAACAATGACTTTGTGCTCTTTATATTAGATTCCCAAATTCCGCCGAAATGTTTTCCAGTGGGTACATTCATACGCCAGGTAATGCGGTGCTTCGCGAGTTCATTACTGAAAGTCTTATAGTAATCTTCAGTTAACAAAAAATCGTGAAGTTCATTAAAGTACGATTTTGAAGCGATAAAATTGGTCCCGTTATCGCTATAAAGAAAGCTACACGGACCACGTCGCGATATAAATCGCTTAAAAGCGTCAATAAAATTTGCGGAAGTCAAATTCGATACAAGTTCTAAATGAACCGCTTTTGTCACAAGACAAATGAACAGACATAAGTAGGCTTTCACACTACGCACGCCGCGTTTGCGATAAGGAGTAATATACAGGGGGCCCGCGTAGTCCACACCCGTGTGTAGGAAGGCTTTACACTGTTCTAATCGGCACTTAGGTAGGTCCGACATGAGCGGCAAAGTAGCTTTAGGTTTTAACCGAAAACAATCGTTACATTTATTGATACGTTGCCGTACAATACGGCGCGCGGAAAGAATCCAAAATCTGGATTTCAAAATACCAACTAACAATTGCGGCCCGGCGTGCAAATTGTCGCGATGATAAGAGTCAATTAAGAGTTCCACAACGTGCCCCTTTTTAGGTAACAACATTGGGTGTTTAGAAGAGTATTCTAACGTGGAGTTCGATAGGCGCCCTCCAACGCGTAATATTCCTTCCGATAGGAAAGGAAACAATTTCCTTATTTTTGGTGAACACAGCTGACCCTTTGAAACATTTTTAATTTCATTAGGAAAGTGTACACTTTGTACATTGCGAACAATAAATATCTCAGCTGCATTCAAGTCACTAGCGGTGATAACGTTGTTCCGCGGAAGCTTTTTCATAAATCGGAGCACGTAAACAGTAGCTCGAAGAAGCTTGTTCCACGAGGAACACCGTGAAGCGAGCGTCAAAATAGGATTTTCAATTTGAGTGACAGCAGTAGTCACGTGAGAAACAGTTTTCTCCTCCGGCAATGGTAGCCGGTTAGGTATGAACCTTTGAATGGGCCAGAGCTCAACTGGTAATGACAACCAAGTTGGTCCCTTAAACCACAACTCATGTTTCACGAGTTGAGAAGGAGTGAGTCCACGGGACACACAATCAGCGGGGTTTTGAGAGCCCGCGATATGATACAAATTATCAGGTGCAATATTTGCCTGAATCTGTGAGATGCGGTTGGCAACATAAGTATCGAATCTGTGCGGCGAGGCTACCGACCAGCACAGCGCGACCTCTGAGTCCGAGAAAGCGAAAATATTTTCAATTGGGTGTCTCGCCGATACAGCATCGTAGACTTCTTTAAGAAGCCGAGACATTAACAAAATTCCGTTAAGCTCCAGGCGTGCGAGAGTAACTTTTGGCTTAGCAGAAGCTACCCGCGATTTCGAACACATGAGTGTAACAATAGGCGATTCATCGCCGTTAACGACGTGCAAATAAATCACACAGCCGTAAGCAGACTCGCTTGCGTCTGAAAACGCAACGATCGAGACCTTTGATTCTGCTTCAATTCCCGTGTGGCGGGAAAATTGAAAGTGAGATATTAGCGGGAGTTCGGACAGATATTGTTGCCACAGATTGACAATGCGGAAAGGGGGCACTTCGTCCCAGTCAAGATTGAGCAGCCAAAGCTCTTTAATTAATAATTTGGCGAACAAAATGATAGGTCCGACGAGTCCTAAGACGTCGTACAGACGTGCGGTTGCGGAGAGAATGGCTCGTTTAGTACAAGTAGGCGGGGGGCTCGAGGTATCGAACACAAACGTGTCTTGAGCGGGTAACCAGCGCAGTCCCAAAATCTTAAATGTATTTCCCTCGTCAAAGGAAATAGATCCAGATTGTCGGTGCGACTCGGGTAAGTGCTCGAGCAATTCGAGAGAATTAGACGACCACTTAAGCAAGTCGAACCCACCAGCCTTAAAAAGGTCGATCAGTTCGTCTGCTATCTTGACTGCTTCCTCTAGAGAAGAAGCAGAAGAAGCGAGATCGTCCATATAGACATCTCTTTCTAATACGGTGGCCGCATTTGGCCAGTTACGGCGTTCGTCAGCGGCCAACTGACGTAACGTGCGGAGCGCCAAAAAAGGGGAAGATCGAAGTCCAAACGTTACGCGCGTGAACTCGAATACTTCAAGCGGGTCATTTTCAGAAAAGCGGTATAATATCCGTTGATATTTACGGTGCGGAGCATTTGTATAAATGCATAAGTACATTTGTTTAACGTCAGCAAAAAACGCGACACGAAAAACTCGAGCATTCAAAAGAATGTGAAAAATATTAGCCTGTAAATTGGAACCGGTATGCAGGATATCATTTAAAGATAAACCAGTGTCGGTTTTCGCGCTGCCGTCCAACACGGGGCGAACCTTTGTAGTCGCCTTATCGCTGCGAACTACAGGGTGGTGCGGTAGGAAGAAGCCTGGGGACCAACACTCCTCAGGTGCGGTGCGGGTTAGAATACCCTTTTCTAGGTAATCCTGAACGATTTCATCATATTGACGTTTAAGAGCGGGATCTTTAGAAAACTTCTTTTCCAAAAGCAGAAAACGTTTCTTAGCGGTAATATAAGAATTTCCTAACTTGTCGGGGTCTTCCTTAAAGGGAAGATCAACAGAATAACTGCCGTCACAATTACGAACAGTACTCTTGACGTAGATTTCCTCACATTCCTGATCGTCAGGACTCAGGAACGTGCGCGAGGGTAGCTCCTCGGCGGCCCAGAAGCTCTCGACAAGGCGGTGCAGCGGGTCCGAGGACATGGCGCACAGCGTGTGCGACGCGGGTTGCGGAGACATAACAGGGGCGTCACCCATAATTAGGTAACCTAAGGTCGTCTCAAAGGCGGAGGGCATATTAGCGGCATACGGTTTAATTTTATTAAATAATAAAATTTCGCAATAAATGTTTACACCTAAAAGCATATCTATAGGCCCGGGGCGCGCGAAGTCATCGTCGGCGAGCGGGAGGTCACGAATGAGCCCTATAGACGCGGAGTCGACGCGCGAGTCGGGCAGCTGGGACGTAATCTGCTCGACTACCAAAGGCTTAACGGCGTAACTGCTTTGATTATCAAATCGCGAAGTAAAATTAAGTGCAGTGATTCCGAGAATTTTTTGCGAAGCTCCTCCTATACCTTGAACTTCCGAATAGCGAGTTTGTTTACAAACATTAAGCGAAAGTCGCTTACAACAATCAGCGGAGATATAATCACTCTGAGAGCCAGGATCGACTAAGCATCTCAAGTAGTGAGTGCGGTTAAAAGAATCAATAACTTTTATTTTAGCGGTGCCCAATAATGTAGTCGTTTGATAACGATTACCTCGATCGCATGAAACAGTGCAAAGAGATGCATTCTGATTATCAACACGATGATGCGGTGAGCTAATATCGACCTTAACTGCAGCAGGCGCAGAGTCGGTATCGGCGTGAGCGTGAATCATACTCGATACAGCATGGCCGCTCGACGCAGTGTGACGCGAGCCATGGGCGGAAGCGGGGACACTCGTACTCGGGCGAGTGACTGAAATATTAGCGGGTTTAATCTCGGACACCGTTGCTCCAATGTTGCAGTGCAATTTCACATTGTTATTAAAATGCAACAAGGAGTGGTGTCGCAAAGAACAGTGAGAACAATTATGTTTAGACGTACACGAAAACGTTTTATGTTTTACACTTAAACAATTGTTACAGAAAGCGTTAATTTTAATATAATTAAAACGCTCGTGCGGGTTTAATTTCATAAAAGATGAACAAGAATATAAGTGTTCGTGTTGCTTATTTTTACACAGCGCGCACTTATCGCTCGCGCTCGTGTCGGAGGCCGCGTCCGTGTTGACAAAAGACTTCGTCATATTCAGCGGCGGCCGCGGGTGCCCCGGGTGAGGGTTGTGCGACTTGGAATGCGAGTTGTCAACCGGTCTGTGCGCACTTGCGCCTGCGGAGTGACACAATACTTTACTTTGTTCTTTAACGAACTCAATTAAATTTTGATAAGTAGGTATTTTTTCCTTGCGATGAGTAATTTCAAATAATTTAATTGTTTCTGCGTCTAATTTCTGAAGTGCTAAATGTAAAAATAAGAAATCAGACAAATCACCAAGCGGCAATTGCTTGAGTGCTTCTACAGATGAATTAAAAATATTTAGGAAAGAATCCAGTCCGGTTGAACTCGCGTTCGAAAGCGATTTAAATCTCAATAATTGATTAAGATATGAACATGCGAGCGAGCGCGGGTCGTCATACTTGTGCACGAGCGCGTCCCAGAGAACTCGGTAGTTCTGCGCGGTGGGAGGCAGCCCTGCGCAGACGCTCGCCGCCGAGCCAGTTAATTTTCCGACCAAATAGAAAACCCGCTCACTATCAGTGAGCGATGCGTTATCATGGATGATACTTTTGAACTGTTGGTAAAACAGTGGCCAATTTTTGACATCACCGTTAAATGACATTAAATCAATGGGTGGCAGGTGGGGTTTTGATTTGGAAATACCTTGTGAAGCGAGAGAACTATTATTATTATTGGTATTTTCGTTATCAGATAACAACTGTTTTATATAACAGTACATGTCCTCGAAAGTCGTCCATGAATCATAGTCGACCTTGGAGTCAGGGTGCATTTGTAAATTGAGTAAATTATATGAGTCTAACGCATTCTGATAATCGTTACGCATTGTTTCGATATTCAGTGCGCTGGCGCGAAATGCCCTGTATTGGTTGGGATCGGTCTCCGCTTTGTGTGCGAGTTCCAATATGTTTTCCACACGTTTGTAAATAACATCGCGTCTGACCGTATAAAGTGCAAGTTGATTTTTATTTATATCAGAATTATTTTTACTAGGACTATCTTCAAAACCCACACTACCTCTTTGCTTAGATTTACCCATTGTATATGAATATGTTTAGCGGGTAAGTATTTACAGTAGTAATTTGTATAGCGATAGCGGTAAAATATGTAAATAACTATAGCGTGTAAATAAATAATATATAAGTGTAAATGTGTAATATATTACAATGTGCAAATATATAGTTTAGTTAAGTGCGAAAATAATAATTTGACCCTTCGCTATGCACTCACGTAAATAGCGGTACAGAAAAATATCGTAGCGGTTAAAGAAAACTACCCTCAAATTTGAGGCGGCTCATAAAGTGAGCGGCGGTGACGTGAGCGAATGACTGCGCGAGCAAACGTATGTGAGTGAGCGGGATAGAAGAACACTGCCACTACGGAACTATCCGATTGAACCCGAACGTATCCGTATGTTCAAATATGGCGTATTTTTGACGTATTTAGAACAAAGGAAATGTAAACATGTGCGTTTTAATTTTTATAGCGGAAAATTGAAATAATGTAGGAAATAACTTAAGATGCGTATGCACTACGTATGCGGTGCGGAAATAAAGACAAATAGCTGCCGATGCGGGAAATAAAAATAGATAAATGACAAACTATTTGACCTACGTAGCACAATGATCATTAAATTACACCTTGAAATTATTCAATTTATATGCAATATTCGTTATTATGCGGTTCGAAGTGACCAAAAAGAGATGGTGGCGCCTTTTACTCCATCTCTGGATTATTTTAGAGGGAGTTAGACCCTTGATAGCTGGAGCCAGCCCAAGGCGCTAGGCTGGATATTAAATGAAGAAAAGTGGACTGTATTTTGCGGGGAAGAAATTTGGAAAAAAGCACTTGTATCAACGACACGTAAATATGGAATTATAAGAGGCCGATGAAAGGAAAAAGTGAAAGGCTCATGCGCACTTACCTCGTAGATCTGGTATTCTGGCCGGAATGACACTCCTGGACCTAGTCTGCCACAGCACAGCCGAAGACGGAGGCGAAAGCACACACACCACACTGTCCTTGCTTATAATTAATCAGTTTTTATAATAACACACGCGAGCTCGCACAATTTTGATGCATTCATTAGGGAGGCTTAGCGAAGAGTGATTATGCGATTTTGTCGCAAATATTCGTGGCCGTTGACAGGGACGGCCATAGTAAAAGTGCGCATGTTGGAGAGGGATGGGAAAAAAGATGGGTTTATGACGTATATACAAGTGCGTTTTCTATTAGAATCAATGAATTATTAAAAACTAAAAATCGAGATCCAACACTATTATTCATTTGGTTACGAGCGTTAGTTTACGTACGATCGTTAAAGTTATTGACAATACTATTAATATAGCGATTACATTACTACGAGTAATCTTTTAAACGGAGCTTCGAGACCATCGTTAGGCGGTCTTGCCTGTTTATAGGTCTTTAACTACGGTAAATAAAAAGTAAACGGTGATAAGACCAGATCATTTAGTTAAGTAAATGAGGAACTTAATAAAAAATTGTCGACGGTTCGAGGAAACGACTAGCCGGGCTCCAATGGAACGATCTGGCGGATTGCGCAACGCCTAATTGTTTGCGAATGTAGTTTGGCCGAGTTCCGTCGTGCGCGCGCGCAACATGCTACTCGAACACGCCGCGGGAGAGTTTAAAGAAATGGTGGAAATGGTCAAGTAGGTATTTGTTTTTATTAGTTATTACGGTCAGACTATGTAAAATGTATGGAAGTATACGACAATAGTTAGTTGATTAAGAATAGGATTTATTGACCTTTAATTTTTTTGTTGTATTGCAAGGTTCGTGTAGATTGAGTCCTAAAATAACTACACTTGTATTGTATGTAGAGCAATATTCCGCCAATGCGCCAGCAGATGCTCTGGTTGGGCAACTATCCGGCTCGATCCACGAGCAACGAGCCTCGTGCAATTAATTTAGAGCTTAGCTTATCAGCTGTTCAGGATGCGGCTCCGGCGCGCGCGCCGCGATGCTATCGCCCAATCCGGTCCGTACGTACCCTTGAGGTGCCCGAGGTGTTTGTTTATGAGTCGAGCAAGGCTCTAGGAATACATCCAACAGACCCCGCGTGTATCTGGAGGACCACAAACATTAAGGCAAGGCATATTATGCACCGCAGGTACGATACATTATCGTTGGTATGGAACATCACCCAAATACTATATAAATTCCCCAAATTCCAAGCTCATTTTAAGTGAACTCTAACTACTTTTAACATGGAATATACCTAAGTGTTTATGTAAATAAAATAGTAGGTAATAGTAGGTCACATTTTGACACGTGGAAGTGTGACTATTGTTCGGCAGTAAACAAGCAGGTGGTCTACGTATAAGTAGAGATGGCACGTGTGCCGCGGCCGCGGTCTCGTGCGCGCCCGTGCGCGTGTCCGGCGAGTAGGTAATTGCTGTCAATTAGCCTCCTCGGCGGCGGAATGAATGGTCGCCGCAAAAACTGGATCATCCAATCGATCCGTTGTCGCCGTAAAAACGTGAACGAGTTGATTAGAGACGTACTATGATAATTGATAAGGTAAAGATTAGCAAGATATACTCGTATGTACTACTTAACAATTACAATGAACACGTTGTTTAGCCATACCTTGGTTCTTTTTAAATAGGTATAAAGCTTCAATTTACGACGATGATGATGATCATATCGAATTTAATTAAACAGTGCAATTACAAATGTAATATTCTTCTAGTCTTTGTTATACGAATAATTTTGCCTTGAAATTAATTTCATAAACAAGCTGCACGGATGATAAATTAATGCGAAACTCACTGGACCGTCAAAGAACTGGCTCAGTTTCGCAAGCTGAACAACTTGGTTTAATACTACATCATGTAAATTGGACGAGAATTTTCTATTGTACATCTGTTTTGTCAACTTTTGTCTTTGTTCAGTAATTCTAATGATAAATGACAAGTGTCCAGTCTGATCTAAACTTGAAGGTAAAAGTGGTTTATACAGTATATCCCTCTATGACCTGGATAGTATAAATTATACTATCCAGGTCAGAGGGATATAGCTGCGCGTGGGCACACGGCGCTGCACTCAACTTCAGCCCTGTCAATCCTTGCAAACAACTTAATAGATATTTAAAAAAAATGATCATCAACGAAAACTAGTGTACAAATAATTTAAAAAAATAGCAAGCTAATTTTGCTTCGTCACTTATACGCCTAAGCGAAAAAAGAATCTCTTTACCAAAAGTAGTATAGGATTTATTTGAAAACGAAACTGATGACTTGTAAATGAATGCACTATTGTCACTTATTGTACTAACTAGTATGTCTGCACCCTGCTTGTTTATTGGACCCAGTAATTATCAGCCAGTAGTAAATTTCAATTAAGCCGTGGTGGCCTAGTGGTTCGACCTACCGCCTCTTATGCAAAGGGTCGGGGGTTCGATTCCAACTCCTAAGTTTACTTATGTGCGAAATTCAATTTGAATTAACCACTCAGCTTTTTGGTGAAGGAAAATGTCGTGAGGAAACATGCACGCATCTGCGAAGTAAATCTAAGATCCCCAATCCGCACTGGGTCCGCGCGGGGACTATAGCCCAAGCCATCTCGTGATGAGAGGAGGCCTGTGCCCTGCAGTGGGTCGCAAATAGGCTGTAGTAGTAGTAGTAAACTTCAATAAGTTAAGTGAAGTTATTCAAGTCAGTGCTGACGGCCTCGTCACCGACAGACCGAGAAAGTGCTCGCAGAAGGCGCCGACCGGAGTTCACGGCCCTGACCTATACTTCAAGTGTAATGCTCAAGGCAATTTCGTCTATAACTAATTATAATACATAACTAAATATAATACTTAAAAATAGTACACTATCTTGAGGTCGGTAGAGAGAAATGGTCATAATATGCAAATTTAAGACTGAATCCGCTAGAAAAATCACAATAACTACGTCCCACTGTTGGGGAGACTTAGTAGGTATGCATCTTTTAACCACCTCGCAGACTCATGTAAAGTTTCGTCACAATATTTTCCTTCATCGAAAATCTTACTGGTAATTTAACGATTGGTCAAACCACTAGACTACGACTTGAAACATCCAAACGCGAAAACTCAGAATTAATTTACGAAATCGAAACGGATTTCAGCATTATTGCAGTTTCTATGATTCACCAGCGTATTGCCCGCGACCGATATTTTCCTTTTAGGATATTAAGCGGTTATGCGACGGCGGAGCCTTGAGCCCCCGCGCAGCCTTTCGAAACCTCTGGCCGAATTATACCGAACACCCTGTTTGGCGCACATTAAATTAAAATCAAAATTGTATAGCAATAATAATTGATATTAAATGAACTTTTAGGTATTAAACACAATAATCAATCGAATATACTAACATAGAAATCGAATAAGCTACAGGTAGCATAGATATAACCTTTGTAATGAGTATTACCTAACAACATTGTCTGTCATACATACCTATCTCTATTGCAAAAACTTTCATGTAACTTTTCTAAGTGTGTCAAAATTCATCAGCAGACTTATCTCTGCGTTACGCGATGCTCAATAAAAGACAGCCGACACGCCGCCTAGCCTAATGCTGTGAACAAGTAACTGCGGACAATGAAACTAACTAGTTAATTCACGAGTTATTTGTTCCGCCAACGTGCTATCCTTAGCGACAAATAATCAACAGATCATCGACAAAGCAATAAAGCTTTAAGACGCTCTGATAGTTCACTTGATTTTATTTTATCGTAAAAAGGGAAATCAGTTAGCGCAATAGTATTTGGAGAATTTGAAACAAACATACATTTATTATCCATCCATTATATCCATACTAATATTATAAATGTGAAAATGTTATATTTTGTTTGTCCTTCCTTCACGTCGCAACAACTAGACCGATTTGGCTGAAATTTCGTATGGAGATAGTATGAGACCCTGGGAATTACAGAATTTTTATCCCGATATTTCTACGGAAACCGGTTTCTACGGGTCAAAACAAGTTTTTCTATACTTCTATAACTATATAACTACCTATATGTATAATATCAAAGGGCACATAAATTCTAAGTCTACGCGGGACGAAGTCGCGAGCAAACGGCTAGTTATATCATAAATGCGAAAATAACTCTGTCTGTCTGTCTGTGTCTTCATGCTCAAACCACTGGACTTAGGAGATAGTTGGATAGCGGCCTGCATGTATGCCGCGTCTTGTAGTAAATCAACCTATATTTTATGTATGACCTTACCAAAACGGTTAAAAAGTCTTTAACTACATCTTTGCATAGCCTAAAGCATTAGTGTATAAACTAGTGTTAAACTCGAAAGTGTACACATGAATTCTTTCTCGTGCACGCGGCTGTACGCACCTGTCGCCTCTCGCCGGCGCTTCCTGACGGCGGGTTGCATTTCCGACGCACGCGCCGGTGAGTAACGAGTTACCCAACCGCGGGCGCCGCGCTTCAATTGACACACGCAGCGAACAAACACAGCCCTACCGAATTCTTAACGGATATCTGCGAGTACTCTACGCTTCGCGTGTACATATTGCCAAACTGACTTTACTATTGGGTAGAGAAAGGTAAAAAACTTGAATAAGACAAGTGTCAATGCGACTTTGCAAAGAAGAGATGCATTATTATAAACGTATAAAGATCTAGATGGGCTACGCTACCAATTTCTAAGGTCTTATTAGTGCCAACGTAACAATAAACGAGTCACAAGCCCCGGGCGGCGGGCGTTAGCCAACCATTTCCTACAAATTAAATTGTAAACGCCTGTCGTTTGCCACCCGCTCGCTCTGAGATGCTCGTAGTCTACGAGTAAATGGTTCAGGATATGTTCCCGTTTTCATTGTTGTAATTATTTGAAATCACTTATAGACTGTCAGTCTCCTAAAAGTCCACATAGATATCGATTAGACCCAGCAGTCTTCGTATTACGAGTATCGCACTAAAGCAGTGTCACCAAATTTCCATTTTACCTAAAGTGATTAAATATCAAATTGAAGGGTTTCATTTATAATAATAATAAATAATAATAATTTACACCTTAAATGTCAGTCAGATAACATTACGGGGTCTACGCTGTTGTTCTCTCTGAACAATGAGGACTTGAAAGAAGCACGCAGACCTTTCATTAGGATTGTATTTTGAAACGTTTAATGAGCGTTTTGCGTCCGTTTTTTTCACATTGATGAAATGAGAAGCTTTTGAAGAAAGACAAGTTACGAATTAGGTCAAGTGCTACGAATGAGCCGCAGCTACGCCGTAGAGCTGCTACGGATGCGCACACGCACGTCATCTAAGCAGTCTGAGTAGTGGTTCATGCGTAGCACACTGTTTTAGATTCTTTGAAAGGTCTCCCAGGTTTAACAAAAAAACTTGATAGATTTAAAACACAAATTAATAAACGCAATTCGCCAATGATAAGACAAACGTCAAGGGATGTTGATGCACTGCCATGTGCGCTGCGGACGCCTTATGTTCCGACGTCACGAGTATTGATTGGTATTCAGAACACAATCAACGATTTAGTTCATTTATTGCTTCCTCGTTTACATACTTTTAATAAGCCTTACTCGTAGCTTTGCATGCGTCAATGGGTTTATGGGCAATAATAATTATAATGAACTAGTCATTTCAATGGATTTTCATAATGGTTAAGTAATTTTCACGTAATCTAAAGTAAATAATTATTACTCAATGTAGATATGTTATGAACCATATACTTTTGCAAGTACATTTAATGGTGTTTTGAGTCGATCTTTGATACAATCGTTGCATAATTCTTCTTCTCTTCCTCATATCCCTTATATATTTCGTTTTGATTACGCACTTCCCTATCCACAAGTTGTTTGGATGAAATCGCTCTTTCTCGGTAACACCTTCCTTTGTTTTTGTGTTCTTGAGTAATGGTAAGTCTTGTGTATAGGTATTTGCAATTCCCTTCCTATCGCGTGAATAATAAATATCTTTATCTTATAATTTCATCACTGCCATTTTGGAATCCACCGGTACTTTGAATAAAACCTGGGGAAGGAAGTTCGCTTCTCACTTGTAATGATAATAAATCATTTGATCGTCGTATTTGAAGAATGATTTCCTTTTCATCGATGCAGTATCGTGCCGTGATCTTACTTCATATCTCTGTAATTCATCATGTGTCCTGCGTCTGAGCTACATGAGTGTATCGTGTGCATGTTTGCATATTAGAACGCATTATCGCGCGGGGAGCGAGCGGGCGCCATCACACGCGAGTGAGCCGCGGCGGGCTTGGGCAACGTGCGCGCAAGCCATTTAATGGCCGTATTATCTCATTGCGTCGAAATCCTCCACTTACTGTAACACTGTACTTTACTGCCACATAAACGCATATTGCTTGTATAAGCGACCATCTATATGGATAAAAGTAAGTTGATTTAAGAAAGGTCCCTTTACACTACTAAACACTTGTATTACTACATGTAAGCCAAACATCTCTTTGACGTCAGCAGTACATTTACATATGTGAGAAAACGCTAATCTAATCTAAGGGATTTTTAAAATATCATGCACGTCTTGACACAAGCGAAAGGCTGAGTTTTTCAATTAGATAGTCGCTTTGTGCAATAATGAAGGATGGCAAAACGCCATGTCTCTTCAAACAAAGACCTTAATGGAGTGCGACAAGCACTTAGCGGGTCGTAAAGCGACGGTTGCACAAGCAGGACCTTCAGGGCGCAGTCCACGCCGGCGCAGGACAGGTGGGCGGCGGGCCTTTCACCGCCGCCGCGGCTGACTCAGGCAAGGAAAATACCCAGCGACCGTTATGTCAGCTTCGGGTTTATAATTTAATGGCATATCGCAATAACTTCAGAGCAAGGACACGCTTTTAGTTACAACTAGCGAGTCCAGTCCAGCGAGCCTTTCGCCGCCGAGATGGATGCCAATTTGCAAAAGCGAAGCCTGTTCCAAATGTATTCTTAACATCAAGATAAATACGTTTAGGTTTTGATGGCTATATGAAAGCACAGAGTGAAATTAGCCCAATGGCACATTTCTAGGTACAGGCCTCCATCTATCACGAGGGGGTGTGGACTATAGTGCCAGTGGATTGACATTCGCAGTCGACCGGTTCACTCTTGGTGCTTTTCCATCATTGATTAAACTAAGATTTAGAACGCCCGAATCCCTACATCAGGGGTGGAAGATCAAGCCACGGCTTCATTAGGTTGGCATGAGCAATAGTAAACGCATATAATAAGACACGATTGGTATTGGTGAAGAAAGTATTGGTAGTTGCGCACGCGACGCCATTGTTCGGCGGTTCCCAGCGTCGGCGCACTAATTAAATATACTGCGCCGGAGTTCCAAGGTCTGCAGCGAAATAAACTACGACTAGCTATTAAAGTTCACGTGCTTTTGAAAAACCAACATTTAATTCCTAAAAAGCTGTACTTGTGAGTGAAAAGGTTACAAACTGTCATGTTTATAATAATAATAGGAATTTATAAAGATTTTTGTGACATAATTACATTTAAAAGATGAATTCTAAGTACTACAAATTGTGTAAACTGATGAGTGATGTAGTGAGTGAGCCGGCGCTTCGCGTTATACAACCCTGCCTTATGTCATCGCACAGGCGCCGCCGTCCTTTGCGGTTTCCTTTAGACACCGCGAATTTGAACTTTACACAAATGATGAATGAAGTCTCTTCTTAATACTGTGTATTCTGACTTTTTTAGACAGCGAATATAATGTTAGGTTAATCGACTATTGTTATCTGGCATTTGAACACCTGGTTACAAATGCAAAGTATAAACGATCACAGTTGAGTTGAGTTCATCGGGCGGTTGGATTGTCAGTGAACCAGCGGACTCACACTGGACTAACTAAGGCTCGCGATTGCGAATACGGATACCGATATAGGACCGATTTTTCAAAAGTTTTTAGTTTGGAAGAATGGGTACGAAAATTGTATGAAAATGTAATTTGTTGTCAGGAACTAAAACATCAGAAGAAAACGAAAATGTATAGCTCATAACATCCCAGCTTTTACATGCACAGTTAGATAGGTAGGTCACGAAATAGTGGTAACTAACACTCTTTAGTAAAGTATCCATATAACTATATGTAGGTTAGCCTCTGTTTTGTGGTGAGGAAGAGCCAGCTTCCCTTCCGCACGCAGCTGCGCAGTCGTCACAATGGCAATGCGCGAGATACCATCGAGCGCGTGCGCAGGGCGCGGGCACTCCGCGATCAAGGAACAACGCCGTGTACGTAACAATACAATAGCATGATAGCAGTTTTGGTTACGAACAGTTTTAATTCGTCATGCACTGGACGTTTTTTACGCGACGACGGACTCGTGTTTCAAATCGCTGTTTTGTAGATACTAGATGAAATAACGATATGAAAGTCGCGTAAAATGGACTGTTGTTTGTTTTTTATGGTGGAATGTCTAAAAATTTTAAATGCAACACTTTTACTGTACGCGTCATTCAGAACGATACCGAGTAGCTGACAGGTGTTAAACGAATGCAGAGTCAGGTACTAATCAAATAGAAATATGACAAAAATGAAACTTGTGAATATGTTTTGCAACGATGAACTAATTTAAATAAAAAGGCTAGGCTGGTTGGGGTGTCTGAGGTTTTGAGTGGGTTGTGTTACACGTTGTATGATGCCCGACGGCAAGTGAGTGTGGTTGTTCAGCGCCCAGGGCCCGCCAGCGAGCGCGGCGCCGGCGCAGGCGTAAGGTCGCCGCCGACTAAATGCCAGATTTCGATACCTTTTCCGCAATCATTATTCCTTTTATATCCAAAACTTATTGCTTCCGTATTTTATTGCCGGGTTATTAAATACCATATTCTCGATAATCTTTAAAAACCAGGTTTTTTACACAACGTAATTACTTGAATATCAAGGACTGGTAAATAATATATCATTTATTGTGATCGCGTGACTACATGAAATATAACAGTTATATAATTATACTTGTTAAATTCTTTAAGTCATACTTCAATAATTATCTAAGTTCATTTATTTTCATTCATCTTATCATTCTACTTATTTAAATGTTTTTTTAATACTTTTTTTAATATTTTCATGAGTAGTCATATTTAATAAGGACTCCTCAATAAATAGCCTTCTGATAAAATTGCATCAACAGTTCTAAAAGTATATAACATGTAAGATTAATATCGATGCTAACTAATAACATTATAAGTGCGGTGAAACTCGAACCCACGACCTTCAAGCCGACTCATTACACTGACAACCTGCCTTAGGATGCACACTCGAGTTCGCCAATATGTACACATTTTTGCACCCTACTCCGTTTAGATAAGGTCCAAAAGTATACATATATTAGTGTACACAAGTACTATTTTTTTCTTCTTCTTCTTGAGTAACTAATTTTAGGAGACGTTAATCTGATGAAAAATGGGTAAATTGGCATAAAACTAGTGTAAAATAAGTATTGCTACTACTAACTTATTTCGTCATGTAGATAAAGGCTTGTAAGTAGAGGCACATGTAGATCTCGGTGTTTGGCAACATTCCCGCGCTATTCTTGCGGAAGTAAGAACTGCACCGATTCCGAGCTAATTGTGAACGCGTGGGAGTGGGAACCCAATGGTGGCGACGGCAAAAAACATCATCAATATGTCAACATTGTATGAGGTGATAATAAATGTCTGAGGGCTTTTAAATTAACACATAGCTTGTAGAGGTAAACCTATCCTAGGAGAGATTTTTTTAAATATACCTTTGCACTAATTAAAAATAATTGGTTGTCTGTAAAGTCGGTTTAAGAACGATAATTCAATGACGTTCATCAATTTATAAGACGTTATCATGTCAAAAAACATTGGGGAGGGTCATGAAAACAATCATTTAAAAGACCGTTAAAATCTAGTTACTGGTTTCATAGTTATAAGTGAACAATTGCATAATAATCACTTTAAAATAACTGAACTCATTCAAAGTCATTAACCGTTCATAAGAAGCGCGTTGATGTCTTTCGTATGGAGCGCGCGTAGCGCCGTAGCCTGAGCCGTAGCGCTCGTAGCCGCTACAACGCTTACGTAACCGCTTAAATTCACTATTGAAGTTAATTTACATATTAAAATTAAATTAATATAATTCCTATTACCAAAGAATCCCGTGACTTCATCTACGTTACAAAAGTTCGAAGTTTCATTTATAACATCGTTTTCAGTTAACATTTTTGAAATAAAATAATCGATTATGCAGAAAAAAAATCCCGTGTCATATTGCTTCCGTTTTATAAGCTGTCAATTTTCTCTCTTTTATAAAAGTTTTGAAGAGACAATCCTATTTTAATTTACTCTTTCTATTGGTAGTTCGTGGTTTTAATATAACTACTACTACTATGTAGCGTGTAGAGTGGCGCACCTTGGGGGAGGCCTATGTCTAGTAGTGGACGTTTTTTGGCTGAAATGATGATGATGATGATGAATAAAACGTAAACATATTGCGTCTTTGCCCGTCCCACTGGCCGGTCACCGCGAGCGTGACGCCCTCGTGCTGCCGCCGCTCCGCACCCCGCCCCGCCCGAGGGAGCGCCACCGCCGCGCATCACACTTGTGTTATAACATGACACTTACGAGCACTGACTTCATTGGACCACGGATAGATTTGACTACTTAAAAAAACATATAAACTTTAAATGATAGAGCACGAATTTTTCTATCCGAGTTTAAAATGTTTAGTACCGATGTGTCTCTCTATAAGTATCTATCGTTGTCAACTCGTAGCTTCGCTTTACCTGTGCCTACGTACAGTACAGGGCAACCTTACTCCGAGCGGAGGTGAAATGGCGCACGGAAGTCGTTATATTATCTCACAACTCTGCCACGACATTCATGCAAACATACGTCCATTTATATTTAATACATTCGTTTAGTGTTATTATTATTACAGCTTGTGGTTGCAGTAAATAAGCGAACGTTTTGTTCTGCACGCGAGGCACTCCCGAGATAGGAACCGTTTGACGCCCTTTTTCTGACCGCCAGTTACAAACGTAACGCCAATTTCAACTCTAGATGTAAGAACTAAAGTATCTTTTACGGTGTAACCTTTGTCGTCTGTGGCCGACTGCGGCGGTCAGCGGGGAGTTGTGTTACCTCTGAAGTTAAAACTAAACATCAGCACATGGTGGTCGCGGTCGAAGGTCGCGTGACAAGTGCGAGAGACGGGCCGCGGCGGTGTAGTTCATTCGTTACTTAACCGTTTTCGATCTCGATCGTGTAAAAATGTCGAGGTTAAAAAAATCGTTTTTAGTTACTTAAATTAACATATTATATGTGTATATTTTTTTCAAAATCTAGTAGTTTGTTTATGTATAAGGGTCAGGGGTAAACCTTAAAGGTATTGATAGATTGTGTAAAAGAGGTCATACTTGTTATCTAAAAATGTATGACATCTGACATGACGGCCGATGAAAGAGGAAGAGAAACATGTCATGTTGTGTCGTCCTCGTGGTATGAGACAGGCAGGCGGGGCGATGGGAGGGCGAGGATACGACGAAAGGTCACAGCCCACTAGAGCCACCGGCACCCGACCCGCACCGCCGCGCCTCGAGCGGTTATAGTATGCTTTATATTCTATGAGCTGTGACCTGAAGACTTCACGAGGGCGACAAACACGCTTCACACGAGTAACATCTGACTAATATAAGAAGATATACAGCATCGTAAAAACATAAAATACATGAGAAGGGATTGCGAAACTCGTAAAGGAGGAGCATTTACAACACAAGTCTCGAGCACAAACAGCTCGTGATACAATAGCGGCTCTAAAACAAGTCATAAACATAAATATCAAACTTACGACACTGTGGTCGCCGACGACAGACATGCTTTTATTGTGCAAAGCGAGGACTACAACTATAATGCAATAAAATAATCGACTAGGTACATATACAACACTCAATTAAAAATTCTAAAATTGAACTACTTTCCTTCTTCAAATATCCAATATTTCATTCTAGTCCTAATTGAACTAAGTACCTAGATACAAATGTGTGGTTCCGTTTTGATCCTAATTCTTCACTTGCACTTCATTCTCTACATAATGGATGTATCTGACGCTACTCATCTAAAGGAAATTCTGTCTTTGAAATAAATGAATAAAAAAAAACTCAACATACAAATGTCATACAAACATGTTTCTAAATGTTTCTGATGTCATATTATTTAAATGCGTTTTTAGTAAAAATATCACGTATAATACTTCTAAGACTAATGAGAATGACTATTTCGTCAAAAGCGAAATTACTAAAGCTCAGGTCAAGTCAACTCATTATGAGTTTTGAAGGAGGGCGACGTGTCATAAGTCATGGCGGCGGCAATCGGTTGCTTCATCAGGGCTCTCGCGCCGGCGCGACACTCCGGCATTCATATTACTGCACCATCGAGTCCGTGGGAACTTAACTTCAGGTGCTTCAGGCGACGAAATTATTAAAGCCACTATTGCTATTTACTCAGTGGCTAAAAAGAAAAGATACTGCAACTATATGAGATAAAAAAAATACTAAAATCATGTTTCTAAGACTGATAGTTGTGTAGATATGTATGAAGGTATAGCACGACACAACTTGGAAGGCGCGCGGTGACGAACTTAAGCTGTTAACGCAAAGTTTATTTTTGCTTAATCCACGCACCTTCCAAGTTATGTGAACCTGTAAGATGGGATCGCCCAATTCGTGACGAAATGTGATATTCCACTTTCCCGTACGTGTCGTCCTGATTTGAAAGACGTTCACGTCGAAAAGAAAAGAAAGGAACATGAAACTAATAAGTACGTAGTAGTAACACCAAGTGAGCATAGGAAATCATCTCGTTCGGTCACGATTCAAATTGTGGTTCCGGGAACCGCTCGCATAAGGTCGCAGTCCGCTAGGTGGAGCCAGGACCTAAACCTGGACCTGGACCTGGACCTGGACCCGGCTGTAGAAGCTAAACAGGCTGTCGTGGCAGTGGTGGTCATTAAATACCTTTTATTCGTTTCCACTCTAAAATTATGTGACAAAGTGACAATTAACTAGGGATTTCCGCCTGATATCTCTGATTAAAATCAACAACAGTTTTACCGATACTTTTTTCGATTCAAAGTGACGTTTCGTAGTAGAAGACCTGGCGACCGAGCTTTTCTCGGGTGGAAATAGTCTAAAACAAGTTTTCTCAGATGTGAGACCTAGATAGATCGATTTGTCGCCGTCGTAAACTCCTATATTCTTAATATCGGCCAAATCGTTATAGCCGTTTCTGAGATCGCTTAGATAAATAAATAAATAAACAAAAAATGAACAACTTTAGCGCGTTCAAAGTAAAAGCTAAAATATAAATGTCATTGGGTAAAATAAAAATCTATCTATATGTTAATCACTATCCGTGTAGTATTGTATTAGTTTTATTTCTGTAGTTTTTTAAATTATTTAAGTGCTGTCTTATATCTTCTGTAAATGTAAAAATCAATTGAACTCCTAGAGGGCGCCGGCGCAGCGTGTGTGCGGGGCGGGGCGGGGGGGGGGGGGGGGGGCGGTTGCGTCACGCGCGAAAGTGCCTGTTACCGCGCTCTGTAACTCTGTAGGTCTAGTGTATTTTTTACACCAAAAATGCAAAACGATGTCACGAAGTTATTCGAGTAAACTATTCACGATCAGTTTTGTTTTAACACGCGAGTGTAAGCTTCAACTTCGGGCTCGGTTTGTTTTTACCTCTTCTCACATGAGTGTAAATCTTTATTTGCGCTAAACGCATCGAACGCGTTTGAGTTTATTCATCATTTTTGTATGAGAACATAAATAGCACCCCTAGCGGCAAAACATGGAGTCAATTCAGCGAGTGACATTTACTTTACGAAAACGGATGTGAATTCGTTAACACGTTTTCTGACTAACTGCGAGTGTAAGCTCGTATTTGACAGTTTGAAAAGTAAATTAAACGAAACGCAAGAAGTAAAGTTACTCACCCGACTTTATCACGTGAGAACGTGAGAACTTAGGTTTTCGAACCTGTCGAATCCAAATTTACTTCAAAATTTTAGATTTTTTAAGTGAAATAAATGATATATGTATGTCGTCTATGTCTTAATATGCTTGTATTGTGTTCTTGAGATAATTTTTACTAAGTATGTTATTTATTTAAGCTTCTTCGCATACGTATAAGTGTGTCTTTCTTTTTTAATGTTGAGATACTCCACGTTTGTGACGAATATACCTATAACTATGTACTTCGATTTGGTTTAACAAAAAACTAAATTACATAAATTACTCCGGGTTGCCTAGAAATTTTAGAAAATGTAGGTAACTTGGCAACACTTATGGCCATTTTGACAATTTTGACAGAAAAAACCTGAAGAAACGCAAACGCGATCGAGACGTTTTAACTCACTGCCTTCCGTCACATATTTGACATTGTCATGATTGACGTTTACCAAGCCTCCTCAAATTTGATATTAATGATAATTTAAATGTTTATTATTGAATAATTGCCGGCCTGAGGCCAATATTTTTATAATGGCGAAGTGTCCAAGACAGAAACCATCAATTTTATAGTGTATAGCGGATGTCGCAAACTGATGGTGACAATACATGAACGTGTGCGAGAATGGTGTTGACAAATGCACTCAAAGGTTAAAGATGAACGTTTTACGAATAGTTTACTCGAAGTGTTTTGAGTTGAAGAGAAGAGAAGATGGACTTTGACGTTTGTTTCACCTCAGCCTCACCAAGTTTACTTGATTTATCTTTTATATCGTACATTAATTGTTTCCTCCATACAATGCTCAGCCGGTAGGCCATACTTGAGAGTGGCAAAATTGTCTTGCATATACTTAGAAAGAAGCCATTATATAAGAGAACAGAAGAGAATAATTATATTTTAAGATCCATTCTTTGAATTGAGCCAAATTTCTTGTAACGTAGAAAGAATTGGCGCAGCTCGTGTTACTTTTATCAAATACAAAGGAGAATGCGTGCATAGAAGCAAGAAACAGTAAGTATTAGACATAATAATAGTATTTATTTTTATTTGACATATGCAATACCCACTGCTGGGCACAAGCCTCCTCTCATCACCAGAGGGTTTGGGCTCTACACAGGCGCAGTTTGGATTGGGGACTCACACATGTACCTACATTCTTGAATTACTTCGCAAATGCGTGCATGTTTCTTTACGATTCACTATGTTTTCGTTCACCGAAAAGCCAAGTAGTAGGTAATTTTGCACAAAAGTAACTCAGAGATGCGAGCCGGATTCGAACGCCCGCCGATCCTCTGCATGAAGAGTTCTATAGGTGATGGTATGGGTGAAATGGTTCCGAATGGAGGACCGATCACCCGACTGATCCAGGCAGTCGTCCCCTTTCATAAATAGGTGATGGTGGCCTAGTAGTTGGCCACCATCACGGCTTCAATTAAATACCTAATATACACTTACATTTTCTTTCAGTGTTCCTTCTGGCTCTGCCCCAGCAAGTCAAGTCGAACTGTGGCAACTTTAAGACCAGACCCCGTGGCTGAGCCAACTGCTGATTCCTACCAGGATTTCATCAAGTTTTAAGTAGTTTAAACACTAATAAATCATGCTATATATTCCATTGAGTTTATTATTGGTGTTATTTATTGTAAGTATGTATATTTCTTTAGCAAATGTCAGCAACTAGCAACTGATCGATCAAAGCACAACCGAAGCTACTATAACCGCAGAAAGCTGAAATTTGGCATATAGGTTCCTTGGGGAATTGGGGGGTGTTACTAAGCATAATTCCCGCGGGAACGCTCCGAATTCCACGTGAATGAAGTCACCGTCGGAATAAGCTAGATTGATATAATGCTTTTAGGTATTCGCATCAGTCAAGAATGTTGGCCGCTCTATTTAGCTATAAGTACCTACTAAGCCACAATTTTGCATTTTTAGTATTTCCCTTTACATGATTTATTTAACGTTAATCTACCACATATGTAGCGGGAGTGGTGATGATGAGAACAAACTACTTTCTTGGTTAGTTTCAAGTTGATTTATTTCATAATAATTTAGAACGCTTAAATGGGCGAGGCTCACAAGAATGTGCCGTCACACACTGGAAATTCTTGTGAGCATCACCCAATATGTACTTATGTCTACTGAAATTATAATCCATGACACGGCCTATCTCTCTTCCGTGCCGTGCCTTGTGGACGATGCCGATGGTGCTGGCACAATCCTCCACGCCTGGAAAGACTATTCCTATATCGACTACGTCGCGATGTACGCCTCTTCATCGTTCAGCAAAAAGGCTGGTTTCAAGCGACCGATTGATTCGCACGTCGCTTTGCCTTCTCGATTAATCAGGTTCCCATGCTTTGCTCCTCCTCTCAACCACTATAAATGGGCCATCATAAGGCGGCGTTAGAGTAGGGCGGAGTATGACGCTTCTTACGCTTCTTGTGAACATTTCTGTAATTGGCCTTTCCCTTCTTGGACCGAGACAACATTAGCAATACTTAAGTATCTTCCCTTAAACATCTCTGTAAAACTATCGTAGGAACAGTTCCTCATTAAAAAACATTCCTGCGGTAGCCTAATCGGTATTCCATATACTTTCCTCGCAGCGCTATATCCGGTTTCTTCCTCTAAACTATGCTTGTAAACAACTAAGTCCCAACTATAATATGGTAGGAAACTCTTCAACCGAGTTCTCTCTTTCGCTTCTTGCCCAAATACTAGCTATACAGATAGCCATGTAGGCAATACCAGCAATTTTGTAAGGCACTGAAAAGTCCTGCATGCCGCGTGTCATCTAAATTTTATCTCCATGTTTAGTATCTTCTATATAAATTAATGGCTTCTGTCTTGGACACTTCGCCAATATCAAAGTTAGGGCCACATGCCTGCAAGTTGTTCGGTAATAAAGGTAAAATGTACGGTATAACAGATAAATCAAGTAAAAAAATCGTTTAGTATCTTCTATTCTATATAAATTAATGGCTTCTGTCTTGGACACTTCGCCAATATCAAAGTAAGGCAAAAATGTTCAAACTATTAGCCTGACAGTGACCTTGACAGATCGAATTGCGTATACTACTGCGTTTCTGTCATACTAAAAGTCACTCGAAAACGTGAACGTTTTCGTTTACTCACTTACTCGCTCGTCACTCATTCCTATTAATCAAAATACACTCGCTAAACCTTGTTACAAAACATACCGTTAGGGGCGCTGTTCAAGTTTTCATACAATCTTGATGTAAACGCAAACGCGGTCGAGAAGTATTTTCCAGGTCCGAAAAATACACTTGAGGTACTGCATACAATCGTCGCTGCTTGCGGTTTAAAACTGGTGCACTACTATTAATAGTCGTTAAGTCGTTGTCCATCTCGTTATGCAAAATTATAACCACTTGTCTATACATTTGTAGTTACTGTTCCGAGAAATTAACAAAGAATGAATTTTAATTTTTTTTGGATACGCTTAGGTAACCACAAACAGCCAACCAACCAAACCAACCAGCAAAGATCTTGACAAGAAATAACAAAAAAAAAACACAATGAAAAGCATTTTTTGGAGTTATTAAAACATACCGTACCAAAAACAGAACCGTACGCTACATATATGTGTATATGTATGTGTATATGTGTAAGTATACATAATATATGTGTATATGTGTAAGCTTCAAAAAGCTTGAAGCTTTTGTTTCGGAAAAATGGAATTTGAACGTATGTGGTACGATAGCCTTAACATAAGTAAATGATCAGTTCTGCACGTTCAAAACACAATGCAACTAGCCTTTTTTTTTGTCAACCTCGCTCAAAATTAAGTTAATAAGTATCGCGATCGAATTGCATTGGAAATCGGAAAGTAAAAGGGAGGCCGCGGCGAGGACGCCCGCGGGCAGCGTTCCTTCCACGCGAGCCTCCGCTGCAGCCTCCAGCACGCGCAGGTCCATTCGTAACTACGGACCTAGCAGGATAGGAAGGAGGACCAATCAGACAGAGTTGCGTCAACCTTTGAATGACTAACCATTGTTAAATAGTTGATGGACGGTTGAACCAATGAGGGTTCAAGTCCAGGTAATGCACTAACTATGGCTGCCAAGTGAATGATATAATAGGATACATTTTAACTTTAAGCCTCAGTTTTAAATGTCTCACGGAAGAATCAAACCGTAAGCTAAAGTGCCTATTCTAGAAACAAGCATCTACACATATTATTACGAAATGGGCCAATTACCGCTTAGGTACTTAGTCACGACTAGCTTACTCGTAGTCTACGTATGTATGTTGCAAATAAACGGAGTGAGCAGATATGGTGAGCAGACATACAACTTTGGATGTTTGTTTCAAATCTCGCTAAAACGGCTAAACAAATTTACCTAGATGAAATTTGGAATAAAAATAGTTAATAACATGGATTAAGTATAGAATACCTTTTCAAAAACAGAACTAATCGTGGAAAAGCTTTTTCTTTGGAGTTTTTTAGTATGAAATGAAAATAATTACGTTAATGGTGAAAAGCGTGAAAAAATTCGAGTAGAACATAGTTTGAGCAAATGAAGTGTCGTTTAATTATGTCCTTTGTGTTATAATTTTTATAATATGAAATAAGACCGACTGAGGCCTGCGACGCCGCCCTTGACTCGGTTGCGCCAGCTCGCAGCGTGCAGCGCCGATTTGGCACAGATTTGCATTTATTGCGCTTTTTGTATCGAAACTTAATTAATGCGTGTCAAAGTATGGAGGCAAAGTTCATCGTTGCCGAGGCTCGTTTCTTGTTTACGTTGCGGTTCGCGCAGCCCGGTGGCGCAAGCTGAGCTGAACTAATCTTGGTCTTTTACGAGAGTTGCTCCAAGTATTTCATTGATAAAGCTCGTATTTTCTCACCGCGAACGCCCCAAGAGCAAATTAAAAGCGGAAGTTTAATATCCTTGTTCAGATCAGAATGTATTAATGTGACCCGTTTTAAGAGTTTTAATAACCTGCCAGTCTTGAAAGCTCCGCAAGCCACAGGCTTCGGGCGATGACCTCTTCACAGGCTTATTATGTCGTGAGTAGAGAACTATAAACAACTATAACCGCATGAATGGCTTCGCCGCGGCGCCGGCGACACACTGACCAACATCCTCGCACGTTTCGCCACCGCGCTGGTTAGATAACCCAACGATCCTCAAAAAACATTCCACTAATTGCTTAAAAATGTCAAAGATAATTCATACTTAAGTTGCCTTCAGTGATGTAAAGAACCTTCAGCGGAAAAAATATTTTAACAATCTCTTTTGATACTTTTGATTTATTTATTTGTTCAATGCTTAACTTCCGTGAATGGCACTCAAAGCCACTATTAATTTTATCAACGTTACGTTTTCCGCTGAGTATGTTTGTAACTAATGTAAACGAGTAGGTACTTATAAATATTATTTGACCGTGCAACGGCGCGTGAGGCATGTCGCGCGTAACCAGAGACAACACTAACGTCCTGGCCGCCGCCGTCCTTTCTACTAGTTTAGTCCCATTTAGTGATGTTTTTAGCATTTTATTGCATCGTAGGGTGATTCGACATGGCAGCGGCTGCCATTTGCACTGTTCGGTGGATTCGCTGTCCTCGCGGGCGGCCGGCAGTCTCCGTCCCACTGAGCGTCAGCTGCTTTACGAAACAAGTCAACATTGCTTCTGTTGATGCTCTCGATCACGTGGCTCTAGCAACTAGTTGATATCATGTTTATTGTGCTAGTTGTGAGCAGGCAAATATGTAACCATACTTGTGATGGTAATGAGCATTGCAAGTAATAAATACTGATAGCAGAGTAAATGAATTAGAGTGGGCATTACTTAAACACAATTCTCAGACCTGGAACGACGACTTATATTACTTATGTATAAAGTAATCCTCTTCGCTAGGTGAGATTTTCGTTTTAATTGCATAATATTTATTTGATTCGCATTTAATATAAGTACATAAAAGTTCGGATTGGGTTTATGTCAGTTCGTTAATCTTGACAGCGAATCCAAAGGCGTTCCTGATAAATTGCAGATTTGTGTAGGTAACATTTTTTAAAAACTGTAACTGAATGATCAACGTTTTAAGCGAGTTTTAGTTTGTACCAGCGATGGGCGTGCGCGAGCCTGTAGAGTGCAGATGCGCCGGCGCAAGATCAAGGTCGCGCCCTCGCCGCCGCGCCGTCTGTCGCTGCGGCGCCGCGACCGACACTCTCGCTCTCCGCGCGCGGCCCGCTCCCACCACACTCGCGGTTACGTATTCCGGGCCGCAGTGAGACTGACTCGCCTGTCGTCTACTGTTTATTGGTCTCGATTTAAGCGCGCTGGTTGACAACTGTTCTAAAAATGATAAAATGCACGACTTCATCCCAATAGTTCGAGTCATTCTCATTAGTGGGATTCGATTCTTTGACGGCAACGTTTAATGTCATCCATATAAGTTAAGCTAATTGGGTGGTAAATTTTATGAAAATTCACATATTAATAACTACACATTGCACGGAATTTAGGGGTTATCGCTACCACAATGACCATTATTTTACGAACATAATCATGTAAAGACAAACGACGGCTCATTATTATCCATGAAAACTATGAAGCTTCTCAAGAGATCAATCGCAATTACCCCGCGAGCCCGCGTCCGCGCAGCTCGTTAACTATTGTTGTTGTGGTCAGGGTCGCACCTGACAGGTGACACGCGTGACATATGTCACCGTTGACTCGAATTCAAACCCTCCGAAATAACTAAACAATACTCCGTTACTTCAGCATCAATTAGCCCTTAACCTTTTTTTCTGAAGGTACCTTGTATACCTTAGCAATTATTTAGTACCAGTATATTACGTTACGTTTATAAGGGAATATGCTTATTATTGTTTATGTTCAGTTTACTTTATGTTTTTTTCAAGTGTATTTCTGTTGTTTGTCCAAATAAATAAATAAATAAATAAATAAATATATAACAGATTGTAAACTTAGTAAGTTTATCTAGATTAATTTGAACAAAGTTTTCAAGGAACTGATCACATTGGACTCACGTGACCACGCAGATGAAATATAGCAGTGTGACGGGTGCGCCCGCGCAGTCACATAATCCGCCAGTGAGCGTGAAATAATAGCGGTCGCCGATACTTTACCGGGCCCTCGGCCAATATTAGATAAAATAAAAAAGGAAATAAAAATATTTTATGAACAAACATTTCAATTATATAAATAGTTCTTTCAGCTTTGTACGGCGCGCCGCCTGCGTGTAACAATGCGAGCGTGTTATTAATTTCTCAAGTGTTTTGTTAACGTCCGCGCGCGCGCCGTGTTGCGACACTGACCTAACCTAATCTAGATATGTTATCGAAATTAGACTTCATATTCCTTTCAAAATGCTGTTCCGCTAGGCGGTATAGTCTACAATCACCGCGCCGGCAGCCGGCAGCCGGTTACGATTACGTAAAGATCGATTCAGCTGCACACGTCAGCGATTGGGCGCTCATTCGAGCTCGTCGTGTCGGCGAAGTACTCCAGTCGGCGATTCAATAGGCGGTCTGCCTCCGGAACCAACGTGACTCCAGCTCCCAACAGCCATTTCAAATCGCTCTATGGCCGTTCGTCGCAGCTCATTCGACGGAGCCAGTTGCTTAACGAGCGTGCAAATACCGTGTTACACTTCGTACTGTAGAGGTTCTTCTTTAGTGTGTTGACTTAGACAGTTGCTCCGAGAGCACTCGAGCGTGTTGACCGCGCGCTTGCGTCACTCTGGACGATGGCACTCCAGTAACCTTGCTCGTCACTACTGACATTACTTCAAATGACCAATCATTTTTCGGAGAACTCAACCGAAGGACCAGCCGGATTCTAAACGGTAGCTAAGTCTCAAAAGGCGGAGCATCGATAGGCTTTTAACTACAAGGAACAGCATCACTATTGGATCGAACGAGCCCGAAATATGGTAGTTGCGACGAGCGAAATATGGTTAATGAATCGCACTTTTGAATGTAACTACCGAGCAGAAGGTAACTTCAGTGGACTTCATTCGGCAATTATACTTATATTGATAATGAAACGTCACACTTCAGTAAAACAGGTAGCCACAGTGACATCAGCCTGGTCGTCGCGCCGGGAGTCAACAAACAGCGGCAATGACGCACGCGCCGCGCCGCTAACCAACGCGCAAACACACGACTCGCCGGCTCGCACTCAGTGCTACATTCGAAGTTCACCGGGTTTGCTTCCTTTATCATAGATGTACCTTCGAGTTAATGGTAGGCTAGACAGACAGTTGAAATAGGTATCTCTCTTAAAGGCGGAAGACCAGCGTTGCCTTCAGAGTTTCCAATATGTCGAGGCAGGATATCGTAACAGCCACTTATCTGTTATGTTATGTCTTTTGAATGGTTACATGCTATGGATTATGTTTGTCGTCGAGTTAATATCTTTTCTTCCTTTCTTAATTCAAAAGATCTAAGCATGGTGTAGGTAGAGTTGCCGGCACGTAGCCTGAGCCACTCGTAAGTTGATGCTGGGCGCGTGTCGCGTGTCGCAACCGGCCGCCACGCGCGGCTCTGCGCGGCTTAGGAAATTCTTTCCACGCGCAGGACGCGCGGTCGGCGCTCGCGGATGCTAGGTGTGACCCTGGTCACACTGAGTGAGGCGGAGTTCAAGAAAAACTCGGTAAACAGGAGGTCGCACTTTTCATATATAAGTATCTGTTAATGATATTATAAATCCTCTTAGAAGTGATAGAAAGATATGTTTATTCTCACACGAAAATCAGAATAGTAATGAGTCAAACTGTCAAAGCGCGCGCGCGTTCATAGAATCGCAAATTTTGGAATATATGTTCGAAAAATGAGTAATTTTCAATTTTGAGACGGTTAAAGTTGCCAGGATAAGTATCAAATGGATCAGCAATGAAATACCAGATTTTCCATAAACTTCATTGATTGTTTTATATGGATGATCAATAGTAGGTATGTTTTTATCCTAGCTGAATGTGTGGAGTTATGAGAATGGAAAATATGAGGTATGGCTGAAAGTATAGCCGCAAGAGTCGAAAAATTGAGGACTCACCGGTTTACTTGGTACGGTCACACGGATGAAAGCAATATAACAAAAAAACAAGATTACCTACTTAGATAGACTGATAAGAAAGATGAAATAAAGAAACGCGTGGTAAATAATGTGTCAGGAGATGATGAAGTAGGTATGACCAATATTAAAAAATCCAAGACTATTGAATACAAATGTTGAAATTTAAAAGTAAACAAAACAAAGGTGTTGCTTTGCCAAGAACCGGATGGTTAAAGTGGGTCGAAGGAAGCGGTCGGCAGTTCACGCGTAAAGTGGTATTGTTGTCTCTGAACTTCGACTCTTGCTTTCACGAGTGAGCCGAGAGCAAGGGTCACGTGTGTGTCGCGGGCGGCCGGGAGCCGGGACGCCGCCGCCGAGGGACGGAAGCACGCGGATTACCTAACGGCGCGCGCGCCGGTCCCGGCTCGCTTTCTAATCCATTGAATGTCACACGATTTTGGCGCGAAATAATTGAGTTTTCCGGTCGCGAGCCGATTAACTGTAATGAGCCGTGATGGAGGTCGGTAGGGGGGGAGGTCAGGTCGCGGCCGTGACCCGGGAATGTGACCCTCACGGGGTTGCACTTGAAAAAATACCCCCATTTTTTAAATCAACAGTCTTAAATCTTAAAATTATATTGGGAAGGTAATGAAAAAAAAATCCATTGCGTCACGTCACCATGGCTGAGAGCCAATTGAAGGAAGCTCAAGCCGCTTAAATTTATATTGAACGACTTAGTTTTTATCAGTGTCCAACACGAGCACAAATAACGACAGATGTAGCAAGGTAATATTTGTAAACCGCGAGGCTCCAAATGCATTTAGCCGTAGATCGCACTGGAGTCTATTCTACTTATACTACGAGAATAAAAGCCTAATCTCTGATACTCTCAATTTGGGAACCAAACAGCACAGATATACGACTATATGGTTGACTGGTAGAAAATGCTTGTAGCATTGAGTCCGCCTATTGTACTCTGCATTTTTTTTTGTTTGTGCAATAAAGAGTTTAAATAAATAAATATATCTTCAAGTTTGCTGCGCCTAGAACACTGCATGCTACGACTATCATCGATTACTGAATATACATTGTATAAATAAATTAAGGCATTATGTTTTTTGTATGTTAATATTGGTCGCCACCACGTGCGCTGGCGCCGGGCGGGGCCTGGGGGGTGGGGCGGAATGGGGGCCATTGGCTAAATTACGTCCAGGGGAGATTGCCGACCTGCGGCTATTTCGCATAATAACACCCTATTAGGGTAAAGTAGAACGTAACAACATGCAATGTGTTTCGTGGTTATGGCTTAACGAATGCTAAATGTAGTAGGTAACGAACCTATGTACGTATCACTTAAATTAAGTGTTTAATGTTTTTTTAATCAGGGTATGAAAGCCCGCTGAGAGGGCTGCAGTAGAATGCTCCAAAGCGAACCTGCAGTATGAACGTGGATCCATAAGGGTAGATGGACACCAAAAACGGTATGAATGGATTGTGAGAAAGAGGATATTTTTAAGAAAGGACGTGATTTCTGCGATGACACATGAAAGGGAGAAATGGAAGAATGGAACAATTTGTGCCGACCCCATGGGATAGTGGGAAAGAGATGATGATGAATATGCCAGGGTAATGCGCCTGCTGGCAAATCATATTAAATATGTAAATAAATCAATATTTTTCTCTCTCCCGTTACTGACTGACTGACAGAAAACGCAAAACCGAAACTATTGGCGGTAGAAAGCTGATACTTGGCATGACTCTAGGTTGCTTGGGGAGTGCAGGGGCGCACTCGATAAATGGATTTTCCTAAAATTTCTACGGAAACTGGAAAAAATGGGACCGCAGTTCATACCGCGTGAGACGGTTGGTAAAAGTATGAATCATGTTTTGACATCAAAGGCAACTAATTTTTCAGTTTGTTGTAATGAGGCCGCGAGACCCCAATTGCCAGTTCACAAATTACATTTCACTAACTATTTTTTTGCGCACTTTTTTTGTAACCAAAGTCTTATAATTTTTCAATGACAACAAATATTTTATAGTCACTGAAAGAACATTATTATTTGGCGTTTTCACGCAAAATAGGAAATCAAATATAGGTCATTTGTTGTAGACAATTAGGTCATGTGACGTGTGCAGGATTTGAACCCGCGACAGCTCGGGCCGGCTCCGGGCGGCGGCGGCTATCGAAAGCGATTTCTAGCGGGTGTCGAAACGGCGCCGAGGCTGCGGTGAGGCAACGGCGCGTTGCATTCCATTTTATATCGCTTAATTAAGTTCACTTTCGATAGGTTGGCACGGGACACGCGGAAGCCCGCCTTATGCAACACTGTGTAACGTGTGTACGTCACCGCACCGAGCGGTGTGGCTAGGGTTACCAGACGGC
>OZ020291.1:12171881-12208782 GCA_963971205.1 Aethes cnicana
CGACCCCACGTGAGTGTTCCACCACACGCAATAAAACAAACAGGGTTACCAGATGCCATAAACTCACTCAACAATTGTTTATCAACAAGTTTTTCTAAGGAAACTTTTGAAGTTGAGCGTAAGTGAAATTCGGAAAGATATGATATTTTTGCAGTCAGACCGATATAGGCAAAGGACCTTAAAATCGTGACATGCCGTCTGGTAACCCTAGCCACACCGCTCGGTGCGGTGACGTACACACGTTACACAGTGTTGCATAAGGCGGGCTTCCGCGTGTCCCGTGCCAACCTATCGAAAGTGAACTTAATTAAGCGATATAAAATGGAATGCAACGCGCCGTTGCCTCACCGCAGCCTCGGCGCCGTTTCGACACCCGCTAGAAATCGCTTTCGATAGCCGCCGCCGCCCGGAGCCGGCCCGAGCTGTCGCGGGTTCAAATCCTGCACACGTCACATGACCTAATTGTCTACAACAAATGACCTATATTGATTTCCTATTTGGCGTGAAAACGCCAAATAATAATGTTCTTTCAGTGACTATAAAATATTTGTTGTCATTGAAAAATTTATAAGACTTTGGTTACAAAAAAAGTGCGCAAAAAAATAGTTAGTGAAATGTAATTTGTGAACTGGCAATTGGGGTCTCGCGGCCTCATTACAACAAACTGAAAAATTAGTTGCCTTTGATGTCAAAACATGATTCATACTTTTACCAACCGTCTCACGCGGTATGAACTGCGGTCCCATTTTTTCCAGTTTCCGTAGAAATTTTAGGAAAATCCATTTATCGAGTGCGCCCCTGCACTCCCCAAGCAACCTAGAGTCATGCCAAGTATCAGCTTTCTACCGCCAATAGTTTCGGTTTTGCGTTTTCTGTCAGTCAGTCAGTAACGGGAGAGAGAAAAATATTGATTTATTTACATATTTAATATGATTTGCCAGCAGGCGCATTACCCTGGCATATCATCATCATCTCTTTCCCACTATCCCATGGGGTCGGCACAAATTGTTCCATTCTTCCATTTCTCCCTTTCATGTGTCATCGCAGAAATCACGTCCTTTCTTAAAAATATCCTCTTTCTCACAATCCATTCATACCGTTTTTGGTGTCCATCTACCCTTATGGATCCACGTTCATACTGCAGGTTCGCTTTGGAGCATTCTACTGCAGCCCTCTCAGCGGGCTTTCATACCCTGATTAAAAAAACATTAAACACTTAATTTAAGTGATACGTACATAGGTACCTACTACATTTAGCATTCGTTAAGCCATAACCACGAAACACATTGCATGTTGTTACGTTCTACTTTACCCTAATAGGGTGTTATTATGCGAAATAGCCGCAGGTCGGCAATCTCCCCTGGACGTAATTTAGCCAATGGCCCCCATTCCGCCCCACCCCCCAGGCCCCGCCCGGCGCCAGCGCACGTGGTGGCGACCAATATTAACATACAAAAAACATAATGCCTTAATTTATTTATACAATGTATATTCAGTAATCGATGATAGTCGTAGCATGCAGTGTTCTAGGCGCAGCAAACTTGAAGATATATTTATTTATTTAAACTCTTTATTAAACAAACAAAAAAAAAATGCAGAGTACAATAGGCGGACTTAATGCTACAAGCATTTTCTACCAGTCAACCATATAGTCGTATATCTGTGCTGTTTGGTTCCCAAATTGAGAGTATCAGAGATTAGGCTTTTATTCTCGTAGTATAAGTAGAATAGACTCCAGTGCGATCTACGGCTAAATGCATTTGGAGCCTCGCGGTTTACAAATATTACCTTGCTACATCTGTCGTTATTTGTGCTCGTGTTGGACACTGATAAAAACTAAGTCGTTCAATATAAATTTAAGCGGCTTGAGCTTCCTTCAATTGGCTCTCAGCCATGGTGACGTGACGCAATGGATTTTTTTTTCATTACCTTCCCAATATAATTTTAAGATTTAAGACTGTTGATTTAAAAAATGGGGGTATTTTTTCAAGTGCAACCCCGTGAGGGTCACATTCCCGGGTCACGGCCGCGACCTGACCTCCCCCCCTACCGACCTCCATCACGGCTCATTACAGTTAATCGGCTCGCGACCGGAAAACTCAATTATTTCGCGCCAAAATCGTGTGACATTCAATGGATTAGAAAGCGAGCCGGGACCGGCGCGCGCGCCGTTAGGTAATCCGCGTGCTTCCGTCCCTCGGCGGCGGCGTCCCGGCTCCCGGCCGCCCGCGACACACACGTGACCCTTGCTCTCGGCTCACTCGTGAAAGCAAGAGTCGAAGTTCAGAGACAACAATACCACTTTACGCGTGAACTGCCGACCGCTTCCTTCGACCCACTTTAACCATCCGGTTCTTGGCAAAGCAACACCTTTGTTTTGTTTACTTTTAAATTTCAACATTTGTATTCAATAGTCTTGGATTTTTTAATATTGGTCATACCTACTTCATCATCTCCTGACACATTATTTACCACGCGTTTCTTTATTTCATCTTTCTTATCAGTCTATCTAAGTAGGTAATCTTGTTTTTTGTTATATTGCTTTCATCCGTGTGACCGTACCAAGTAAACCGGTGAGTCCTCAATTTTTCGACTCTTGCGGCTATACTTTCAGCCATACCTCATATTTTCCATTCTCATAACTCCACACATTCAGCTAGGATAAAAACATACCTACTATTGATCATCCATATAAAACAATCAATGAAGTTTATGGAAAATCTGGTATTTCATTGCTGATCCATTTGATACTTATCCTGGCAACTTTAACCGTCTCAAAATTGAAAATTACTCATTTTTCGAACATATATTCCAAAATTTGCGATTCTATGAACGCGCGCGCGCTTTGACAGTTTGACTCATTACTATTCTGATTTTCGTGTGAGAATAAACATATCTTTCTATCACTTCTAAGAGGATTTATAATATCATTAACAGATACTTATATATGAAAAGTGCGACCTCCTGTTTACCGAGTTTTTCTTGAACTCCGCCTCACTCAGTGTGACCAGGGTCACACCTAGCATCCGCGAGCGCCGACCGCGCGTCCTGCGCGTGGAAAGAATTTCCTAAGCCGCGCAGAGCCGCGCGTGGCGGCCGGTTGCGACACGCGACACGCGCCCAGCATCAACTTACGAGTGGCTCAGGCTACGTGCCGGCAACTCTACCTACACCATGCTTAGATCTTTTGAATTAAGAAAGGAAGAAAAGATATTAACTCGACGACAAACATAATCCATAGCATGTAACCATTCAAAAGACATAACATAACAGATAAGTGGCTGTTACGATATCCTGCCTCGACATATTGGAAACTCTGAAGGCAACGCTGGTCTTCCGCCTTTAAGAGAGATACCTATTTCAACTGTCTGTCTAGCCTACCATTAACTCGAAGGTACATCTATGAAAAAGGAAGCAAACCCGGTGAACTTCGAATGTAGCACTGAGTGCGAGCCGGCGAGTCGTGTGTTTGCGCGTTGGTTAGCGGCGCGGCGCGTGCGTCATTGCCGCTGTTTGTTGACTCCCGGCGCGACGACCAGGCTGATGTCACTGTGGCTACCTGTTTTACTGAAGTGTGACGTTTCATTATCAATATAAGTATAATTGCCGAATGAAGTCCACTGAAGTTACCTTCTGCTCGGTAGTTACATTCAAAAGTGCGATTCATTAACCATATTTCGCTCGTCGCAACTACCATATTTCGGGCTCGTTCGATCCAATAGTGATGCTGTTCCTTGTAGTTAAAAGCCTATCGATGCTCCGCCTTTTGAGACTTAGCTACCGTTTAGAATCCGGCTGGTCCTTCGGTTGAGTTCTCCGAAAAATGATTGGTCATTTGAAGTAATGTCAGTAGTGACGAGCAAGGTTACTGGAGTGCCATCGTCCAGAGTGACGCAAGCGCGCGGTCAACACGCTCGAGTGCTCTCGGAGCAACTGTCTAAGTCAACACACTAAAGAAGAACCTCTACAGTACGAAGTGTAACACGGTATTTGCACGCTCGTTAAGCAACTGGCTCCGTCGAATGAGCTGCGACGAACGGCCATAGAGCGATTTGAAATGGCTGTTGGGAGCTGGAGTCACGTTGGTTCCGGAGGCAGACCGCCTATTGAATCGCCGACTGGAGTACTTCGCCGACACGACGAGCTCGAATGAGCGCCCAATCGCTGACGTGTGCAGCTGAATCGATCTTTACGTAATCGTAACCGGCTGCCGGCTGCCGGCGCGGTGATTGTAGACTATACCGCCTAGCGGAACAGCATTTTGAAAGGAATATGAAGTCTAATTTCGATAACATATCTAGATTAGGTTAGGTCAGTGTCGCAACACGGCGCGCGCGCGGACGTTAACAAAACACTTGAGAAATTAATAACACGCTCGCATTGTTACACGCAGGCGGCGCGCCGTACAAAGCTGAAAGAACTATTTATATAATTGAAATGTTTGTTCATAAAATATTTTTATTTCCTTTTTTATTTTATCTAATATTGGCCGAGGGCCCGGTAAAGTATCGGCGACCGCTATTATTTCACGCTCACTGGCGGATTATGTGACTGCGCGGGCGCACCCGTCACACTGCTATATTTCATCTGCGTGGTCACGTGAGTCCAATGTGATCAGTTCCTTGAAAACTTTGTTCAAATTAATCTAGATAAACTTACTAAGTTTACAATCTGTTATATACTGGTACTAAATAATTGCTAAGGTATACAAGGTACCTTCAGAAAAAAAGGTTAAGGGCTAATTGATGCTGAAGTAACGGAGTATTGTTTAGTTATTTCGGAGGGTTTGAATTCGAGTCAACGGTGACATATGTCACGCGTGTCACCTGTCAGGTGCGACCCTGACCACAACAACAATAGTTAACGAGCTGCGCGGACGCGGGCTCGCGGGGTAATTGCGATTGATCTCTTGAGAAGCTTCATAGTTTTCATGGATAATAATGAGCCGTCGTTTGTCTTTACATGATTATGTTCGTAAAATAATGGTCATTGTGGTAGCGATAACCCCTAAATTCCGTGCAATGTGTAGTTATTAATATGTGAATTTTCATAAAATTTACCACCCAATTAGCTTAACTTATATGGATGACATTAAACGTTGCCGTCAAAGAATCGAATCCCACTAATGAGAATGACTCGAACTATTGGGATGAAGTCGTGCATTTTATCATTTTTAGAACAGTTGTCAACCAGCGCGCTTAAATCGAGACCAATAAACAGTAGACGACAGGCGAGTCAGTCTCACTGCGGCCCGGAATACGTAACCGCGAGTGTGGTGGGAGCGGGCCGCGCGCGGAGAGCGAGAGTGTCGGTCGCGGCGCCGCAGCGACAGACGGCGCGGCGGCGAGGGCGCGACCTTGATCTTGCGCCGGCGCATCTGCACTCTACAGGCTCGCGCACGCCCATCGCTGGTACAAACTAAAACTCGCTTAAAACGTTGATCATTCAGTTACAGTTTTTAAAAAATGTTACCTACACAAATCTGCAATTTATCAGGAACGCCTTTGGATTCGCTGTCAAGATTAACGAACTGACATAAACCCAATCCGAACTTTTATGTACTTATATTAAATGCGAATCAAATAAATATTATGCAATGATGCCTACACCTACGGCTTCCAAAACAGGCATCTCAATAGCTGGGCCCGTTTACTAAGACTGCTGTAGCCGAGGGTATAGGTGGCGATAAACTGCAGTCACACAGCAACGCCTACAAGAATTGGTGTCTGCGAAGGGGTCTAAAATTTATTTGGTAACAATGATAATTCAGTACTTACAGCCGTGACAGCAATACAGGCCTCTGTTGGCAAGCGCCCAAGGGCCGTGAAGGGTGTGTATCTGTAGTGTGTAAAGTGTAGGTCTGAATTCCCTTCACCGGCCTGCTCGTTCCGCCGGGCCGTTCTAAGAGTTTTCGCACGCAAACAACCGCGCTCCCAAAGGATTACACAAAATGTCAAGTGACTAATCACAATTCAAGCTTTCTACACTCAAAACGCTCGTACGCGTTGTAGATTACAATTTATATCTCAAATATCTCAATAAACCACGCAGCGTCTCAAAAGGGTTATTCTTACAAGTTTTTACAAAGACAATATAACGTCTGTCAAAATAGTACCTCAAAAAGCCACAGCTTCGCTAGTATCTATCAAGGGCTGCGTTCCGAATCGCGCTCAGTATTCGGTTCCGAACAATCCCCCGCTCCAGTCAGACCCATTCTGACTGCTAATAAATGGGGAGGCGGGCTAGGCTCGCCACCGCTCGTTTCAAAACCGAATCTCCGACCATGACCTCAGCAACTCTGGGAATCCCGTCAGGCCCATAGAACAACTCTACAATGCGTCCACGACGCCAATACAAGGGCAACAAATTTGATTCCTTAACCAGAACAAGATCTCCAACTTTGGGAGGATCAGTTTTGTCGGTCCACTTAACGCGCTGCTGCAGAATATGCAAATATTCCAGCGACCAACGATGCCAGAAACTCTGAGTCATCTGCTGGAGCAATTCAAAACGGCTCAAACGTGATGATTTTACTTCCCTGATGGGATATTCAGGCAGGGCGTTAAGGGGCCGACCAATCAAAAAGTGACCAGGAGTCAATGCTTCCAGGTCATTTGGGTCTGACGAGATTGGGCAGAGAGGTCGCGAGTTGAGGACGGCCTCAATTTTGCAAAATACCGTTACAAGTTCCTCGAACGTTAATATCGTTTCGCCAATAACTCGTCGGAGATGCGTCTTTGTAACCTTTACAACGGCCTCAAAAATTCCACCCCAATGGGGGCAAACTGGGGGGTCAAATTGCCACCTAATGCCCATTCGGGACATTGTAATCCTCAAAATATCCTTATGACTATTCAAATAGTTACAAACTTCGTTCAAATAACGATCAGTGCCCTTATAATTAGTGCCGTTATCAGAGCGGATCAAGGACGGTAGTCCCCGGCGAGATACAAATCTACCTAGCGTCGCAAGAAATGCTTCCGTGCTGAGGGCACTTACCAGTTCCAAGTGAACTGCTTTGGTGGCCAGGCAGACAAACACACACAAATATGCCTTGACAGACCGAGCGTTGCGAAGCTGAGAGGTCTTCACCAAAAAGGGGCCGGCAAAATCGGTACCCACGCACGCAAATGGCCGACTCTCCGAGACTCTGTCGGACGGCAAATCACCCATCATCGGCTGTGTGGGTGCGGCCTTCAACCGATAGCACGGCATGCACTTAAAAATGACGCCACGAATAGTGCGTCTGGCCGACAAGATCCAAAATTCACGCTGCAAAATGGCTAGAAGGGTATGGCAGCCTGCGTGAGCGTTAGCAATGTGTCGATCTGACACCAACAAATTCACAAAGGCTCCTCCTTTAGGGAGCAACAAGGGGTGGCGAGCCCCATACGGCAAATTCGAGTTTCGAAGTCGTCCACCGACTCGAAGCAGACCCGACTCGTCCAGGAATGGATTCAAACGAGCAAGGGGACCCTTCACAGGCGTTCCTCTTTTCAGGGATTCAATAGTCGGTTCAAAGTGCTCTGTTTGCACTACACGAACCCAAAACATCAAGGCCTCTTGGCGTTCCAAGGGCGACAAAACTGACGTCAAGTCCTTATTCAGTGGGTTCCGTCCGTTGCGTATGAAACGCCGGAGCCAACCGGTAACCCCAATCAATTTTGACAGAGAGCTATATCTGTCCAACAACAGATTCAAATTGTACGCAGGTTGCGTCTCCACAACGCCAACACGCAAGCCTGGTAATTCCTCTGGAGAGGAGAACCGATTCTGGGGCCAGGACGCCTCAGGGTGCGTCAACCAATCTGGTCCCCACCAAAGAGAATGGTTCACAAGCGCAGGAGCCTCGCAGCCTCGCGAAGCGCAGTCCGCGGGATTCAATTCTCCTGGCACATGTCTCCAGATCAGCGGGGTCTCAGAGCTCTGGATCTGTGAGACTCGATTCGCAACAAAAACCTCCAAGTTATGTAGCGAGGTGCGAAGCCAACAAAGAACGATCTCACTATCAGTCCACGCAAATACTTCCGAGATCTCAACGGTACAACCCAAAGTACCACAAACATGATTGAGAAGCCTAGTAAGGAGGGCTGCTCCCGACAGTTCCAACTTAGGAATCGTCAACCTAGTCCGAATAGGGGCCACCTTACTTTTGGCCATCACCAAATGAACTCCCACGTGACCGGATGAACTAACAGTCCGCAAAAATACCACGGCCGCATATCCTCGTTCGGATGCGTCACAGAAACCGTGGAGACTGACTCGACACTTGCCAGCCGGCAAAAATAATCTAGGCAAGAGAATCCGGTTCACGTCCGGAAGTGAGGACACAAACGAACACCATTCTTTCAACAACTCTCCCTGGAGAGGTTCGTCCCAAGGCACTTCCGCAATCCAAAGCTTCTGCAAAAAACACTTAGCCAGAAAAATGACTGGTGTGATCCATCCATTGGGATCGAAGGTCCGAGCAGTAGTCGACAAGACCGAGCGTTTCGTCCAGTTCTTCGGGAAGTCCAACTCCACCTGATAAGTGAAGACATCCTGGACGGGCTGGTACTGTATACCAAGGACCGCAATCAAGTTAGGGCTGTCAGCATCTTCAAACAGGAGAGGGTCCTGTTGATGTTCCACTGGAAGATCACACAATAAGTCGGGGCAATTTGACAACCACTTACGCAATTCGTAACCTCCCGACTTTAGGATTGCAATCAACTCGTCCCGCAAAATCAAAGCCTCCGCGACGGTAGAGGCCCCAGTGCAGACGTCATCGACGTACACCGAATCTCCCAAGATGGCCGCCGCCCGGGGATAGTTCAATCGCTCACGATGAGCCAATTCCAACAACGTTCGAATAGCAATGTAGGGACTAGACTTAAGTCCGTACGTGGTAGTGTTCAACTCGTACACTTGCATCGGATCACAAGATCGCTCACGCCACAAGATCAATTGGTACCGCCGGTCATCTCGGTGCACCACCGATTGTCTGAACATCATTCGGATGTCAGCCACAAAGACAATTTGATGACGGCGGAAGTTGGTGAGAATATCCGAGATGTCCCTATGCAGTTTGGGACCGGAATGCAAACACTGGTTCAAAGAAACCCCATTCGAAGTAGGGGCCGAGCCGTCAAAAACTACTCTTATCTTCCCACCGGGAGTCTTCAAAACCGCGTGGTGAGGCAAGAAGTAGTGCTCGAGCGAGCGCCAATCAATGTCGGAAGGGGACATATGTCCCAAATCCTCATACTCGCGCATAAAGTCAATGTACTTAGTACGAAAGTCCGGATCCCTCTTCATTCGGCGTTCCATAGACAACAACCTTTTTTCTGCCAAGGCATGAGACTGACCGAGAGGGGGGCGTGCAGCCCTGAAAGGCAACCGAGTGACAAAACGACCATCAGCGCGGCGACCAGTATTATTCTGGTACGACAATTCACACTCTTCTTCCGCTGGGTCGACTCTGGGAGCCTTGGGGGGCTCTTCGACCTCCCAGAAACGCTGGACTGCGTCAGAGAGTGAGAGCCCTATTGCAACAGTTTGGTCTTCAACCCGTGGGACAGTACCCCTCAACACGGGACCACAAAAACTATATCCAAAAATAGTGCGTAACGCAATTAACCCGTACGGTTGCAAAACCCGCTTTTCCCCGGACAAAATCAAACCCAACACGTCTACTCCCAGGAGTAGGTCTACGGGTCCAGGTACAAACCACTGAGGGTCAGCGGGAGTCAAATCCGACGTCAAATTTACCACAGCAGGGGAGATAGTCACCTGCGGGTTTCTGCCCAAAATATCATTCAGCATGACCGCCTTGGCCACAATGGACGGCCCACAATTTACAGGCGAAAAACAAACCTTGACTTCACCCTTTGGTCCTTCCACCTGAAGGCCACCAATGCCGTGGATCACTACAGGGTGAGGTCTACATGGGAGGCCCAATCTCTCCACCAAATAAGAGGACGCAAGACAACCCTGGGCACCCGAATCCAAAAGGGCACGTACAAACAGGGAGTCGCCCTTCGGGCCCCAGACCCTGACACAAACAGTCGGCAGAAGAACTGTCTCAGGTTGGGCGGCGGTGGTGGTGGGAGAGAGGGCGGCAACTACCTATTGGGGGGCATCGCGTGATGGCGATGTCCGATACGAGTGGAGGTAGTGCTCCACTGGTACCTCATGGCGTCTGCTCGGCAATCCTCGGCTCGGCGCGTAGTAGGCGCTACTGCGACCGAACTGGGGCGGGCGGCGTTCCAAACGCAGTCTCTCGCACAGCGGTGGGGAGAACCGCGGAGGCGTGGTGCGGCGCTGAACCGCTGCAAACCTCTCCTGCAGTTGAGGAGAGGGGGGAGGGGTTCCCCCGCCCGTGGGCGGCAAGCCCCGACGAGACTCCCTTTGGGGATGGTGGGGATGCGGGCCCCCGCCCGTGGGGGAATTCCACCCCGCATCATCAACCCGAACACCACCATTCCTATTGGCACACAAAACCGGGTGGTGCTTCCCCTGGCAGTTCGGGCACGGCTGCCGTGAACAGTCCCGCTGCAGATGCTGCCCCAAGCAGGAGTAGCACCACCGGCGATCATTTGCAATGCCTCGTCGATCTTTCACCTTCCTATTGAGGAATTGAGGACACGCAGAAACAAAATGGCCGTCAGCATTACAATATACGCAACGAGGGCCCTGGGCCGTTGCGTATCTGAGGGTTGGGCGGCGTGGCTCAACCACCCCTCGAGGGGGGGGGCGAGCGACAACACGACGCTGTTCTGGAGGAGGCCGCGCTGGGGCCAGGGACGGGCCTTCAACGCCAGCGTTGTCCAACAAGCGGCACTCCTCTTCTAAAAACGCCAACAAATCTGCAAATGGCGGCAACTGCGTGGCACTGTCACCACCATGTTTTTGCTCAAAACGGACTTTCAAGTCCGTAGGCAAACGCGACAAAACAATGTGCAACAACATAAAGGACCATTCATCGATAGGCAGACCGAGCCGCCGTAAAGCATTCAATGCCACCACCATGGGGTTGACCAAGTCCACTCTCAAAGTGGCAACCCTATGGACGTAGGGCAACGACAACAGCTGTGCAACATGGGTATCTGCCAACCGCCTAATGTTGGCATACCGCTTCACCAATAGTTCCTTGGCAGTGGGGTAGTTTTGGTCGGTGACTGCCAAATGTGAAACAAGACCGAGGGCCTCTCCCTTTAATGTGGAGAACAAGTAGGCCAACTTCTGACTCGGTGCCAAGTCCGTCCTAGCATCTACCAGACTGGTGAATAAGTCATGGTAGGCGGTCCAACCTTTCAAATCCCCATCAAAATGTGGCAAGTCAAGAGTAGGTAAACGCCCCAAAAGAGCCATGGGTGGAGGTGTTCTGGTTTCCTCAGTCAATGCACCCCGCTCTACCCTGCTGGCGGCTTGGGCAATACTGTCCGTCAAATCATAAAACTGTGTGATGTCGGCCTCCACACAGTCATCCAGCTTTGGATCCTCGGTGTCCAAAAGCTCCGTATAGCAACTTTGTACAATTTTGCTCCGCTCCGTCAACTCTGCCGATCTTCGGAGCAAAGCATCAAAACGATCTGGTCGATCTATCAACGCAGCAGCTGAAGCCGCCCATCTCAACTCCGCTTTGATTCGGGCAACTAATTTTGACATACTTGTCCAAAACAACAAACAAAGTAAAAGGTATATAATTAAATTTAAATTCTATTGTTCAACAATCTAAACCACAAAAAAAAGAATTAAATTTAAATTATTTTGTCAGCAACGGAACCCTGCAAAGTTGCCTGCAGATCCCTAAATCAATTGCTATTACAGTGAGAACCTACAACAATTAACAATATTAGTTCAAAACTATAATTGATTTAAACTATAATTCAAATTATATTAATCAGTACAGAACCCTATTTTAATATAAAATTAACTAGGAATCCCCAAATTCAACAACTAAAATATATTTACAATACAAAGGTGTCTATTAATAGCAAAGGCCAAACCAATTCAATCAACTGGAGCAACTACTTTCATATGCACGAAACTACCCTGTTTTTTCATATGTATCAACTACCTACCAAATTTGACTTTTATCAATTTACATTAAAATTTACAAAAATAGGTGAGATTATCTCTCCTCAACAATCTTTAGTGCAAACTAGTTACTTAACATAGAAATATCAATCAATTTTCAACAATGATTTACCAATTTTCTATCTTTGCCCGTAGCAACCCGAACATCAAAAAATAGATTTATCCAACAAAAGGTAAATTTAATGAACTGATTCCAACTGTGTGGGTTTATACCCATCAAACACAGTGGACTTGACTCTAAACAAGACTTCTAGACACCGTCGTGTAACAGGCAAAACCAAAAATTACTAATTAAATGCCCTGTTCTATGACTCGTGTGGATCTCAAAAACCCACGCTGTGCTACCAAAATTATGATGCCTACACCTACGGCTTCCAAAACAGGCATCTCAATAGCTGGGCCCGTTTACTAAGACTGCTGTAGCCGAGGGTATAGGTGGCGATAAACTGCAGTCACACAGCAACGCCTACAAGAATTGGTGTCTGCGAAGGGGTCTAAAATTTATTTGGTAACAATGATAATTCAGTACTTACAGCCGTGACAGCAATACAGGCCTCTGTTGGCAAGCGCCCAAGGGCCGTGAAGGGTGTGTATCTGTAGTGTGTAAAGTGTAGGTCTGAATTCCCTTCACCGGCCTGCTCGTTCCGCCGGGCCGTTCTAAGAGTTTTCGCACGCAAACAACCGCGCTCCCAAAGGATTACACAAAATGTCAAGTGACTAATCACAATTCAAGCTTTCTACACTCAAAACGCTCGTACGCGTTGTAGATTACAATTTATATCTCAAATATCTCAATAAACCACGCAGCGTCTCAAAAGGGTTATTCTTACAAGTTTTTACAAAGACAATATAACGTCTGTCAAAATAGTACCTCAAAAAGCCACAGCTTCGCTAGTATCTATCAAGGGCTGCGTTCCGAATCGCGCTCAGTATTCGGTTCCGAACATGCAATGAAAACGAAAATCTCACCTAGCGAAGAGGATTACTTTATACATAAGTAATATAAGTCGTCGTTCCAGGTCTGAGAATTGTGTTTAAGTAATGCCCACTCTAATTCATTTACTCTGCTATCAGTATTTATTACTTGCAATGCTCATTACCATCACAAGTATGGTTACATATTTGCCTGCTCACAACTAGCACAATAAACATGATATCAACTAGTTGCTAGAGCCACGTGATCGAGAGCATCAACAGAAGCAATGTTGACTTGTTTCGTAAAGCAGCTGACGCTCAGTGGGACGGAGACTGCCGGCCGCCCGCGAGGACAGCGAATCCACCGAACAGTGCAAATGGCAGCCGCTGCCATGTCGAATCACCCTACGATGCAATAAAATGCTAAAAACATCACTAAATGGGACTAAACTAGTAGAAAGGACGGCGGCGGCCAGGACGTTAGTGTTGTCTCTGGTTACGCGCGACATGCCTCACGCGCCGTTGCACGGTCAAATAATATTTATAAGTACCTACTCGTTTACATTAGTTACAAACATACTCAGCGGAAAACGTAACGTTGATAAAATTAATAGTGGCTTTGAGTGCCATTCACGGAAGTTAAGCATTGAACAAATAAATAAATCAAAAGTATCAAAAGAGATTGTTAAAATATTTTTTCCGCTGAAGGTTCTTTACATCACTGAAGGCAACTTAAGTATGAATTATCTTTGACATTTTTAAGCAATTAGTGGAATGTTTTTTGAGGATCGTTGGGTTATCTAACCAGCGCGGTGGCGAAACGTGCGAGGATGTTGGTCAGTGTGTCGCCGGCGCCGCGGCGAAGCCATTCATGCGGTTATAGTTGTTTATAGTTCTCTACTCACGACATAATAAGCCTGTGAAGAGGTCATCGCCCGAAGCCTGTGGCTTGCGGAGCTTTCAAGACTGGCAGGTTATTAAAACTCTTAAAACGGGTCACATTAATACATTCTGATCTGAACAAGGATATTAAACTTCCGCTTTTAATTTGCTCTTGGGGCGTTCGCGGTGAGAAAATACGAGCTTTATCAATGAAATACTTGGAGCAACTCTCGTAAAAGACCAAGATTAGTTCAGCTCAGCTTGCGCCACCGGGCTGCGCGAACCGCAACGTAAACAAGAAACGAGCCTCGGCAACGATGAACTTTGCCTCCATACTTTGACACGCATTAATTAAGTTTCGATACAAAAAGCGCAATAAATGCAAATCTGTGCCAAATCGGCGCTGCACGCTGCGAGCTGGCGCAACCGAGTCAAGGGCGGCGTCGCAGGCCTCAGTCGGTCTTATTTCATATTATAAAAATTATAACACAAAGGACATAATTAAACGACACTTCATTTGCTCAAACTATGTTCTACTCGAATTTTTCACGCTTTTCACCATTAACGTAATTATTTTCATTTCATACTAAAAAACTCCAAAGAAAAAGCTTTTCCACGATTAGTTCTGTTTTTGAAAAGGTATTCTATACTTAATCCATGTTATTAACTATTTTTATTCCAAATTTCATCTAGGTAAATTTGTTTAGCCGTTTTAGCGAGATTTGAAACAAACATCCAAAGTTGTATGTCTGCTCACCATATCTGCTCACTCCGTTTATTTGCAACATACATACGTAGACTACGAGTAAGCTAGTCGTGACTAAGTACCTAAGCGGTAATTGGCCCATTTCGTAATAATATGTGTAGATGCTTGTTTCTAGAATAGGCACTTTAGCTTACGGTTTCATTCTTCCATGAGACATTTAAAACTGAGGCTTAAAGTTAAAATGTGTCCTATTATATCATTCACTTGGCAGTCATAGTTAGTGCATTACCTGGACTTGAACCCTCATTGGTTCAACCGTCCATCAACTATTTAACAATGGTTAGTCACTCAAAGGTTGCCGCAACTCTGTCTGATTGTTCCTACTTCCTATCCTGCTAGGTCCGTAGTTACGAATGGACCTGAGCGTGCTGGAGGCAGTGCAGTGGAGGCTCGCGTGGAAGGAACGCTGGCCGCGGGCGTCCTCGCCGCGGCCTCCCTTTTACTTTCCGATTTCCAATGCAATTCGATCGCGATACTTATTAACTTAATTTTGAGCGAGGTTGACAAAAAAAAAGGCTAGTTGCATTGTGTTTTGAACGTGCAGAACTGATCATTTACTTATGTTAAGGCTATCGTACCACATACGTTCAAATTCCATTTTTCCGAAACAAAAGCTTCCAGCTTTTTGAAGCTTTTCCTATACAACTAACCGAGTATAATGCTACCCCGAGGGAACTTTATGTATTATAATGTAGCGTACGGTTCTGTTTTTGGTACGGTATGTTTTAATAACTCCAAAAAATGCTTTTCATTGTGTTTTTGTTTTTGTTATTTCTTGTCAAGATCTTTGCTGGTTGGTTTGGTTGGTTGGCTGTTTGTTGTGTTACTTAAGCGATTCCAAAAAAAAAAAAAACATTATTTGTTAATTTCTCGGAAGAGTAACTACAAATGTATAGACAAGTGGTTATAATTTTGCATAACGAGATGGACTACGACTTAACGACTATTAATAGTAGTGCACCAGTTTTAAACCGCAAGCAGCGACGATTGTATGCAGAGTTACAGAGCGCGGTAACAGGCACTTTCGCGCGTGACGCAACCGCCCCCCCCCCCCCCCCCCCCGCCCCGCACACACGCTGCGCCGGCGCCCTCTAGGAGTTCAATTGATTTTTACATTTACAGAAGATATAAGACAGCACTTAAATAATTTAAAAAACTACAGAAATAAAACTAATACAATACTACACGGATAGTGATTAACATATAGATTGATTTTTATTTTACCCAATGACATTTATATTTTAGCTTTTACTTTGAACGCGCTAAAGTTGTACATTATCTAAGCGATCTCAGAAACGGCTATAACGATTTGGCCGATATTAAGAATATAGGAGTTTACGACGGCGACAAATCGATCTATCTAGGTCTCACATCTGAGAAAACTTGTTTTAGACTATTTCCACCCGAGAAAAGCTCGGTCGCCAGGTCCTCTACTACGAAATGTCACTTTGAATCGAAAAAAGTATCGGTAAAACTGTTGTTGATTTTAATCAGAGATATCAGGCGGAAATCCGAAAGTTAATTGTCACTTAGTCACATAATTTTAGAGTGGAAACGAATAAAAGGTATTTAATGACCACCACTGCCACGACAGCCTGTTTAGCTTCTACAGCCGGGTCCAGGTCCAGGTTTAGGTCCTGGCTCCACCTAGCGGACTGCGACCTTATGCGAGCGGTTCCCGGAACCACAATTTGAATCGTGACCGAACGAGATGATTTCGCTAAATACCTATGCTCACTTGGTGTTACTACTACTAACTTATTAGTTTCATGTTCCTTTCTTTTCTTTTCGACGTGAACGTCTTTCAAATCAGGACGACACGTACGGGAAAGTGGAATATCATATTTCGTCACGAATTGGGCGATCCCATCTTACAGGTTTACATAACTTGGAAGGTGCGTGGTAAAAGCAAAAATGAACTTTGCGTTAACAGCTTAAGTTCGTCACCGCGCGCCTTCCAAGTTGTGTCGTGCTATACCTTCATACATATCTACATAACTATCAGTCTTAGAAACAAGATTTTAGTATATTTTTTTTATCTCATATAGTTGTAGTATCTTTTCTTTTTACCCACTGAGTAAATAGCAATAGTGGCTTTAATAATTTCGTCGCCTGAAGCACCTGAAGTTAAGTTCCCACGGACTCGATGGTGCAGTAATATGAATGCCGGAGTGTCGCGCCGGCGCGAGAGCCCTGATGAAGCAACCGATTGCCGCCGCCATGACTTATGACACGTCGCCCTCCTTCAAAACTCATAATGAGTTGACTTGACCTGAGCTTTAGTAATTTTGCTTTTGACGAAATAGTCATTCTCATTAGTCTTAGAAGTATTATACGTGATATTTTTACTAAAAACGCATTTAAATAATATGACATCAGAAACATTTAGAAACATGTTTGTATGACATTTGTATGTTGAGTTGTTTTTTATTCATTTATGTCAAAGACAGAATTTCCTTTAGATGAGTAGCGTCAGATACATTCAATATGTAGAGAATGAAGTGCAAGTGAAGAATTAGGATCAAAACGGAACAACACATTTGTATCTAGGTACTTAGTTCAATTAGGACTAGAATGAAATATTGGATATTTAAAGAAGGAAAGTAGTTCAATTTTAGAATTTTTAATTGGGTATTGTATATGTACCTAGTCGATTATTTTATTGCATTAGTTGTAGTCCTCGCTTTGCACAATAAAAGCATGTCTGTCGTCGGCGACCACAACGTGTCGTAAGTTTGATATTTATGTTTATGACTTGTTTTAGAGCCGCTATTGTATCACGAGCTGTTTGTGCTCGAGACTTGTGTTGTAAATGCTCCTCCTTTACGAGTTTCGCAATCCCTTCTCATGTATTTTATGTTTTTACGATGCTGTATATCTTCTTATATTAGTCAGATGTTACTCGTGTGAAGCGTGTTTGTGGCCCCGTGAAGTCTTCAGGTCACAGCTCATAGAGCCACCGGCACCGGCACCCGGCATGCGGCCCGCACCGCCTCGCCTCGATTTGTATTTGATCCGGTGACTGATGGTGGTTGATGTAGTGAGCGCATGCCCTATATAAAGAATACTATAACCGCTCGAGGCGCGGCGGTGCGGGTCGGGTGCCGGTGGCTCTAGTGGGCTGTGACCTTTCGTCGTATCCTCGCCCTCCCATCGCCCCGCCTGCCTGTCTCATACCACGAGGACGGCACAACATGACATGTTTCTCTTCCTCTTTCATCGGCCGTCATCTCAGATGTCATACATTTTTAGATAACAAGTATAACCTCTTTTACACAATCTATCAATACCTTTAAGGTTTACCCTGACCCTTATACATAATCAAACTACTAGATTTTGAAAAAAAAATACACGTATATGTTAATTTAAGTAACAACGAATTTTTTAACCTCGAAATTTTTACACGATCGAGATCGAAAACGGTTAATTAACGAATGAACTACACCGCCGCGGCCCGTCTCTCGCACTTATCACGCGACCTTCGACCGCGACCACAATGTGCTGATGTTTAGTTTTAACTTCAGAGGTAACACAACTCCCCGCTGACCGCCGCAGTCGGCCACAGACGACAAAGGTTACACCGTAAAAGATACTTTAGTTCTTACGTCTAAAGTTGAAATTGGCGTTACATTTGTAACTGGCGGTCAGAAAAAGGGCGTCAAACGGGACATCTCGGGAGTGCCTCGCGTGCAGAACAAAACGTTCGCTTATTTACTGCAACCACAAGCTGTAATAATAATAACACTAAACGAATGTATTAAATATAAATGGACGTATGTTTGCATGAATGTCGTGGCAGAGTTGTGAGATAATATAACGACTTCCGTGCGCCATTTCACCTCCGCTCGGAGTAAGGTTGCCCTGTACTGTATGTAGGCACAGGTAAAGCGAAGCTACGAGTAGACAACGATAGATACTTATAGAGAGACACATCGATACTAAACATTTTAAACTTGGATAGAAATATTCGTGCTCTATCATTTAAAGTTTATATGTTTTTTTAAGTAGTCAAATCTATCCGTGGTCCAATGAAGTCAGTGCTCGTAAGTGTGATGTTATAACACAAGTGTGATGCGCCGCGGTGGCGCTCCCTCGGGCGGGGCGGGGGTGCGGAGCGGCGGCAGCACGAGGGCGTCACGCTCGCGGTGACCGGCCAGTGGGACGATCAAAGACGCAATATGTTTACGTTTTATTCATCATCATCATCATCATTTCAGCCAAAAAACGTCCACTACTAGACATAGGCCTCCCCCAAGGTGCGCCACTCTACACGCTACATAGTAGTAGTAGTTATATTAAAACCGCGAACTACCAATAGAAAGAGTAAATTAAAATAGGATTGTCTCTTCAAAACTTTTATAAAAGAGAGAAAATTGACAGCTTTTAAACGGAAGCAATATGACCCGGGATTTTTTTTCTGCGTAATCGATTATTTTATTTAAAAAATGTAAATTGAAAACGGTGTTATAAATGAAACTTCGAACTTTTGTAACGTAGATAAAGTCACGGGATTCTTCTGGTAATAGGAATTATATTAATTTAATTTTAATATGTAAATTAACTTCAATGGTGAATTTAAACCGGTTACGTAAGCGTTGTAGCGGCTACGAGCGCTACGGCTCAGGCTACGGCGCTACGCGCGCTCCATACGAAAGACATCAACGCGCTTCTTATGAACGGTTAGTGACTTTGAATGAGTCCAGTTATTTTAAAGTGATTATGCAATTGTTCACTTATAACTATGAAAGCAGTAACTAGATTTTAACGGTCTTTTAAATTATTGTTTTCGTGATCGTCCCCAATGTTTTTTGACATGATAACGTTTTATAAATTGATGAACGTCATTGAATTATCGTTCTTAAACCGACTTTACAGACAACCAATTATTTTTAATTAGTGCAATGGTATATTTAAAAAAATCTCTCCTAGGATAGGTTTACCTCTACAAGCTATGTGTTAATTTAAAAGCCCTCAGACATTTATTATCACCTCATACAATGTTGACATATTGATGATGTTTTTTGCCGTCGCCACCATTGGGTTCCCACTCCCACGCGTTCACAATTAGCTCGGAATCGGTGCAGTTCTTACTTCCGCAAGAATAGCGCGGGAATGTTGCCAAACACCGAGATCTACATGTGCCTCTACTTACAAGCCTTTATCTACATGACGAAATAAGTTAGTAGTAGCAATACTTATTTTACACTAGTTTTATGCCAATTTACCCATTTTTCATCAGATTAACGTCTCCTAAAATTAGTTACTCAAGAAGAAGAAGAAAAAGATAGTACTTGTGTACACTAATATATGTATACTTTTGGACCTTATCTAAACGGAGTAGGGTGCAAAAATGTGTACATATTGGCGAACTCGAGTGTGCATCCTAAGGCAGGTTGTCAGTGTAATGAGTCGGCTTGAAGGTCGTGGGTTCGAGTTTCACCGCACTTATAATGTTATTAGTTAGCATCGACATTAATCTTAAATGTTATATACTTTTAGAACTGTTGATGCAATTTTATCAGAAGGCTATTTATTGAGGAGTCCTTATTAAATATGACTACTCATGAAAATATTAAAAAAACATTTAAATAAGTAGAATGATAAGATGAATGAAAATAAATGAAGTTAGATAATTATTGAAGTATGACTTAAAGAATTTAATGGCTTTAACAAGTATAATTATATAACTGTTATATTTCATGTAGTCACGCGATCACAATAAATGGTATATTATTTACCAGTCCTTGATATTCAAGTAATTACGTTGTGTAAAAAACCTGGTTTTTAAAGATTGTCGAGAATATGGTATTTAACAACCTGGCAATAAAATACGGAAGCAATAAGTTTTGGATATAAAAGGAATAATGATTGCGGAAAAGGTATCGAAATCTGGCATTTAGTCGGCGGCGACCTTACGCCTGCGCCGGCGCCGCGCTCGCTGGCGGGCCCTGGTCGCTGGACAACCACACTCACTTGCCGTCGGGCATCATACAACGTGTAACACAACCCACTCAAAACCTCAGACACCCCAACCAGCCTAGCGCGTTTTTATTTAAATTAGTTCATCGTTGCAAAACATATTCATAAGTTTCATTTTTGTCATATTTCTATTTGATTAGTACCTGACTCTGCATTCGTTTAACACCTGTCAGCTACTCGGTGTCGTTCTGAATGACGCGTACAGTAAAAGTGTTGCATTTAGAATTTTTAGACATGCCACCATAAAAAACAAACAACAGTCCATTTTACGCGACTTTCATATCGTTATTTCATCTAGTATCTACAAAACAGCGATTTGAAACGCGAGTCCGTCGTCGCGTAAAAAACGTCCAGTGCATGACGAATTAAAACTGTTCGTAACCAAAACTGCTATCATGCTATTGTATTGTTACGTACACGGCGTTGTTCCTTGATCGCGGAGTGCCCGCGCCCTGCGCACGCGCTCGATGGTATCTCGCGCGTCGCCATTGTGACGACTGCGCAGCGTGACTGCGTGCGGGAGGGAAGCTGGCTCTTCCTCGCCACAAAACAGAGGTCAACCTACATATAGTTATATGGATACTTTACTAACGAATGTTAGTTACCACTATTTCGTGATGTACCTATCTAACTGTGCATGTAAAAGCTGTGATGTTATGAGCTATAAATTTTCGTTTTCTTCTGATGTTTTAGAAAATTCCTTCCTGACAACAACTTTTGAAAAATCGGTCCTATATCGGTATCCGTATTCGCGATCGCGAGCCTTAGTTAGGCCAGTGCGAGTCCGCTGGTTCACTGACAGTCCAACCGCCCGATGAACTCAACTCAACTGTGATCGTTTATACTTTGCATTTGTAACCGGGTGTTCAAATGCCAGATAACAATAGTCGATTAACCTAACATTATATTCGCTGTCTAAAAAAGTCAGAATACACAGTAAGAAGAGACTTCATTCGTCATTTGTGTAAGGTTCAAATTCGCGGTGTCTAAAGGAAACCGCAAAGGACGGCGCCTGTGCGATGACATAAGGCAGGGTTGTATAACGCGAAGCGCCGGCTCACTCACTACATCACTCATCAGTTTACACAATTTGTAGTACTTAGAATTCATCTTTTAAATGTAATCATGTCATAAAATCTTTATAAATTCCTATTATTATTATTATAAACATGACAGTTTGTAACCTTTTCACTCACAGGTACAGGTTTTTAGGAATTAAATGTTGGCTTTTCAAAAGCACGCAAACCTTAATAGCTAGTCGTAGTTTATTTCGCTGCAGACCTTGGACCTCCGGCGCAGTATATTTAATTAGTGCGCCGACGCTGGGAACCGCCAAACAATGGCGTCGCGTGCGCAACTACCAATACTTTCTTCACCAATACCAATCGTGTCTTATTATATGCGTTTACTATTGCTCATGCCAACCTAATGAAGCCGTGGCTTGATCTTCCACCTCTGATGTAGGGATTCGGGCGTTCTAAATCTTAGTTTAATCAATGATGGAAAAGCACCAAGAGTGAACCGGTCGACTGCGAATGTCAATCCACTGGCACTATAGTCCACACCCCCTTGTGATAGATGCAGGCATGTGCCTAGAAATGCGCCATTGGGCTAATTTCACTCTGTGCTTTCATATAGCCATCAAAACCTAAACGTATTTATCTTGATGTTAAGAATACATTTGGAACAGGCTTCGCTTTTGCAAATTGGCATCCATCTCGGCGGCGAAAGGCTCACTGGACTGGACTCGCTAGTTGTAACTAAAAGCGTGTCCTTGCTTTGAAGTTATTGCGATATGCCATTAAATTATAAACCCGAAGCTGACATAACGGTCGCTGGGTATTTTCCTTGCCTGAGTCAGCCGCGGCGGCGGTGAAAGGCCCGCCGCCCACCTGTCCTGCGCCGGCGTGGACTGCGCCCTGAAGGTCCTGCTTGTGCAACCGTCGCTTTACGACCCGCTAAGTGCTTGTCGCACTCCATTAAGGTCTTTGTTTGAAGAGACATGGCGTTTTGCCATCCTTCATTATTGCACAAAGCGACTATCTAATTGAAAAACTCAGCCTTTCGCTTGTGTCAAGACGTGCATGATATTTTAAAAATCCCTTAGATTAGATTAGCGTTTTCTCACATATGTAAATGTACTGCTGACGTCAAAGAGATGTTTGGCTTACATGTAGTAATACAAGTGTTTAGTACTGTAAAGGGACCTTTCTTAAATCAACTTACTTTTATCCATATAGATGGTCGCTTATACAATATGCGTTTATGTGGCAGTAAAGTACAGTGTTATAGTAAGTGGAGGATTTGCGACGCAATGAGATAATACGGCCATTAAATGCCTTGGGCGCACGTTGCCCAAGCACGCCGCGGCTCACCCGCGTGTGATGGCGCCCGCTCGCTCCCCGCGCGATAATGCGCTCTAATATGCGAACATGCACACGATACACTCATGTAGCTCAGACGCAAGACACATGATGAGTTACAGAGATATGAAGTAAGATCACAGCACGATACTGCATCGATGAAAAGGAAATCATTCTTCAAATACGACGATCAAATGATTTATTATCATTACAAGTGAGAAGCGAACTTCCTTCCCCAGGTTTTATTCAAAGTACCGGTGGATTCCAAAATGGCAGTGATGAAATTATAAGATAAAGATATTTATTATTCACGCGATAGGAAGGGAATTGCAAATACCTATACACAAGACTTACCATTACTCAAGAACACAAAAACAAAGGAAGGTACCGAGAAAGAGTGATTTCATCCAAACAACTTGTGGATAGGGAAGTGTGTAATCAAAACGATATATATAAGGGATATGAGGAAGAGAAGAAGAATTATGCAACGATTGTATCAAAGATCGACTCAAAACACCATTAAATGTACTCGCAAAAGTACGAGTATATGGTTCATAACATAACTACATTGAGTAATAATTATTTACTTTAGATTACGTGAAAATTACTTAACCATTATGAAAATCCATTGAAATGACTAGTTCATTATAATTATTATTGCCCATAAACCCATTGACGCATGCAAAGCTACGAGTAAGGCTTATTAAAAGTATGTAAACGAGGAAGCAATAAATGAACTAAATCGTTGATTGTGTTCTGAATACCAATCAATACTCGTGACGTCGGAACATAAGGCGTCCGCAGCGCACATGGCAGTGCATCAACATCCCTTGACGTTTGTCTTATCATTGCCGAATTGCGTTTATTAATTTGTTTTAAATCTATCAAGTTTTTTTGTTAAACCTGGGAGACCTTTCAAAGAATCTAAAACAGTGTGCTACGCATGAACCACTACTCAGACTGCTTAGATGACGTGCGTGTGCGCATCCGTAGCAGCTCTACGGCGTAGCTGCGGCTCATTCGTAGCACTTGACCTAATTCGTAACTTGTCTTTCTTCAAAAGCTTCTCATTTCATCAATGTGAAAAAAACTGACGCAAAACGCTCATTAAACGTTTCAAAATACAATTCTAATGAAAGGGCTGCGTGCTTCTTTCAAGTCCTCATTGTTCAGATAGAACAACAGCGTAGACCCCGTAATGTTATCTGACTGACATTTAAGGTGTAAAATATTATTATTATTTATTATTATAAATGAAACCCTTCAATTTGATCTTTAATCACTTTAGGTAAAATGAAAATTTTGTGACACTGCTTTAGTGCGATAGGTACTCGTAAGACTGCTGGGTCTAATCGATATCTGTGTGGACTTTTAGGAGACTGGCAGTCTATAAGTGATTTCAAATAATTACAACAATGAAAACGGGAACATATCCTGAACCATTTACTCGTAGACTATGAGCATCTCAGAGCGAGCGGGTGGCAAACGACAGGCGTTTACAATTTAATTTGAAGGAAATGGTTGGCTAACGCCCGCCGCCCGGGGCTTGTGACTCGTTTATTGTTACGTTGGCACTAATAAGACCTTAGAAATTGGTAGCGTAGCCCATCTTGGTTTTTATACGTTTATAATAATGCATCTCTTCTTTGCAAAGTCGCATTGACACTTGTCTTATTCAAGTTTTTTACCTTTCTCTACCCAATAGTAAAGTCAGTTTGGCAATATGTACACGCGAAGCGTAGAGTACTCGCAGATATCCGTTAAGAATTCGGTAGGGCTGTGTTTGTTCGCTGCGTGTGTCAATTGAAGCGCGGCGCCCGCGGTTGGGTAACTCGTTACTCACCGGCGCGTGCGTCGGAAATGCAACCCGCCGTCAGGAAGCGCCGGCGAGAGGCGACAGGTGCGTACAGCCGCGTGCACGAGAAAGAATTCATGTGTACACTTTCGAGTTTAACACTAGTTTATACACTAATGCTTTAGGCTATGCAAAGATGTAGTTAAACACTTTTAAACCGTTTTGGTAAGGTCATACATAAAATATAGGTTGATTTACTACAAGACGCGGCATACATGCATCGGCCGCTATCCAACTATCTCCAAGCCAAAGTTCATCCAAATAAGTCCAGTGGTTTGAGCATGAAGAGGCAAACAGACAGACAGACAGAGTTATTTTCGCATTTATGATATAACTAGCCGTTTGCTCGCGACTTCGTCCCGCGTAGACTTAGAATTTATGTGCCCACTAGCTTCTGCCCGCGACTTCGTCCGCGTGGAATTTGTTAATAGCCTTCCCGCGAGAACTATGCATTTCCTCGGGATAAAAAGTAACCTATATGTTGACCAGTGTTATAAACTACCCCCATACCAAATTTTGTTTCAATCCGTCCAGTAGTTTTCGAGTTAAATCCGGACATACATACATACAGTATTTTTTCTAAAAATCGTTATTTTGTGTTCAGTATCGTTCATATAGCCCCTTTGACTTGATAGTTTCTTTTAATTTTCCATTTTCAGCCGCGACTTCCTCTACAGAATTATTATTTATTATATGTATAGATTTTTCCTTTTTTTTTTCTCTGATTCATTAACCTCGTATGAATAAATAGTTTAGTGCCAAAATTCATTATTTAGGTAATAGCAGACTGGTTTAAAGAATGTTTTAGTGAACTCATCAATCATTTCCTTGTACTGGACAATAGGCAGGTAATCTAACAGTAGGTAATCTGCATAACGTGTTTCTTGAAAGTGTTTGTAATCTAGGATTATAATTTAATTTTTCCCGTTCCCGTGGGAATATCAGGAAATCCTTTCTTAGTGCTCCCCTACGCTCCCCAAGGAACCTGCATGCCAAACTTCAGCTCTCTACGGTGATCCCCGCGACCTAAACATTAAAATGTAAAAATCCCTTTTCTCCCCGTTCCCGTGAGAATTTCGCGAAATCCTTTCTTAGTGCTCCCCTACGCTCCCCAAGGAACCTGTATGCCAAATTTCAGCTCTCTACGACCAGTATTTTCGGCTCTGCGTTGATATGTCAGTCAGTCAGTCAGTCAGTTTCTTCTTATATGATAGCTGTTTCCCGCGACTTCGTACGCGCCTAAACATTAAAATGTAAAAATCCCATTTTCCCCGTTCCCGTGGGAATATCGGGAAATCCTTTCTTAGTGCTCCCCTACACTCCCAAAGGAACCTGCATGCCAAATTTCATCTCTCTACGATGATCCCCGCGACTACATACGCGCCTTAAAATGTAAAAAAAAAACATTTTTTCCCGTTCCCGTGGGAATTTCGGGAAGTCCTTTCTTAGTGCTCCCCTACGCTCCCCAAGGAACCTGCATGCCAAATTTCAGCTCTCTACGACCAGTAGTTTCGGCTCTGCGTTGATATGTCAGTCAGTCAGTCAGTCAGTCAGTCAGTTTCTTCTTTTATATATTTAGATAGATAGATAGCTGTTTCCCGCGACTTCGTACGCGCCTAAACATTAAAATGTAAAAATCCCATTTTTCCCGTTCCCGTGGGAATATCGGGAAATCCTTTCATAGTGCTCCCCTGCGCTCCCCAAGGAACCTGCATGACAAATTTCATCTCACTACAATGATCCCCGCGACTACGTACGGGCCTTAAAATGTAATAAACCCATTTTTTCCCGTTCCCGTAGGAATTTCGGGAAGTCCTTTCTAAGTGCTCCCCTACGCTCCCCAAGGAACCTGCATGCCAAATTTCAGCTCTTTACGATGATCCCCGCGACTACGTACGCGCCTTAAAATGTAAAAAAAAACATTTTTTTCCCGTTCCCGTGGGAATTTCGGGAAGTCCTTTCTTAGTGCTTCCCTACGCTCCCCAAGGAACCTGCGTGCCAAATTTCAGATTTCTACGATGTTTCCCGCGACTTCGTACGCGCCTAAACATTAAAATGTAAAAATCCCTTTTTTTCCCGTTCCCGTAGGAATTTTGCAAAATCCTTTCTTAGCGGATGCCTACGTCATAACATCTACCTGCATGCCAAATTTCAGCCCGATCCGTCCAGTGGTTTGGGCTGTGCGTTGATAGATCACTATATCAGTCAGTCAGTCAGTCAGTCAGTCAGTCACCTTTGAGTTTTATATATATAGATTGATATTATACATATAGGTAGTTATATAGTTATAGAAGTATAGAAAAACCTGTTTTGACTAGGGCTTGTGATATACGTGTTACACGCGGAACCGTAGCTACGTAGCCTTAGCACCGGCGGTGCTAAGATCCCGTACTACACGGTCACGTCAAAGATACGTATCCATTTCTGGATTCGGCTACGTTCCCGCGAATCTCGGCTTCGGCTCCGCTCGGCTTCGGCTCCGCTCCGCTCGGTTGTTGAACACGACTGGATCGGATCTACGTATAAATAAGATACGTATCTCCGTGTACACGTAGCTACGTATCTTAATTACACGTAGCCGAATCACACGGAGCAAACGGAGCGGATCTCCGTTGCCGAGTAACACGGCAACGGAGATTCGGCTACGGGTACACGAAACACGGTCACGACCAGGAGCACTAGTTTTGACCCGTAGAAACCGGTTTCCGTAGAAATATCGGGATAAAAATTCTGTAATTCCCAGGGTCTCATACTATCTCCATACGAAATTTCAGCCAAATCGGTCTAGTCGTTGCGACGTGAAGGAAGGACAAACAAAATATAACATTTTCACATTTATAATATTAGTATGGATATAATGGATGGATAATAAATGTATGTTTGTTTCAAATTCTCCAAATACTATTGCGCTAACTGGTTTCCCTTTTTACGATAAAATAAAATCAAGTGAACTATCAGAGCGTCTTAAAGCTTTATTGCTTTGTCGATGATCTGTTGATTATTTGTCGCTAAGGATAGCACGTTGGCGGAACAAATAACTCGTGAATCAACTAGTTAGTTTCATTGTCCGCCGTCTTTTATTGAGCATCGCGTAACGCAGAGATAAGTCTGCTGATGAATTTTGACACACTTAGAAAAGTTACATGAAACTTTTTGCAATAGAGATAGTATGTATGACAGACAATGTTGTTAGGTAATACTCATTACAAAGGTTATATCTATGCTACCTGTAGCTTATTCGATTTCTATGTTAATATAATATATTCGATTGATTATTGTGTTTAATACATAAAAGTTCATTTAATATCAATTATTATTGCTATACAATTTTGATTTTAATTTAATGTGCGCCAAACAGGGTGTTCGGTATAATTCGGCCAGAGGTTTCGAAAGGCTGCGCGGGGGCTCAAGGCTCCGCCGTCGCATAACCGTTTAATATCCTAAAAGGAAAATATCGGTCGCGGGCAATACGCTGGTGAATCATAGAAACTGCAATAATGCTGAAATCCGTTTCGATTTCGTAAATTAATTCTGAGTTTTCGCGTTTGGATCTTTCAAGTCGTAGTCTAGTGGTTTGACCAATCGTTAAATTACCAGTAAGATTTTCGATGAAGGAAAATATTGTGACGAAACTTTACATGAGTCTGCGAGGTGGTTAAAAGATGCATACCTACTAAGTCTCCCCAACAGTGGGACGTAGTTATTGTGATTTTTCTAGCGGATTCAGTCTTAAATTTGCATATTATGACCATTTCTCTCTACCGACCTCAAGATAGTGTACTATTTTTAAGTATTATATTTAGTGATGTATTATAATTAGTTATAGACGAAATTGCCTTGAGCATTACACTTGAAGTATAGGTCAGGGCCGTGAACTCCGGTCGGCGCCTTCTGCGAGCACTTTCTCGGTCTGTCGGTGACGAGGCCGTCAGCGCTGACTTGAATAACTTCACTTAACTTATTGAAGTTTACTACTACTACTACAGCCTATTTGCGACCCACTGCAGGGCACAGGCCTCCTCTCATCACGAGATGGCTTGGGCTATAGTCCCCGCGCGGGCCCAGTGCGGATTGGCGATCTTTGATTTACTTCGCAGATGCGTGCATGTTTCCTCACGATATTTTCCTTCACCAAAAAGCTGAGTGGTTAATTCAAATTGAATTTCGCACATAAGTAAACTTAGGAGCTGGAATCGAACCCCGACCCTTTGCATAAGAGGCGGTAGGTCGAACCACTAAGCCACCACGGCTTGATTGAAATTTACTACTGGCTGATAATTACTGGGTCCAATAAACAAGCAGGGTGCGGACATACTAGTTAGTACAATAAGTGACAATAGTGCATTCATTTACAAGTCATCAGTTTCGTTTTCAAATAAATCCTATACTACTTTTGGTAAAGAGATTCTTTTTTCGCTTCGGCGTAGAAGTGACGAAGCAAAATTAGCATGCTATTTTTTTAAATTATTTGTACACTAGTTTTCGTTGATGATCATTTTTCTTAAATATCTATTAATTTGTTTGCAAGGATTGACAGGGCTGAAGTTGAGTGCAGCGCCGTGTGCCCACGCGCAGCTATATCCCTCTGACCTGGATAGTATAATTTATACTATCCAGGTCATAGAGGGATATACTGTATAAACCACTTTTACCTCCAAGTTTAGATCAGACTGGACACTTGTCATTTATCATTTGAATTACTGAACAAAGACAAAAGTTGACAAAACAGATGTACAATAGAACATTCTCGTCCAATTTATATGATGTAGTATTAAACCAAGTTGTTCAGCTTGCGAAACTGAGCCAGTTCTTTGACGGTCCAGTGAGTTTCGCATTAATTTATCATCCGTGCAGCTTGTTTATGAAATTAATTTCAAGGCAAAATTATTCGTATAACAAAGACTAGAAGAATATTACATTTGTAATTGCACTGTTTAATTAAATTCGATATGATCATCATCATCGTCGTAAATTGAAGCTTTATACCTATTTAAAAAGAACCAAGGTATGGCTAAACAACGTGTTCATTGTAATTGTTAAGTAGTACATACGAGTATATCTTGCTAATCTTTACCTTATCAATTATCATAGTACGTCTCTAATCAACTCGTTAACGTTTTTACGGCGACAACGGATCGATTGGATGATCCAGTTTTTGCGGCGACCATTCATTCCGCCGCCGAGGAGGCTAATTGACAGCAATTACCTACTCGCCGGACACGCGCACGGGCGCGCACGAGACCGCGGCCGCGGCACACGTGCCATCTCTACTTATACGTAGACCGCCTGCTTGTTTACTGCCGAACAATAGTCACACTTCCACGTGTCAAAATGTGACCTACTATTACAGTCAGCAGCAGAAGTAGATAAGCTGTCCAGGTGTTCAAAATGACCTACACACGACCTTATTCTTAAGACGTTAAGGGCGTGTGTAGGTCATTTTGAACACCTGGACAGCTTATCTACTTCTGCTGCTGACTGTACCTACTATTTTATTCACATAAACACTTAGGTATATTCCATGTTAAAAGTAGTTAGAGTTCACTTAAAATGTGCTTGAAATTTGGGGAATTTATATAGTATTTGGGTGATGGAACATCACCATATACCAACGATAATGTATCGTACCTGCGGTGCATAATATGCCTTGCCTTAATGTTTGTGGTCCTCCAGATACACGCGGGGTCGGTTGGATGTATTCCTAGAGCCTTGCTCGACTCATAAACAAACACCTCGGGCACCTCAAGGGTACGTACGGACCGGATTGGGCGATAGCATCGCGGCGCGCGCGCCGGAGCCACATCCTGAACAGCTGATAAACTAAGCTCTAAATTAATTGCACGAGGCTCGTTGCTCGTGGATCGAGCCGGATAGTTGCCCAACCAGAGCATCTGCTGGCGCATTGGCGGAATATTGCTCTACATACAATACAAGTGTAGTTATTTTAGGACTCAATCTACACGAACCTTGCAATACAACAAAAAAATTAAAGGTCAATAAGTCCTATTCTTAATCAAGTTTACTATTGTCGTATACTTCCATACATTTTCCATAGTCTGACCATAATAACTAATAAAAACAAATACCTACTTGACCATTTCCACCATTTCTTTAAACTCTCCCGCGGCGTGTTCGAGTAGCATGTTGCGCGCGCGCACGACGGAACTCGGCCAAACTACATTCGCAAACAATTAGGCGTTGCGCAATCCGCCAGATCGTTCCATTGGAGCCCGGCTAGTCGTTTCCTCGAACCGTCGACATTTTTTTATTAAGTTCCTCATTTACTTAACTAAATGATCTGGTCCTATCACCGTTTACTTTTTATTTACCGTAGTTAAAGACCTATAAACAGGCAAGACCGCCTAACGATGGTCTCGAAGCTCCGTTTAAAAGATTACTCGTAGTAATGTAATCGCTATATTAATAGTATTGTCAATAACTTTAACGATCGTACGTAAACTAACGCTCGTAACCAAATGAATAATAGCATATTTTCATAAAACATTGAGGTTGGATCAAATGCCAATGCATGTAAACGCATCAATAAATCTGCAATCCAATCCTTGTGAAACTGTCTCGTAAAAAAAATACTTAAGGTGGATACGTTTTAATTTTAAAGCTCTTCCATTTCATATTTAAAATTATGGAGCAATTATTACAAATATTACGGCAACGCATTCTTGACGTGTCTGTTGCTGAGCGGGCGCGGGTCACCCTCGGGAACACCGGCACTTTTCAACACGTGTGATGGTGGACAAATGTTTACCTAACTCCCATAATAAAAATCAGTTCAAATACTATAGAATAGTACCTACAAGTACGATTAATTGTTGTAATTGCAATAATACATTGAAAGAAACCCAATCTGTCTGTCTCGGTCTCAGAGTGAGAGACCTCGGCCGCGGCGACACCGATTCAGCGCCGCGGGCGCGCGGGCGTGTAATCAATTATACCATTGTCGGATATAACAAAAAGCAAATGATTTTCTTAATTCGACATCTGTCGTAAGATCCTGTGCGCTTTATAAATACACTTTATATGGTTACTTTAATTGAACTGTGGATGTGAGTGGCACAGGACCGGTCTGGGTGGTGTGTCTTGGGGGAAGCTTATGTCCAGCAGTGGACGTCTTTCGGCTGAAATGATGATGATGAATTGAACTGTGAAGACAGTCGATTGAGGAGTACCTAAGCGATGAAAAGCAAAAGATGCGATAGCATTCGTCTCCTTCTATCAAATGCACCGTGAAACACGTTCGAGACCACCTCAAGACGTTTCTTAGGGTCAACAGAAGACTGCAGTAACTTGATAATTTCTCTCGTTTCCCAGCTCGATCGCACGCCGACACACTCGTAACGTGTCATATTGTAATCTTACTGTCGTTTCATCATTATCATGTCAGCCGAAAAATATATCCACTGCTCGACATAGGCCTCCCCCTCTTGGGACCGCTCCACTCCAACCGGTGTTGTGCTACTGCACCACTTTGCTTTCACCGAATTTTCGCGACCTTTACGAGATCGTTGCTCCATCTTGTTTGAGGCCTACGGTTCGTCTCCCGGTTCGTTTATAACAAAATATTCATAAAATCCATGTCAACTGAAACGGCATGTCGCAACCGGCCGCGCCCGCCGGCCAATCTTTGACTAGGTATATGTATACCGGTTTAATTATATTCCATTGCTAAATATGTAAAATTAATAGGGAAATTTTTGGAACTAGTTTCTGACGACGTGATGTGATGCAACTAGTCGCATCATTAGGTACGAGTATAACTAGACCCGAAAAACAGCAACAAAATGAATTATATTGACATTCTTTAGGCATGTTCCACTTCCATCTCAATCAAGATCGTTAAGAAAATTTGATATTTCTAGGCGTTGATGAGGTTGTAATTGAGATGTAAAACAAGTCAGGGATCACTAACGTAATTGACGAGTGAACGTGCAGGCAGTTCCATGCAACATGATGTTGCCTAGTCGTAAAACAGTGTACGACCTCGTTGCTACGTTACTGCGCGGGGAATCGGGAACGCACGTAGATTGGTAATGAATGATACACCAATATACTTAACTACATTCACGAACGTAGAATGCAACGCCCTTGTACATTCCAATAATAAAGCGATCTGCTTATCTTGCTAATCTTTACCTTATCAATTATCATAGTACGTCTCTAATCAACTCGTTAACGTTTTTACGGCGACAACGGATCGATTGGATGATCCAGTTTTTGCGGCGACCATTCATTCCGCCGCCGAGGAGGCTAATTGACAGCAATTACCTACTCGCCGGACACGCGCACGGGCGCGCACGAGACCGCGGCCGCGGCACACGTGCCATCTCTACTTATACGTAGACCGCCTGCTTGTTTACTGCCGAACAATAGTCACACTTCCACGTGTCAAAATGTGACCTACTATTACAGTCAGCAGCAGAAGTAGATAAGCTGTCCAGGTGTTCAAAATGACCTACACACGACCTTATTCTTAAGACGTTAAGGGCGTGTGTAGGTCATTTTGAACACCTGGACAGCTTATCTACTTCTGCTGCTGACTGTACCTACTATTTTATTCACATAAACACTTAGGTATATTCCATGTTAAAAGTAGTTAGAGTTCACTTAAAATGTGCTTGAAATTTGGGGAATTTATATAGTATTTGGGTGATGGAACATCACCATATACCAACGATAATGTATCGTACCTGCGGTGCATAATATGCCTTGCCTTAATGTTTGTGGTCCTCCAGATACACGCGGGGTCTGTTGGATGTATTCCTAGAGCCTTGCTCGACTCATAAACAAACACCTCGGGCACCTCAAGGGTACGTACGGACCGGATTGGGCGATAGCATCGCGGCGCGCGCGCCGGAGCCACATCCTGAACAGCTGATAAACTAAGCTCTAAATTAATTGCACGAGGCTCGTTGCTCGTGGATCGAGCCGGATAGTTGCCCAACCAGAGCATCTGCTGGCGCATTGGCGGAATATTGCTCTACATACAATACAAGTGTAGTTATTTTAGGACTCAATCTACACGAACCTTGCAATACAACAAAAAAATTAAAGGTCAATAAGTCCTATTCTTAATCAAGTTTACTATTGTCGTATACTTCCATACATTTTCCATAGTCTGACCATAATAACTAATAAAAACAAATACCTACTTGACCATTTCCACCATTTCTTTAAACTCTCCCGCGGCGTGTTCGAGTAGCATGTTGCGCGCGCGCACGACGGAACTCGGCCAAACTACATTCGCAAACAATTAGGCGTTGCGCAATCCGCCAGATCGTTCCATTGGAGCCCGGCTAGTCGTTTCCTCGAACCGTCGACATTTTTTTATTAAGTTCCTCATTTACTTAACTAAATGATCTGGTCCTATCACCGTTTACTTTTTATTTACCGTAGTTAAAGACCTATAAACAGGCAAGACCGCCTAACGATGGTCTCGAAGCTCCGTTTAAAAGATTACTCGTAGTAATGTAATCGCTATATTAATAGTATTGTCAATAACTTTAACGATCGTACGTAAACTAACGCTCGTAACCAAATGAATAATAGCATATTTTCATAAAACATTGAGGTTGGATCAAATGCCAATGCATGTAAACGCATCAATAAATCTGCAATCCAATCCTTGTGAAACTGTCTCGTAAAAAAAATACTTAAGGTGGATACGTTTTAATTTTAAAGCTCTTCCATTTCATATTTAAAATTATGGAGCAATTATTACAAATATTACGGCAACGCATTCTTGACGTGTCTGTTGCTGAGCGGGCGCGGGTCACCCTCGGGAACACCGGCACTTTTCAACACGTGTGATGGTGGACAAATGTTTACCTAACTCCCATAATAAAAATCAGTTCAAATACTATAGAATAGTACCTACAAGTACGATTAATTGTTGTAATTGCAATAATACATTGAAAGAAACCCAATCTGTCTGTCTCGGTCTCAGAGTGAGAGACCTCGGCCGCGGCGACACCGATTCAGCGCCGCGGGCGCGCGGGCGTGTAATCAATTATACCATTGTCGGATATAACAAAAAGCAAATGATTTTCTTAATTCGACATCTGTCGTAAGATCCTGTGCGCTTTATAAATACACTTTATATGGTTACTTTAATTGAACTGTGGATGTGAGTGGCACAGGACCGGTCTGGGTGGTGTGTCTTGGGGGAAGCTTATGTCCAGCAGTGGACGTCTTTCGGCTGAAATGATGATGATGAATTGAACTGTGAAGACAGTCGATTGAGGAGTACCTAAGCGATGAAAAGCAAAAGATGCGATAGCATTCGTCTCCTTCTATCAAATGCACCGTGAAACACGTTCGAGACCACCTCAAGACGTTTCTTAGGGTCAACAGAAGACTGCAGTAACTTGATAATTTCTCTCGTTTCCCAGCTCGATCGCACGCCGACACACTCGTAACGTGTCATATTGTAATCTTACTGTCGTTTCATCATTATCATGTCAGCCGAAAAATATATCCACTGCTCGACATAGGCCTCCCCCTCTTGGGACCGCTCCACTCCAACCGGTGTTGTGCTACTGCACCACTTTGCTTTCACCGAATTTTCGCGACCTTTACGAGATCGTTGCTCCATCTTGTTTGAGGCCTACGGTTCGTCTCCCGGTTCGTTTATAACAAAATATTCATAAAATCCATGTCAACTGAAACGGCATGTCGCAACCGGCCGCGCCCGCCGGCCAATCTTTGACTAGGTATATGTATACCGGTTTAATTATATTCCATTGCTAAATATGTAAAATTAATAGGGAAATTTTTGGAACTAGTTTCTGACGACGTGATGTGATGCAACTAGTCGCATCATTAGGTACGAGTATAACTAGACCCGAAAAACAGCAACAAAATGAATTATATTGACATTCTTTAGGCATGTTCCACTTCCATCTCAATCAAGATCGTTAAGAAAATTTGATATTTCTAGGCGTTGATGAGGTTGTAATTGAGATGTAAAACAAGTCAGGGATCACTAACGTAATTGACGAGTGAACGTGCAGGCAGTTCCATGCAACATGATGTTGCCTAGTCGTAAAACAGTGTACGACCTCGTTGCTACGTTACTGCGCGGGGAATCGGGAACGCACGTAGATTGGTAATGAATGATACACCAATATACTTAACTACATTCACGAACGTAGAATGCAACGCCCTTGTACATTCCAATAATAAAGCGATCTGCTTACTTAATTACTAACAGCGTATAAACGGAAAATGCAAAATACCATAATTATAAAATCGTAAAAGATGTGAGAAAAGCTATTGCATATCGCGTGGCGTCCGCGGCGTGAATATGCAGGAGCCTCGACCCCAAACCGCGGCGTTTAGTTTCCATCGGGCTACTGACTTATTACAACTGCATGCAAAGAGGCGAAAATTTAACGTCATTATCCGTTATTAACAATGCACAGAATAATTATAAAAACCCTTCAAATTATTGTGAAAATTATAGGCGTAGCTTACAGCATTAAGAGCACTATAATATTGCATAATAATATACAGTCATGAATTGCAGAGTAGATAATTTGCTGAATAGTTTGTAAGGATCACCGACCCGCGGCGGGTCAGAGGGCGCGCGTGGCGCGAGCGGCGCGGCGGCCGTCGCGCAACACTCGCTGCCCGCAATCTCATACATTTGCGACTGATTCATGCACGCTGGCTTCAAGCCTGGTTCTGTCAATATGACTCCTGTTGCGTTTCGCAATGAAGAGTTTGTATAATCGTTTGATTAGTTTAGTGGAGCGACGGGGGTCGCAGCGCGTGCGCCGCTGACGGCCGCTAGTCGCTGCGGTGTCGACACCGCGCGTGCGGCGCCTGCGTACGACGCATTAATACACCCGACACCACACACACACATATAACACTTAGTTCATATTAGTGATCCCGACCTCCTGGTAGAATGCTAGTTTCAAAATTACGAAATAAATACTCATATGCCTTACATTCGTCGACTTTTGGTCGCTGCCCAAAATCTCTACTTTTGTCGTAACATACACGTTGACTTCGCTTGATTCAACAATTCTCCATTAAACC
>OZ020292.1:0-202825 GCA_963971205.1 Aethes cnicana
CTAAGTTAAAAGGCATTAAAGTTGGAGAGTGGGGGCTAACTACGTCACCGTTCGGTATAAATCGTACCTAACCGTGACGTCACGCGACATTTCAACTCATATATCTCCGTATAAGTTTGATTACGTGAAAAAAGAAAAAATACGTGTCCAATACTTTTCAATAATCTTCCTGATAGACTAAGGAAAAAAAGTTGTCGTCATCCCTATTGGTATTGTTTGGGATATTGTTAGAGGATACAAATTTCAAGTCGCACTGTTGATAGTTTTGAAGGAAACGTAGTGAGGGGTATTTTAGTAGTTTATGTAACTGCTAAGTACATAATACTACTACAGCCTATTTGCGTCCCACTGCTGGGCACAGGCCTCCTCTCATCACGAGAGGGTTTGGGCTCTAGTCCCCACGCGGTCCCAATGCGGATTGGGGACTTAACACACATCTTTGAATTAATTCGCAGATGCGTGCTGGTTTCCTCACGATGTTTTCCTTCACCGAAAAGCACAGTGGTTAATTCAAATTGAATTTCGCACATAAGTAAACTTAGAGGTGCAAGCCGGAATCGAACCCCCGACTCTCGGCATGAGAGGCGGTAGGTCGAACCACTAGGCCACCACGGCCAGGCGCGGCGCACTCTTTGATTTCTTCGCGCTCGATACAAGTGCCCGCCGGCTTCGCACCGTGGCGTGATGATTAGTGGTTGCCGCGCACTGCTAGTGAAGCGAACGCACGCGCGCGCGTAAACTCTTAATGTACGTCGCGTCCGCGTACGTATGCTATGAAATTTGAATTATGTCAAAAAAAAATTGTATAGCAGAGGGTTGTAGTAACAACAACAGTAACATGATTTGGTAAAGAGTAAAATGATGATATTTGTTATGGAGGTAGTTCAAGACAACCCAATTTTTTCTATAAGAATAATAACAATCTATGTAAGTATGTACAGTATAGTATCATCGGGTACGCAAATTCTATGTACGCGGGACTAAGTCGCGGACAACGGCTAATATATTACGATAATGCAATTCAAAAGCATTTTTCTTAACTTAATGTAGCTCATGTCATACACTGTCATTGTTATGTACTCCGTAATTGTCGTATATATCAGAATCGTCTTTGTTTTCATGTTGTTTTACTACTACTAAAGTGTTATGTATACGATGTGGCTGTACTTTTAAATCAATAAATAAATAAATAATGCAGATGTGTGACTGCGTATCTTAATTTCGAATTTAGCTGATTCATAAATTGACTGATAAAGTATGTGACAACTTAGGTAATAGTAAATTACGTTGTAGCATCTATGTAGACGACTGTTTTTCAATAAAAAAATAATAACTATAACTATACATTTTATTAATAACACTATTATGCCTTACCTATGTAATAATACTAGATGCATGATTTAATATCTTGTCGAGTGCGCCAGCCCTAGCGCTAGGGCGTGGCCTCTGAAGGAGCGCGCTGCATGCGATAGAAAGAGATGGCCAATTTGGAGGCTTGCGGCGCTCCAAAACCGGTTTTATGCTAGCAGTCGTCCTTCTGTACGTTAGTACTATTACTTATTCTGTGACAGTACCACAGAATAAGTAATATAATAAAAGTCCTTAAAATACGAGTAAGGTTTTATGAAATTCCCAATCACTGGAGATCGTCAGCAGGTAAACTCCGGAAATCCGTTCAGTTTCAGTCGTGGGTTCAGATTTCGCGCAAATTGGTACTTTACCCGCCACTCTCGTCTCTAACTCGATTCTGGCTGGGGCGGGATGTGATATATTGTATTATGTGTATGATATACACACATTGGGTCAGAAGTATCCGAAAGCTTTAACATCGATTCTGGTGCTCCTAGAAAAAAATCGGAAATGTTTTTAAGTCTTGAACTCTTTTATGTATGGTAAGCATCAAATATTGTCTGTGATTTTATATATAATTTGTTTACTATTGATGTCTAATAAAATTTTGTGGGGTAAGTGTTAATTTATTTTATGAAGCCGTGGTGGCCTACTGTTTCGACCTACCGCCTCTCATGCAGAGGGTCGGGGGTTCGATTCCGGCTCGCACCTCTAAGTTTACTTATGTGCGAAATTCAATTTGAATTCACCACTGAGCTTTTCGGTGAAGGAAAACATCGTGAGGAAACCTGCACGCATCTGCGAAGTAATTCAAAGATGTGTGTGAAGTCCCCAATCCGCACTGGGCCCTCGTGGGGACTATAGCGCAAACCCTCTCGTGATGAGAGGAGGCCTGTGCCCAGCAGTGGGACGCAAATAGGCTGAAGTAGTAAATGTTAATTTATTTAATTTTGCTGTCTATTCAAGTACTGTGTACCCCCTGTTTGACATAAATAATTATTTATTTAATTATCCAGCACTCCAGAGACGTGTTATCCTTATAAATGGGTTATACACATTTTTAGTATGAGTTAAGGTTATAAATCGTTCCTGTGGACAATCCTAAGTTAAGGGGTTTTAAGCCTAATTTCTTGCTGGGCCTTTACCTAGGTACAAATCCTCACTTGTAACTTGTTTGATAAAAACAACCGTTAACTATTATTGCATTGTCCTTTTATCCACAGGAAATACCCCTGTTAACACGTTCTGAGTATGATATCTACATGTCCCAAATATAAAAAATAATAGCCCCCTTTAATACATCAAACCCATGTTATCGAGCGCGTGTTAATGAAGTTAATTACGTAATTAATACATAATTCATATCATAGTTTATCGAAACGTAGTTAGTTAATTCAGATCAGAGCGTCGGCCCGAACGGAACGGCTGAAAACGACGAAGTCAAAAACTGGGAAAAATATCAACCGCTTCGTGTAAAATGAGCAAATACAGCAACTTGTCTTTCTCTGAATTATTAGAAATGTACAATATATCACTTCATCTCAAGCTAGACGAAGCAGAAGTGCTGAAAGGCGACGAACAAGAAGAAGACATAGTCATTTTATTGATTGGCACTCTTTTGTTCGTTCTTTGGATACTGACAGTGATTTTGTGTTTGTTGACAGTAAGCTTTGGTATTGTGTCGTGGATTTTGATACCGAAATGGAGACTGTTCCGGAACTACGTCATAATAAACGTGTGTTTTAACATCAGTGCTGTACTTTCCGGCCCGATAATCGAGGATATACTTGAGGACAACGCTGTAGTGTCAAGTTTAGGTTCATTGTTCATTATCACTATCAATTTCTGGTTGTTGGTCAACTCTTACATCTTCTACGTCGATATTGTGAAAGTATTTAGTTATAGTTACGAGCATTTGTACTTAAAGACGAACTTGTTTGCTTGGGGGATACCATTTGTGATCGTTCTTGTGGACCCATGGACACCTACGATCCTACCGAAGTTAATAGTTTCTGGCATTTGCATTCTGAATATCGCTTTGTACCTGAGAGTACTATGGTCTCTACTGCGGCGAACTAAAGTGAGGAGTAACTCTCAAATAGATTTTTGTCAGAAAGTCCGTATAGCAACGTTCATTTTTATAGTCAGTGGGTGTGTGATGATGCTACCCGTTTATTTAGGCGCTATCGTAGGATTCAAAGGAAAGTATGACATGTTGATTGCTATTGTGTTTTTGATGCAGATTGCTATGACAAATGTGCTGTTTTTGATGATGAAATGTCACAGAACACTGTGGAAGGAATACTTGGAGCGAAGACGGCTTAGAAATGAAATAGGAGCATAAAAAAATAATTTTCTCAAACATGCTCGGAAATGTTCGTGTTACTTTCAAAAAAAGAAGACGCGAGGCTGTCCATTGCCGGCCTTGGCCAGCAAAAACATTATTGTCGTGTGTGTGTGTTTTTTAATTTGCTTGCTATTTGAGACACCTCTGTAGAGAAACTGACAAATCCATGGAGGTAATAAGTACAACTTCCATGGCCAAATCATCCACGATCATGGAAGTAGTAAATACTGATGTGGGGTAAGTGCGCCTAAATTTATTTCGCCCCTATGCCTTGTAAACAGCCAACTACTAGTGGAGTGATATTTATAGGTTTCGATATATTTATGTTAGGCGCACTTACCCCATCCTGGCGCACTTGCCCCGACTGACCTTACGTATTTCCTCGCTGTTTGAGAAAAGCATTATATATACCTCGGCCGCAATTGCGATTGCCGGACTCGTCAATAATGTACTATTATTTAAAAACACCATTTTACAATACCTATAAGTAAGGTACAAAAAAGAGTATTATAATTTCATTTTTATAATAAAAGTTAGAGGTATAGATGTAGGTCAAATGACGAAGTTATAGTAACCGTAAAAGATATAATTTTTCCTTTACTTTTAAGTCACTTGTATTTTATTCTATTGTATTGATTTTAATATAATAAAGTAGAGGTAACAGTAGTAGGTAAGTTATTATTAAATGGTAAATAAACTTTTTTCTTGTATGTTGAGTATATTTTGTCTACCTATTTATTATACGGTTTTCGCGTCACAAAATCCTACGGAGCTAATCCTATATATTATACTATTAAACGAGCAATGTTTGTATATTATAAATAAATGTATACCTATATATTTGTAATCGCGTTCTCAAAAACGGCTCTAACCATTTCGATGATATTTGGAATATAGGGGCTTACGGGGGTGAGAAATTGATCTAGCTAGGTCTCATATCTGGGAAAATTCGTTTTTAGCTCTTTTCACCCGACAAAAGCTCGGTCACCCAGGTACTTTAAATAACTTTCGATATTTCCCGAAGAAAAACTCGGAGGTATCTAATGAACAATTAATTAATAACAATCAAATTTTATATTAAGTATAAAAAAATATTACGCGGAAAATAAAAAAATGGTTTTAAGAAAGAAAATGAGATGAGAAAATCTGTGACCTGATTTCAAAGTGCTGCTAGGCTAGTGTAACTTACATGAACAGGATATTATTTTTATTATATAGGTAAGTAGTCGTATCATATGACATGAGCCCTCTCGCAGCGGCCACCTGTACTACGATGGACGCATGGTACAATAATATACTTCGCCAGGTATGCCACGCCGGTATTTTGTAGTAGTGTGGGTGACACCCGAACGTCATTCGCACTGCTGTGTGTTGCAAGTGGTGTATTAAAAACCCCCGACTCCCATGTATCCTGTGAGTGTTTCATTAAATTATTACGTACATTTGTGTTTAACTTGTCCCATTTTGTGTGCTTAAACAAGTAAATGACAGTTGTAATGCGCAAATAATTTATTTTGCATAACCTATAATACCATATGGACTAACAGTGCCTAATAGAAATGTCAAAATATATGGAGCAAACTGACATTAGAAAATACGTGCCAATATGCTAATAACGCGTCTTTATAATATGTGTCAAGATAAATAATTTATAAAAAAGTAAAACTAATACTTACTTAAGTGTCAAATTTACCGAGCGTTCGGGCACCCGTTTTGACGGGCCATTTTTGTCCGACTGATTGTGAATCCTTACTCCTCGTAATTCTTCGTTCCTCATAATAGATCAATGATTATAACGGCAGAAAAAATTCCTTCATTTTTGTTTTATTGCAATAAAGTGGCAACTCGACTTTGACGTACGGGTGTCACGTGACCCAGAGCGGCAGACCTTGTTTCCTTAGACCATGGATGGACGTATCGCGGTCAAGTGCCCTCGAGTGCGAGCGAGATGGAAGATAGGCCTTGCATGCGGGCCACTCCATCGTAGTGCTCGCAATTAGTGACCCCTATTGGTTACTGGCTATTCTTATACTGTACAATGGGACCATTGAGTAGGTTTATTTAGTAGAAGCGGCTGTTATCAGAGGGAATCTTGCAGTGGTATTGCGATAATAATATCTTGGGACATTTCACACATATTATTTTGGGTGCTAGACAACGATATAAACACTTATATAGAGAAATACATACATATATAAATAGGAAATAAACATCCATGACTCGAGTACAAACATTCGTGCTCAACGCACAAAGTTTGCCCCGAGCGGGGCTCGAACCCGCGACCATCGGAACAGAAGGCAGCGTCACTACCAACTGGACCAATCCGATCGTCAAATCGTATGAATGACTGGAAATGCACAAGGCACAAGCTCGCTCTGCGGGAGGCTTTGGGGGAGGCCTATGTCCAGCAGTGGACGTCTTTCGGCTGAAATGATGATTCGATCTCACTCCTAACGCCTCATAAACTACTATTATATGGAGCTAATAAGGCGAAATGAGGTCGTTGTCTATTTGGCTGTCCATTAAACGATCGTAGAGACGGCAATAGCTCCGACCCAGTGACCGCCACGCATTGGATTGGACAACATGCAATCGAATACATTACGGGTTGCAATTAATACCTAATGTTTACTTGGTAGCGGATGAAATTATAGCTAGCTCGTAAAATTATTAATAAAGTAGGTACCTAAGTCCTTATACGTATGTGAACAGAGTACCCAAGTACTTTTTTCAAGAATATTTTTTTTGTAAATATAAAAAAAAAGTTATTAAAGGTAAATATGTAGTTTTAAGTCAATTCTCAAATATTTGTTTTTATTTATATACCTACTAGCTTCTGGCCGCGACTTCGCCCGCGTGGAATTCGGTTCCCGCGTTCCCGCGGGAACTATGCGTTTTTCCGGGATGAAAAGTAGCCTATGTCCTTCCCCGGGACCCCAACTATTCCCATGCCAAATATCATCTCAATCGGTCCAGCGGTTGAAGCGTGAAGAGGTAACAGAGAGACAGAAAGACAGAGTTACTTTCGCATTTATAGATAACTAGCTTCTGCCCGCGACTTCGTACGCGTGGAATTGATAGGAGAGATAGCCCGGAGATAGATGGGGAATGGGAATAACATGGGGTAGTTTTTATCCCGACGACATCGGGTTTTCCACTGGTGAAACCATTTTTTCTCAAAATTATAAGTATCTCCCGATACGCAATTTTTTTAAGTCTACGAACGAAGTCGCGGGCAAAAGCTCGTTCTAAAAATCGTTATTTTGTGTTCAGTATCGTTCATATAGCCCCTTTGACTTGATAGTTTCTTTTAATTTTCCATTTTCAGCCGCGACTTCCTCTACAGAATTATTATTTATTATATGTATAGATTTTTCCTTTTTTTTCTCTGATTCATTAACCTCGTATGAATAAATAGTTTAGTGCCAAAATTCATTATTTAGGTAATAGCAGACTGGTTTAAAGAATGTTTTAGTGAACTCATCAATCATTTCCTTGTACTGGACAATAGGCAGGTAATCTAACAGTAGGTAATCTGCATAACGTGTTTCTTGAAAGTGTTTGTAATCTAGGATTATAATTTAATTTTTCCCGTTCCCGTGGGAATATCAGGAAATCCTTTCTTAGTGCTCCCCTACGCTCCCCAAGGAACCTGCATGCCAAACTTCAGCTCTCTACGGTGATCCCCGCGACCTAAACATTAAAATGTAAAAATCCCTTTTCTCCCCGTTCCCGTGAGAATTTCGCGAAATCCTTTCTTAGTGCTCCCCTACGCTCCCCAAGGAACCTGTATGCCAAATTTCAGCTCTCTACGACCAGTATTTTCGGCTCTGCGTTGATATGTCAGTCAGTCAGTCAGTCAGTTTCTTCTTATATGATAGCTGTTTCCCGCGACTTCGTACGCGCCTAAACATTAAAATGTAAAAATCCCATTTTCCCCGTTCCCGTGGGAATATCGGGAAATCCTTTCTTAGTGCTCCCCTACACTCCCAAAGGAACCTGCATGCCAAATTTCATCTCTCTACGATGATCCCCGCGACTACATACGCGCCTTAAAATGTAAAAAAAAACATTTTTTCCCGTTCCCGTGGGAATTTCGGGAAGTCCTTTCTTAGTGCTCCCCTACGCTCCCCAAGGAACCTGCATGCCAAATTTCAGCTCTCTACGACCAGTAGTTTCGGCTCTGCGTTGATATGTCAGTCAGTCAGTCAGTCAGTCAGTCAGTTTCTTCTTTTATATATTTAGATAGATATATAGCTGTTTCCCGCGACTTCGTACGCGCCTAAACATTAAAATGTAAAAATCCCATTTTTCCCGTTCCCGTGGGAATATCGGGAAATCCTTTCATAGTGCTCCCCTGCGCTCCCCAAGGAACCTGCATGACAAATTTCATCTCACTACAATGATCCCCGCGACTACGTACGGGCCTTAAAATGTAATAAACCCATTTTTTCCCGTTCCCGTAGGAATTTCGGGAAGTCCTTTCTAAGTGCTCCCCTACGCTCCCCAAGGAACCTGCATGCCAAATTTCAGCTCTTTACGATGATCCCCGCGACTACGTACGCGCCTTAAAATGTAAAAAAAAACATTTTTTTCCCGTTCCCGTGGGAATTTCGGGAAGTCCTTTCTTAGTGCTTCCCTACGCTCCCCAAGGAACCTGCGTGCCAAATTTCAGATTTCTACGATGTTTCCCGCGACTTCGTACGCGCCTAAACATTAAAATGTAAAAATCCCTTTTTTTCCCGTTCCCGTAGGAATTTTGCAAAATCCTTTCTTAGCGGATGCCTACGTCATAACATCTACCTGCATGCCAAATTTCAGCCCGATCCGTCCAGTGGTTTGGGCTGTGCGTTGATAGATCACTATATCAGTCAGTCAGTCAGTCAGTCAGTCAGTCACCTTTGAGTTTTATATATATAGACTAGCTTCTGCCCGCGACTTCGTACGCGTGGAATTCGGTTATCGTTTTCCGTTTACCGCGGGAACTATGCGTTTTTCCGGGATAAAAAGTAGCCTATGTCCTTTCCCCTTCCTTTCCTTTCTAGACAGACAGACAGACAGACAGACAGACAGAGTTACTTTCGCATTTATAATATTAATATGGATTAGTATGGATACTGAAATAAATAGTTTTTTTTGTCGAACAAAAAGCGACTAGAAAACCTAAACCTAGGTGGCATGGAGATAGATGGGGAATGGGAATAACATGGGGTAGTTTTTATCCCGACGACATCGGGTTTTCCACTGGTGAAACCATTTTTTCTCAAAATTATAAGTATCTCCCGATACGCAATTTTTTTAAGTCTACGAACGAAGTCGCGGGCAAAAGCTCGTAGTGCAAAAATTAAAATAAAAAACAGTTTTCACCTCACTGGCTCGAAAGTGATCGTTTTGCAGCTTGATATCCGAGCGCAAAAGTTGTTTTTATCCGCTAGCGTGGAAAGTGTTTTTGAAATTCGAACGACGCATGACGCCACTGTCACAATAAAAAAACAACGATACGTTCTGAAACGCAATTCGTCGTGAGAGTTTTATTAAAATAAAGGTTCAATTTACTTAATATCATCATTAATAAAATTATATTAATAATACACCGTTTCAGATGTATTTCATTATTTCACTATGTTTTATAACAAAAATACTTAAATATGTGTATATTTTAACTGTATTCAATGAATAATTGAATCTTGAAGTACGAGTAGAAGTGATTTGAAACGCAACCTCCGGAAAAAAAAAAATGAAAAAAAAATCAAAAAAAAGTTTTAGATTGCTGGATTTGTAATTTAGAATACCTATACGAAGTAATAAAGAAAATATGAGCGATTCTAGCGATGAAGATACGAATTTAACTCCTCCAGAGTTAGCACAAACTGTCCGTGACGCCGAACTATACCCTGTTCGCGTTAAGAAAATAGTGACTCATCACCGACTGCCGGCCAAGCCACGCCCCCTAGCCAATTAGAACGCTAGAAATTAGTAAGGCGAGTTCACAGTGCTCAGTTGCAGTCAGACCTTCGAAGAGATCAGTTGTGTATTTTGCGTATTACTTGTTTAAAATTTTTGGAAAATGGATATCTCACCCATTAAAAAAAATAAAAGTGGATCAATTATACATAGCGGACCAGGAAGTGTGGTTGTCATGGATAACGCTCCATACCATTCGGTAAAAGTTGAAAAAATACCCACGACCAGTTGGAATAAGCAGCAAATAATAGAGTGGTTGAACAACAAAGGTATATCTATGGATATGAGTTATTTGAAAAAAGAATTATTATTGAAAGTCGCCGAAATCGCCCCACAATATAATAAATATTTAGTAGATGAGACTGCTAAAAAGAATGGCATTACAATTCTTCGTCTGCCGCCTTACCATTGTAAATTAAATCCGATCGAAATGGTGTGGGCCCAAATAAAAAATTATATTGCTGCGAATAATACTACATTCAAAATGAGTGACGTAAAAAAAATATTTTATGACGCAATCGCGTTAGTAGACGCCGATCGGTGGAAGAAATGCTGCGACCACGTGATACGCGAAGAAAATTCATTTGTAATAAATGTAAGGGACGAATCTAGCGATAGTGATTAGCGATTTAAGTACTTAGTTTTAAGACAATTTTGTATTTTTATTTATTTTAGTATTTATTTTTTTACCATTTGTTGAAATGTGTTACTCTACTAATATAGCGTTTAAGTTGACATTAAAAAATACTAATATTAGTTTAAATTGACATTTTTAATTATTAATTATAATGAATATTTTATAACATGTGTAAAATCACTGATATTTTATTATTTTTCTATTACACTTATTTAAGGATTTGAAAAAAATGTTTAATTTCTCTCCATTATGAATACGCCCTTACCCTGCAGTTGCACTGATGAGTCCCTATTTCCTTAACGCGAACGGGGTATAAGTCTTCTTCCCGAAAAATCGCGCGTGAGGTGAAACATTTTGTGTTGCGCTCAGCAGCAAAGTCGTTTGCGGTCTCGTGCCTTGAAACCCTTGTTACACTCAGGATTATATATTTCCTTCGTTCACTCGGGTCTCAATCACGCACTCACAGCAAACAACAACTTTGCAGCCTTGCATAACAAATAACTATTGTTCTGTCCGACTCCAAGTTAGGGTTCTAACATTGGAAACGACTAACTAGTAGCTTCAGCAGAGCAAAATGCGACGCCATCTTTATAAGAACAATGGCAGGTCAAGAGCACTGCCTTCGTGGAATAGTAGATGGTTACTAACAGTGCGACTAGGCACAATTTCTCCAATTAGACTTAAAAAAAATTTTTCAATAAAAAAATAGAACCGACTTCAAACTCCGACAGCCTGTGAAGTTGGTTTCAAGTTCACTATAAGATAGTCATAGCTTTGGGGCGGTTCACTTGACACCGACTTCACAGGCTGTCGGAGTTTGAAGTCATCATCATCATCATCATCATTTCAGCCGAAAGACGTCCACTGCTGGACATAGGCCTCCCCCAAGGCTCGCCACTCAGACCGGTCCTGTGCTACTTGCTTCCACCGGTTTCCCGCGACCTTCACGAGGTCGTCGCTCCATCTTGTTGGAGGCCTACCGACAGCTCGTCTCCCGGTTCGCGGGCGCCACTCGAGAAGTTTCCGGCCCCATCGGCCATCAGTCCTGCGAGCAATGTGCCCCGCCCACTGCCACTTAAGGCTCGCAATTCTTCGGGCTATGTCGGTGACCCTAGTTCTACTGCGGATATCCTCATTTCTGATTCTATCACGCAGAGAAACCCCGAGCATAGCCCTCTCCATTGCCCTCTGAGTGACTTTGAGCCTTCTTATGAGGCCCATCGTAAGCGCCCACGTCTCGGAACCATAAGTCATCACTGGCAACACACACTGGTCGAAGACTTTCGACTTGAGACACTGCGGTAATTTGGACGAAGTTTGAAGTCGGTTCTACTTTTTTATTTAAAATTTTTTTTCGGCTATAGTTTCCAAACATGTGTACGATGGGACGTACTCGTAAGTCTCACTGTAGTCTTTGAAATTGATGCCAAAATCATACACATGCTAACAAATTTGGAGGAGTTCCCTCGTTTTGTCATGGATCCCATCATCAGAACTAAACCAAATTATTAAAAGGGCTCAAGTTGGAGATACACCTTTCAATTAAAAAAAGAATCATCGAAATCGGTTCACAATTGACGGAGATATGCGTGGTCATACATAAAAAAAAAATATATCACCTCCTCCTTTTTTTTCGTCGGTTGAAAAACAATGCAGCCAACACCTTTTTCACGTCTCCTATTCAAAAAGTAATTCAAGGATGTGTGTTAAGTTTCCAATCCGCACCAGGCTAGCGTGGAGGGAGACTATAGCCCAAACGTCATGAGAGGAGGCCTGTGCCCAGCAGTGGGACGTAAATAGGCTGCTGTGGTGGTACGGAAGATGTCATAAGTTGAGTTGTAATTATACTACTACTACAGCCTATTTGCGTCCCAGACGCCAAGCGAGGTACACGTGCCGTCCTATCCCGTCGCGCGATCCGGCAGTATTACAAAGCACGCCTAAACAATACTTTAATAACATCTGGTGCTTTGTTCTCGGCCCGAGTAACTCACCGTTACCGGCCCGCGCTTGTAAGTCTAAGGGTGTCTTGACATTCCTAGCATACGCGAATTATTCTACTGCGTCGTCCTGGGCACTTCAGTTTGGGTATCGGAAGGTTATTTTATTAGGCTATCAGCTTTAGTGGAAGTGCTGTTAGTGATCCGCGAGTCCCTGTCCGGTGTGGAATCCGGGCTAAAAGCGACCTCCAGGCCTGCTGGGTGCTGGCACCCGCCTCTCTGGAGACCGGGGAAACTGCAGTCTGCACATTTCATCTAACAGCGTCTTATCCGGTGAGTTCGTTCCATAATACATGTACATGTAATATAACTCTAGAAATTGTGCATGTATGCAATACACGTAACAATAACAATATCAATAGTGACCATAAACAACAGCCATAATTTCGGCGCTCAAATTCAAATCAATCGGTATATATAAGTACGTCCTTTTGTTATATAGAAAGTATTTGAAAATTTAAGACTGCATTGCATAAATAAGCTTAAAGTATATAAACCTTAACACATGCGGCTTAAAACTTCCCGCGACCAAACCCTCTTAATAACAGGCGTCCATTAAAATAGTTAAAACTTTCACAAAATCTCACGAATTCCTCGAACTGAATGTGCAGATTGCACTAGAGACGTAAAAAAAGGGTCGCCTTTGTCTTACTTACATCACTAGTCAACATCTGGTTGATCACAAGTTAAGCCAGCCTTGCCTGCCCGGCAAGGAAAAAACTTTAAGTACTTAACTCATTTTTTCTACCTACTTTGTGCTATCTAGATGACATAAATATTATAGTTATATATAAACTTACATTTAAGTTAGGTATAAGCTTGATCTACAAGGCACCAAGATCTCAAGATGCCGGAATTGGTACAGATGCCCCGAGACGGAAAGTGCTTGTTTCTTAGGTACACTAGCCCATCAACTAACCATGTTATTTGGAGAAACTTAATTATGACCATAAGGAGCTAAGAAGGGTACTCGATTGGTGTGCAGACAAAAAACCAACAGGCGAAGGCCATTCTGATGCGAGTGACTCACAGCGTCGTCGGCGTCATGCGTCATTAACAACGTCACCCGCTTCACGCTCAGGAAGTCCGTTCGGCAGCAAGGCCTACATGATGGATCCGTCGATGTCAGCGTGTCTTCACAGCGTCGTCGGCGTCATGCGTCATTAACAACGTCACCCGCTTCACGCCCAGGAAGTCTGTTCAGCAGCAAGGCCTACATGATGGATTCGTCGATGTCAGCGTGTCTTCACAGCGTCGTCGGTGTCATGCGTCATTAACAACGTCACCCGCTTCACGCCCAGGAAGTCTGTTCAGCAGCAAGGCCTACATGATGGATCCGTCGATGTCAGCGTGTCTTCAAAGCGTCATCGACGTCATGCGTCATTAACAACGTCACCCGCTTCAGGCCCAGGAAGTCTGTTCAGCGGCAAGGCCTACATGATGGATCCGTCGATGTCAGCGTGACTCCGCAGCGTCGTCGGCGTCGTGCATCATCAACATCGGCACCCGCTTCACGCCCAGGAGGTCTGTTCGACAGCAAGCCCTACATGCCCCGCCCCGCCAACAATTCCTAGTAGAGCGACGTGCGAGAAATGTTCAAGGACGGACTACGACGGACTACGGGAACTGCACATCTTGAAGCCAGCTTCACTCAGCCCCGCCCTCATCTCAGAGTAGAGCGACGAGCGCGAGCAACGTTCAAGGACTTCGAAGGACTACGGGAACTGCACAACATGAAGCGAGCCTCACGCCGCCCCGCCCTCATCTCTCAGTAGAGCGACATGCGCGCAACATTTCAGGAATTCTATTTACTGCAAGAATTGGATAAGACGGCAGATACCGTCATCAACTCTGTGTAGAGCGACTCACACGCAACATTCAAGGACTTCGATCCCGGAGCGGCGGGGTAGCAGAATATAAGAGAAGAAAACTACCTTTTCCTTATTATATATTACACACAAAGTATATTATCTATCCTCCCTACGCTGGTTAATTACGTTGATTTTATACGGGCTGGCTCTACATCTTCCTGTCTCTCCAAGTTCCCACTCCACCTACACTTCCGTCTGTATCTACGTGGCTCACCGGTAGCTCGGATAGAGGCCACGTATACTGAGGGCATGGGGAGCAGTCTCAGAGATCTTTTCATAGGCAGAGCCTGGGGGCAGCATGGTATACTTTAGGCGGTTAGCCGCAAGACGGGCAGTAGCTTAGTTCGGCATCTGCTTGTCTAGGCAACCACCGAGTGATAGCATGCATCTTCCAGTCACACCCTTGATCACATAGATGGCCCCCCACTTCCCTCAGTAGGCGACCTTGGGTCCTTGCAGCAGAACTGCTGGCTGGTGTTGTCAATTGAACTGAACTGAACTGAACTGCATAATATTTGTATTTAATTTATGAATACTGTTGAAAGTAAGATTTAATGTAATTAATCATGTCAAAGTTAATTTTGTAAAACTACGTTTTGTCGTTCACCTGCAGTGTCCCAAAGAGAGATTATCAACTTTTGACTCATAAAAACAAATTTAAATAATAACTGAATCCCAATGTAGTAATTTATTTCTATCATACTTATCCTCAAGTTTAATAACAACTGTATCGCATAATCATATTAAGAGAGTTACTGTCGTTATTTTGTCACGAGGTAAACGCGATCATCGTGTGAGCTACCTTCACCTCATCCAGCCTTACCCCGCATCATTGAACACAGTCAGATACCAGCCTAATGTCTATTAGAAGCGAGATGTTCTGTCTCAATCGCTGGAGAAACAACAAGTACAATTTTCTCAAACATGCTCGGAAAATCTTGCTTTCCATTCGAAATTAGAAGACGCAAAGTCAATCATTCTTGAACATCAAAATAAAAAAAAAAGTTTTCTCTCCCTAGTAGCAATATGAATGTACCAATAGTAGATTGTACAACAAGAGCATAAAACAAGCCATTTTACCCGAGATTTACAGATATACACCCGAGCCGAGAGGCGAGGGTGTATAGTAAGTCAAGGGGAAAATGGGTTTTATGCTCGTGTTTAACACTCTGATTTTCACTTCGACTGCGAGGAAATTAAATATTATTAAAAAGAACACATTCCGCAAATGGCATGGATTTTGCGGCAATATATTTTCAACTAAGTTTTTAGCGTTTCTCTCCATCGTAGTATTATTCGGTGCAAGCACTATTTCATCATCACTACTCGATGATGACATCTTTGAAATTAGAATTAACGAAATTGAAAGAAATTAAAATAAAAAAATCTCAATGCACCAATTTTTACCAATTCAGAACAAAGAATGAACTTCCGCCATTTCATTTTTCTTTTTAATTTTCAGCAATGTGACGTTTGTCTTAAGTCACGCCCCGTGTAATGCCATGGTTATGTTTTTTTTGTTGAAAGCTTCTCACTATTACATGAAAAATGAGAAGGGCCAAAGCATAATCCCATACAGCCAAGCTAAACCGCCCATTTCCGAACACAGTGTGTTCGATTCACAGTGCGTGTGCACGACTATAAAATACTTAATAATAATGTTTTTCATAAATCTCAAACTTCAATCAAGTACGTATGCATGTGCAATGTAGTGTACCAGTAGCGTCATCTATCCGTTGACTTGAAGACTTTTAGTTTCGTTATTACATTTAAAGTGTCAATAGTGTGTGTGATACACTGAAATATAACCTAATTGATTATAGGTACCAATTAGGTACACTAGTCAGTACTCAGCGCTCGTAAATAAATAAAATAGCTACCTAATACTCTTATGTAGTACCAGTAGCGCCATCTATCGGTTGACTTGAAGAATTTTAATAGGTTCAGGCTTATGTAGCGTTTTGAGCCGGGTTAGGTCTCTAGAGGGATTAATAATCAGTAATTTAGATCATCGCAAGCTACTTAATAATCCCCACGATAGCAACTCTATCCATGAAATGACAAGATTGCGGAATTTACGGTCTTTTAATCCCTAACTAAAAATAATAAAATAAAAAAGTTAATTAAAAGAAACAAAAAACCCGACTGCGTAAAAACTAAAAAGAAAAAAACAAGACTACTTAGTTCAGTAGTAGCTAGGATTATGTTAAGTAATTGATTGCTATTGAGGAATCTAAAGATGCCTACAGTCGGGACCCATTTAAAATCTAGGTTAAAATGTTACAAATAATGGGTCCCGATAGTAGGCATCTTTAGATTCCTCAATAGCAATCAATTACTTAACATAATCCTAGCTACTACTGAACTAAGTAGTCTTGTTTTTTTCTTTTTAGTTTTTACGCAGTCGGGTTTTTTGTTTCTTTTAATTAACTTTTTTTACGTCTCTAGTGCAATCTGCACATTCAGTTCGAGGAATTCGTGAGATTTTGTGAAAGTTTTAACTATTTTAATGGACGCCTGTTATTAAGAGGGTTTGGTCGCGGGAAGTTTTAAGCCGCACGGTGAAAAAAAAGTTCTAACATTAACTAATTGACAGGTGGCGGTTAGGGCATGCAATATCGGACGGTTTTTCAATTCCGGAATTGAGTTCGAGATTGTCCTTCAATTCCGGAATTCCGGAACTAGTTCCGGAACTGGTGAAATATTTTTCTCATTACTTTTTTTTTGTAATTTTATCAATAAAGGGGAAAATAAAGCTAGATTTGGTGATCAACATTTTATTATTAACAATCAACAGACTTAAGTAATTAATAGATACTGGATTTTCCTACTTCAAAAATAAGAATCACTAAGTTCTATCGCTCAAAACAGATAAAAAAATTGCAAAAGTATTATTATTTTGTATCCAATATACATTTGTTCGAGTGGTCAACAATTTTAGTGCCATCAGAAATTCTACTTTTTGGCAAGACCAGCTAAAGTGGTTCCTCCAGGTAGAAGTTATATTAGCACAACAGAAGACAGGAGATCTGACAAATTACAATATTCGTCGTGGCAAAACTGAGACAGAATGTTATTTATAAGTACAGCAAATTGCGGACATACCAGAAAAAGATAAATACGAGACAATCCAAGGTAAAAATACTACAGAAATTGATATCCGTTATTGAACCAGGGTCTACTTCAATGTTAGTAGGATTTGTAGGTCGTAAGGAAGGACATGATAATTTCAAGCTTTTTCTAAACCTACTACTACAGCCTATTTGCGTCCCACTCCTGGGCACAGGCCTCCCCTCATCATGAGAGGGTTTGGGCTATAGTTTGGGTTTGGGTTTTTCTAAACCTAAAATGCTGAAAAATAGAAGAGTCCACAAAACGCAAACCACCCTCGTGCTACGAACCCGTGCTCAGCTCACGGATCTCACAGAGCCACGCTGACGTAATAATTTAACGATGTAGAGGTTACTTCGAAACGATGCTTTCGTTTCGATCAATTAAACTATCACTTGAGAGATTACTTGAAAATCACTTTTTAAGCATTATTCGATGGTGTATGATGTTTAAAGATAATAAGTTCACGCTTGAGTAGTAAATTCAGTTGAATCGTTTTCAAAATGGAAAGAAATGGTCGATTCACAATCCAGAAGTAGGCACTGAAGTGGTTTTCAAGATGCATACAACTAAATGATCATTGGTTCATCCAGTTGATCTCAATTAAAATTGAGATCCCACTGAATCTATTGATAACAGAATCCTCCCAGATCCAACAGCATGACTTATAAAACAATATTAATATGGGTCTTTCATCTGACGCATGAGGGGCAATCGGTTGTTTCTTCCATACATCGAAATATCCATCGCCAATAAGAAAATCATCCCAGATCCAACATCACGACTTATAGTGCAATATTAAAATGGTTCTTCCATCTGACCGAAGAGAGCCAATAGGCTGTCCTTACATAAAACGAAATATCCATCGCCGGACTAACAAAGTCCAAGATTATCAAAACAGGAATGCAAAACCAGATTCTCGGAGAATATTTTGGATCAAACGAACAAACAAAGTGAGATAACGAAGGGTATTTATGGGGAACACATGACAGACCTAGAATGCAAGTGCGCAAATCAAAGGCTACACTAAGGGAAAGTTCCGTTTCCTTACCACCCGTCCAAGAAATGTACGATATGTGTGGAACGCAGTCCTGTCGTAACTAATTTTCCTGTGCTTATTTTGTATCATTTTATTATATAAATTTTGGAAAATTATCACTTTAAATTAAGGTGTAGTACAATTAAAACTCTATTTATTCAATTCCGGAATTTCCGATATTGAGGGTCTCAATTCCGGAATTGTAATATCGGAAAAAAGCTCCGAGATTCCGGTATTTCGAAATTCCGGAATTCCGGAATGCAAGCCCTAGTGGCGGTGCAACTTTTTTGAAAAGCACCCTTTAATGTTTTCCTTGTAAAACTGCCATGAAACTGAATTAAACTAATATTAGCAATGGATTCTACATCTTTAGTTTACCTATACGAAAATGATACCAAAGTTGCCCTAGTAGCCACCAGGTCGCGAATTGATTTTTTAAAAGATAACGGGTGGTGGCGACATTCAAGGAATTGAAATACTTTTCATTAGGTTTATTTCATAGACTATATCACATGTTTTCGCCATTCATTAAAAATCACTTATCGCGAAACGCTATTGTTCCAGACATGATCGGATCACCTTTCACTGTTAGTAAATTCTTACTTATAGTTCCCTTTCCAGAAATAAAAGGCCACTGTGCAGACAAACCTTATTACTTTTTTACTCCTATACTTCATGAAAACGTATATAGGTGAACATATTATAAAAAAGGCCTAAAGATAAATCTATGCTCTACCGATAGGTATTTCATCAAACAGCACCCGGAGCTTTAAAGACACCAAAACGATGTTTGGTGTTACATAACTTTACAACTACATAAATAAGCTCGCTACCGAATTAACAAACCACTGAATTCACACAGTTTTTAGGTTTCCGTAGCCAAATGATAAAAAAACGGAGGTAGGTGTGTTCTTTGAACCGCTACAAAAAGATGCATTACGATTTTTAAATGGCTTCAAAAAAAGGAGGAGCTTCTTAATCGTCGGAATCGTTTTTTTTATGTATGTTCACCATAAATCAATAGTATACGTGAACCGATTTCGATGATTTTTTTTTTGTTCGAAAGGTGGTACTTTCATATTGGTTTCGTATTAATTTGGTTCAGTTCTGAAAATGGGATCCATGAGAAAATGAGGGAACTCCTCAAAATTTGCTAGCACGTAGATGATTTTGTTGTCAATTTCGAAGACTTCAGAGTTACTTATGTATTTCTATAATAATGTTTGGAAACTATAGCCGAAAAAAACTTTTTTATAATAAAAAAATAAAAACAAGTGTCAAGTGAACCGACCCAAAGAAATGATAATCATACAGTGAACTTGACATTTACATCGCAGTTTGTCTGTGGTGTATCATTGAGTAGGTATTTTAAAATAAGTTTGAGGTTAGTTGAATAATTTTTTGGATAATTAACCGTTAAGGAATCATAGCGATTTAAAGTTGGCGTAACAACAATTTGCATGCAACACTCGCATACACACTCGTTGTGTAAGAAGTAGTCCCTGAGCTGCGACTGCACACTCGCGGTTGAACTATACGAAGAAGAAGACTATTTGGCCCGGTGAACTTTTGTATCACTACGGATTCCATACAAAGTTATTATTCTTTTTTGGTTTTCCCGATTAATTTTTCCCGTTTTTTTTTCTTACTAACCATTCTCAAAATCACAGGGAATAAAACAAAAAAGAATGAACTAAATCTGTCCAGCAGTTCTCGAGCCTTAGCCAGACGAACACACGGCTATTCATTTTTATATATAAGAGAATATTAAGGAAGATAACGCCCAAATAAACGAAAGCAAGTAATCGAAGAAAGGAAAATCAGTAGGTACATATCAGATAAGTGACAAATAATGCTCTTTAACCTTGTTCTTAAATACTGAAAGAGACTAAGGTCCACAAGTAGAGTTTCAAAGTAGTATAGCTTGGAAAGTAACAGATAACGGTAGTTCTGTGAACATCTCAGAGACGAGTAAGTAAATATTCAAGTAAACAATTAGTAGTAAAGCAATTTCTACTAATTTGTTCTTATTACACTGTGACAAACCATGTTCATTAAAATGAAACTATATTATAAAAGAGTAAATAGTTCAAAATGCCTATTAATTGCCGTCAAATCAGTTCACTTCCTGTAGGGGTCACGCACGATACACATAATAAAAAGATTTTGTAACAAGCCTCTCCACTATTAAACTAATACAACCGCCTTAAAGTGCAGTGAGAGCTCCGCCTTAGTTATTCGTGTGTTCGTACTAACTACCTACTTACTTGAATGAGAAAAACAAGCAGTATAAAAACCACTCGCTTGCGACGAGACACATAATTTCTCTGGGAAAGTTCTCTGAATTTTAGCGGAATATTCAGAGTATGTTTTATTATTATACCGACTTCCTAAACAACGAAACAAAAGATACATTATGGTTTTGGCAGTAGTTGGGTAAGTAGGTTCACTAATAACTTGCATTAAATCTACTGTCATATTACAACTGTTGGCAGAAACATTAGTGTATAGTTTTCTTCGCATACTGAATATACACTCAACAGCAACGAATTCCGGTCACTTTGTATGGAAAATTCTATACGAAGAGACCTGAATTCATTGCTGTTGAGTGTATTACATGTATTTTTACGATTATGTAGTCCAGAAGGAACTCTTCTAGTTTCGCCATGTATGTCCGTCTGTCCAACCTGAGCATAGTTCGGAGATGCGTATTTCTAGGAGGCTGTGATTTGGCACGAATATACATATTAAAGTCGGGAATGAAATTCAAGATCAAAAATGTACTTACACGAATGTTTTGCCACTGTAAAATGAATAAGCGACAGTATGGGTAATTTTAGAATCACTGATATACGCATTAAAAATAAAAATGAGTAGCAAGGTATGAATGTTTAAATATATCTTAATAAGTTAAATAGCGAACTACTGTTTTATTGAAGTATTTGTATCGTTTTAAACAAAAATGGGCTATTTTAATTTATTCTACTGGTATTGGTGGGAAGTCTTCAACAATAATTGGTTCGTAATCAAAAAGATTACCGTTTTCCCATTAATTTTGTTGTTATTTAACTGGAGTGCCCTGCAATGCAACTTCATCCGTGTGACATACAAAAGAGAGAATGAAGAGAATTTCATTACTATCCATGTAAAAATAAGCCAGATAAGTAAATAATACCGTTTTATAAAATAAATACCAAAATAAAAACTCGATTTTCCTTGTCCCACCGCTGGGCAAAAGCTTTTCTCACTATTTCAATTCTCAATATTCTCATGAGTAATCATTCTTATTAGGTATGCTTTATAAATTAACTAGCTTTTTCTCGCGACTTCGTCCGCGTGGAATTCGGTTATAGCGTTCCCGCGGGATCTAAGCGTACTTCCGGGATAAGCATTAACCCAGTAGTAGCCTGTTTTCTTCCCCGGGACTCGATTATGCACGCCACTCAAATTGAACTCGTATTGAAATAAAAGTTTAATGCAAACGTTTAGCCCCCTTTTTTGCCCATTTACGTCACAAGAGAAAGCTTTCTGCCAATATTTATGTTTTTACGCCTAGCGGTTTAGAAGTTATATACAAACTTTCAACCCCCTTTTTACCCCTTTAGGGGGGAAAATTCCAAAACTCCTTAATTAATGCTCACTAAAGTTACAAAAGGAACCTACCAAGTTTAATATTTTTAAGATTTGCGGTTTAGAAGTATCATAAAAAAATTTAAACCCCTTTTTACCTCTCTAAAGAGTAATTCCCACAAAATATATATAAGTTATAAAAATAACCTCTATACCAAGTTTGATATTTTTAAGCCTATCGGTTTAGACGATTCGGACAAACTTTTTACCTCATTTTTACCCCTTAAAGGGAATTTCCAAAAACCCTTTCTTAGTGCTCACTTACGTCATAAAAGGAACCTTCCTGCCGAGTTTATGTTTCCGCTGTGCGTTGATCGATTAGTCAGTCAGTCAGTCAGTTTCTTGTTATATATATATATAATATATAGATGTAAGTATATAATTATTAGTACATTTCAGTAAAATCGTTAATCAGAAATCAGAAACTTTTATTTTAATAAAACATGGTTACATACGATGATATAAAAATGGTTATATGTTACGTGCTACCATGTTTAGTCATAGAATGACATGCAAATTACTTTGCCTAAACTAATTATTAATGGGAACAATTTGTGAGGACTTATTTCAATGTTATAAAATATTTACTCAATTTATTATTTAAAATGTCAATTTCTCGATTCTAAATATTCCCTAACAGTGTAAAAACATTTCTCCAGTAGCCACTTGAACAGCTTTACTTTGATTTCTTTCAAGGTGACATTATACAAACTTTTAGGCATTTTGTTGTATAATTGAATAGCCATAGGGTAACAGTTATTTATATACAATTTGGTTTTTCATTGCAGGTAAAGATAGCAAGTATGGATATCTGCTAGGAAAATTCAAAACCTGGCCTTTTGTACTAAATAGTTTAGAATGTGACTTAACAAAGATACATGCTTCAAATATGTACAGGGAAGGCACAGTCAAAACCTTGAGCGTTCTAATAAGGGTCTACACGAGGTTGTCTGGGAAACATCGCAGACACCGCGTATACATTGTTTCTGCGCAATAAAAGCTCTATTAATCTGCACCGAGTTAGTTAGAGTATTAAGATGCCATACCTAAGCACAGAGCATATGTAGCCGTGAGAAGCTTGTATCGCTGGCTGTTTGTTTGTGATTTTGCACAACCGCCATAAAGCATATGCAAACTGGTTTAATTTCATACAAACTTTATCAATGTGTGGTTTCCATGAACATTTATAAACTAGGATGAGTCCCAGAAATGTGGTTGTACACGATTCTTTTAGTAGTTCAGTAACATGTTTTAATGTCAGATTTTGTTTTTGACCATTTTTGTTATGAAATTGTATGTAAGCCAGTCGTTTTGTTTACGTTAACTTTCAAATTATTAACCTCTAACCATTGTATTATTTTATAATAATAAATAATTATAATAAAATATATTTATTGAAAAGACATAATAAAAGAAACATTTACAACAGTACTCGTACACATAAACGAACACAGTTTTACCGTGTAGGTACTGCCGATTCGACAAACGCAAACGCAATTATATTGTAGCCTACCCTAAAACAAACATGCAATAATTCAATAAATCAATGCGACACCAGCTGGACACAAAGCGGCTGATAACGTAAACAACGGCGATACCACCGCTCCACTCAAAACCTGTTCCAAGCCGCTTTGAGTACAGGATGTTACAAAAACTTGACAATATATTTGATTTAAGTTAAATTTCTTTAATAATAGGTTAAGAAAATGTTGTTTGAGCTTAAACCTTATATTTTTAGGTTTCAAAATGCCGAATTATGAATTGAATTATCAATGTCCTCATTGTATTCAGTAGTATTATTGTAATACTACTGAATAATACTATGTAATAATCGCAAATAACGTACACATGTGATCAGTGATATCTGGCAAATTATTTATGTAAATTAGGAATAGAAAGGGAAGCAGGGAAGCATACTGGGGCCCCCAGTATGCTTCCCTGAGGGACTCCTACATCACTACACCTGCTCGCTGATAGCACCACATTTAGTTCCGATTCTCCAGTTAATGTTTCAATTTGTAATTGTTGAGACCTGTTTGTTAGGTAACTCTTAATCCATTCCTTTGCTTGTCGACGTATTCCATATAACTCGCATTTTGACAAAAGCAGGCTATGGGAAACGAAATCGAATGCCTGCTCATGTCGAGAAAAATAGATGTGTAAGGAGTTATTCTGTCAATGTGTTGCGAAATTCTATAGACTGAATTAAAAATAGCCAATGAAGTAGATTTCCCTTTCTGGAATCCATTCTGTTCCTCTTTCATGATTTTATATTTATCTAAAAACGAAACCAGTCTGGAGTTCATTGCTTTTTCGTAAACCTTAGATAAAATTGGAAGTAACGCGATTGGCTTGTAGTTGTCCATATTTTCCTTATTACCTTTTTTATAAATTGGTTTGATGACGGCCAGTTTCATTCTATCCGGAAACAGTCCTTGAGTCAGAGAAAGATTAATTAAGTGGGTTAAGACCGGTGTTATGAAAGGTGACGAGTACTTGAGAACCTGAGTTGGAATGTGATCAAAGCCCACTGAGTTCATATTTCGCAATCTAAATATATAAAACTCAAAGGTGACTGACTGACTGACATAGTGATCTATCAACGCACAGTCCAAATCACTGGACGGATCGGGCTGAAATTTGGCATGCAGGTAGATGTTATGACGTAGGCATCCGCTAAGAAAGGATTTTGCAAAATTCCTACGGGAACGGGAAAAATCGGGATTTTACTTTTTAATATTTCTGCGCATACGAAGTTGCAAGGGGAAAAGCTAGTGAGATTATAATTTTAAAGATTTCGTTTTCGCTTACTGGACTTAAGAATACCTATTTAATTCCAATTACTGCTTTGTATTCTTGAGAACCTCAATGTTCCAATCACCTACTCCTATTAGTATTATTTTTCTGTTTCTTTTTTTACGCAATTTTAATGGTAATTCTTCCAGTTTTTTAAAGAAATATTGTAACATCTGAGCTAGGGGTGCGATAGATGCAAACAGTGACGCAATCGAATGATATCAATACCGTAATGATATCAAATTTGCAAGAGAAGTCATTTATCAACGGAACATCGAGAAGCTGCATGTGATCTCTGCATAGTATGCAAACTCTACCTCGCTTTTTTTTCCCTACAGAATGAATTTGGCATTCGAAAATTTTGTAACTGAATATTCTTTTCATCACCTAATTTAGTAAAAGTTTCCGTTAAACAGATTACATCTATTTCATCATCATTTTTAGATAGTTCGTTGAGGGTTATTTCAAGCGTATCTTTTTTAGTCAGATATCCCGCGATGTTTTGATCCATTATTTTTATAGAATCCTCACTGGGCACGAAAAAACTTCAATTTATTTTCATTTTCGCGGTTATCTACTTTTGCTGGGGGTTTCAGAATAATGTCATCAGTGTGGCTTGCAATAGGACGATACGATCTAAAGTAGTCGAGAATCGACTTTTGTGCAAACTTCTTTGCAGTCTTTTATATTTTTTTCCGTCAAAGTATTTGGTCTAATTTTTGAAAACACTGAATTCTCTTTATATTTTGCATTTTCTCTGTCTTTATTAATGGAAATTGCCAGCCCAGAACATTGCTGGGTGCCAAAGATCGGTTTCGTAAGAGTAGTGCCGTTGACGAATGTGCCATTATCCAGAGCTACAGACGGGATAGGTTGTTCGTTAGGGTTCTGTATTTATTTTTCCATCTTCTGAACTTCGTTTTCAAATACTGTTTCCTTATGAACTTCATCTGAATTTCCTTCTTTTCTCTTTGTTACTTTAGAGATGTTGCCACGCGGTTTCCAGGCCCGGTAAATACTTTCAAGAAGCTACGGACATAAAGAACAGAAAGTTGGAATAAAATGGTCCAACGTATATATAAAAAAAAATGAATTCGGTGTAAGAAAGCTTTCAGACCGTTAGGGTGGAATTTCCAGGTTATCTACGAGGAGATAAAGAAAAGGGGTAAGTGTGTTCCGACAAATTGTTTATTCCTATTTTCTTTATATAATTCAAGTCAGTTGAGTGATACAATATGTTACAAGATAGGTTCTTACACCTAGTTATTTTAAACCTTTAGCTCTGTCGATAAGCGTGGGCGATCAAGTTGGATTCTAAGTTGTATCACAAGGCTGTTAGCGAAATTGGTTAGTCCCTAAATTATTTATACCACCAAAAATATATTTAATATTGCAAACTTTGAATTCCTAATTTCCCTACTTGAAATACAGAGAGACACCAACCTCTGGTTCCGATGTGGTGTGCTTACTGTAACTGATTCCTCTTGTTGTAGGTTCGAGGTTCATGAGATGGTTCAGTCGAGCTACGCGTCAGCAGTCGCCAGCAAGGACAGAAGCCGGTCCTCTTGTATATTGAAATGGGGTGAAACTACTAAGTCCCTAATTGATGGGGGTTCTCTAAATTATGCCTGGTAGGCTGCAGATTTGGAAAATACTAAATACTATCTTGAAATTCGAAATAAATTAAATTTTAAATTCGAAAAAACTAAATTTGAAATTCTCAATGAATTAAATTAAATCCCTAGCGGCTGAAAAGGAAATGAAACAGTCGTTAGCCAAATTCTATCAACCATGTGATTTTATGAGCCTAACCAAAAGGAATACATTTCAGAGCATTCACCAGGACAATGCACCATAGAATGGATTATGAATTATCGCTGCCGAATCCCGCCTCTTCCTCAAAATATCTTCAGACAAACTGAAACCATGGATTTGGTTAAAACACCATGAAAGAAAATGAAACAGCAAGGCGTGGATGTTTGCCTTTTCGAAGCAATACTCACAAATCCAATTGGAAAAATCAATTTTGAATTTTATGCTGCGCCTCCAGTTCAAGAAATTCAGCTCAGGAAATTAAGGATGTTGCCAGTCGAAGTTAATCGAATGTTAACCTACTAGAAAATGTTACCTCAAGACTGTTTGAGGTTTGAAGAAAACTGCTAAATGCATATTTAATTTGCAATTTGTCATAACTACAAAATTTATCCTATCAAATAAAACGCAACGTTACAATGTCTTCTTTAGGTAGAACCAAGTTGGAAAAATTGGGTATTTCATAGATATCCGCAGTAGCAGAAATCTGCTGTTGGCTATTAGTTTCTGAATCTGGGTCAGATAGGGAAGCATGTTCCTCTTCTGGAGAGGATTTTTGATTGTAGGGTGAGATTAAGGTAACGTGCCCTATTACCAGGGGTATCAATATCAGTGCCTAATACCGTGTCATTTGCAATTACGCATTTTATAAGCAAACCGAAATAATTGCCATACAAAACATTTTACACCAACCAAGCTTATTTAGTTGACTGACGAACCCATTAGTGTTTATGAATGAAACAAAGTGCTTGCATTTCGTCGATTTCACCGACGGCAGCGCAAGAAGACGTCGTTTAATACTAACGCAGGCTGCCACAAGTAAGGAAACTTGAATCTTATTTAGTATATTACCTAATAGATATGGTAATTGCACATATATTATGGTTTTTAAATGGTTCCTAATTGTTTTCTGCACGACTTCTGAGAATGCTTTATATATTCTTTGCCCTGGAAACAAAATAAAATACAGCGGTGATAGGCACTATTTTTTGACCTGATGCTTAATTCCGTGGTATATACACATGGTATACCACGGTAATTGGTAAAATGGTGATTTTGGATCTTTATGCATTATTTTTGATATAATAATATGTGATCGGTAATATATAATACTTTTTTACTGTTATTCCAATCTTGATCTGTTCGCGCTATATAAAACCTATTTCCGTGGTATCGAAAGTATTCAAGAAATACTTAATTTTTACCCGACTGCGACAGAAGGAGGGTTATGTTTTTAACAAAAACTTCAGTACTGAATTTGTAGTTTCTATGGAAATATTCATCTATTTTTTTACCAGTTATGTAATTTTTGTTTCATACCAAGGGCATAATATAAGTTATTAATTTATTATGAAAATACAACTGTATCCTGTACAAGGACTATTCAATAAATCTCCCGATTTTTTATGAAAATACAACTGTATCCTATACAAGGTGTATTCAATAAATCTCCTGATTTTTTATAGTAAAAATGGGGTAGTTTACAATAAGATTTTTCTTTTTTGACCCTCGGTATTAGGTTCCGAATCGTGAGTCGGATTGTGCTCCTATTACCGATGGCAGAAAGTAGTTGCAATCTATACCCTCAGTAATGGGACCTGAATCCGCGGTAATAAGACCACAGCCTCTTCATTACCACGGTATTAGGACATGTGGGTATTGTGGATACAACAATTATGTATTTTTTTAATATATAATACACTAAAATGAGTTCAAAAAGTTACGATAGTGAAATTTCAATAAACACTCTTAAATAAATAAAAAATCTCGGTCGTTAAGGGCCTTTGATACCCTTAATTTTTTGGACACATTCCAAAATAGGTAATAGGGCACGTTACCTCACTCGGAGGATATCATTCAACAATCGACGCCTTTCCTTTCTTAGAAATTTTAGCTGAGCTCTTGATGTTGCTGCACTCTTATTAGTCCTCTTATTTGATGTTGTTGCTGTTTAATAAGGTTCTTTTATTCATTTTTCAATTTCCATTTGTGCACTTTTAAACTGTAGCTTCAGCTTAGATATTTCGTCCTTCATGTCTGAGTACCTGGTTCAGACTGAGCTTTGCATATGTTGATCAATCTAGGCTTTTTGAAGCATTTTTGAACAACATGAGTTAATGCTTAAATTTGTGTCTAATTGTTCACATGATTTTAATTTGAGTATGTTTTTATATTTACGCATGGTTACATTATCAATTTCTTCTCCAGACATTATGTTGTATGATTAATGAGTAATAAAAAACCAATAAATATGCCAATTCTAGCCAATTTGTAATAGAGATTTCAATTGTTAGGAGATAGTACTGCCCTCTAGTGGATAGGTCAGTGAATGTGTTACTTGTAGTCTTCTTGAACGCTACGATGCTTAATTTCTGAACGAATTCTGCTGGTTATGTTGGTGGACTGGCCGGCAGTTTGATGGCTAATTTAACAGGGACGTTAATCAACTGTTCGTACTACTATGGAGTGTGGAATGTGTCTTGGTAAGGAGCGCAATCTTATATGGTGAAACAGTTGAAAATGAGTTCAGCGGATTTGATAAGCTACAAAACAAAACACACTCTCCTCACGACCGTTTTCGCTGCGGTTTCGCCTCAGCAGCGCCATCTGAAGGCGCTACTGCATACTATCCGCCTAGGTGGCGCTGGTCGGGATGTACGTAACAACAACTTTGTTCATATGTACTTTGTCACGCACGACGTGTCGAATGTCGATGTGTTTCGTCCTGGACTGAGTTCTCGGTACCTGCAAGCTTAATGGCACTCTGATTATCACACGAAATGGTAACAGGTATAGCTTCCAGGTGGACCCAGAACTCCTCTTTTAACTGCTTTAACCACACAGCCTCTTGAGTGCAGCTCGACAAGGACATGTATTCCGCCTCGGTCGTTGAGAGGGCGGCCATTTTTTTCCGGCGTGAATTCCACGAAATTAAAAATCGCACTTATATACTCTTATTTCATCTTTAGTAAGAATAAAAGAAGTACCCAGGAATACCGACGGACCTGTCACTTGGTCCCCATACTACACGGTACACAGCGCCAGAATAGAGTGTTCAGAAAAAGTTCCTGAAAATTCTATGTTATAGACTCTGCCTTGGGCGGCAGTGCAGAACACAGAACTTCAAAACCCTTCACTCGGAAACGATGAGTACTCTTTCCTGGAAGATGACAACAGAAGACATACCACGGATGCCACCATCGCCAGCCAGATCCCAGATTCAAGACCAATAAGAAACACAGACGACTGTATCCTGATCCTCAATAAACATAGAAAATTCAACTGTATCCTGATACACATTCACCACAGAAGAGTCCACTGACCCATAATGAAGACTGGCCTACAGGACCAACACAGCAAACTCACAGCACCACGAATCACCAGTTTCTTAAACTACCAAAATGACTCAAGACCAACACAGACATCGTACGTACAGTACAGAACAGTACGTACAGACGTCATCTCGCCGCCACCCAAGGAGGACTTCACTCATCAAATTCACGTCATACAATTTCAATCAATGTCAAAGATAATATAATACAACCAACGCACAAACAACCCGAGCTGATCCAGAAGAATATGCTACCACAGACCTACTGTAATGAACAGCCAGCTGGACCCTATATTTGCACAAGAAGAAGACCGCGCATAAGTGACACTACACAAGTAAACTTTGCCAGTGGAAGTCACAATGCAACGCCGCCTAAACTGAGAACAATAGAGCGAGGACGCTCTTGGAAGCTGCAGGACGCGCTGCCATCTTGAGGAGGGAGCCCCGTCAGCACAGCCTGCCAGCAGATGACCTGCTTATGAAGCACGTTCAGCCGATCTAACCATCTTTCATATTTTACTTTCTGTTTTAAATTCTCAATTCTAACTTTATATATGTTAGAAATAAGAATTTTGTCTTGTATTCGCTGTCATCTGAATTACATCTAAATATTATTAAATAAATTTTTCCAAATGACTTCCCGACCGCCGATAGGTACATAACTCTGTCTGGTTTATTTTTCTGTAATGTTTTTCTGTTGCAATGCAATAAAGTTTAAATAAATAAATATTTCCTGCACACCCGATTTCAGCGTTACCATATAAATTACCTATTAGTTCAATATTCACTTTATTATTTATTTACCTGTCATCCTTACAAATGTCACCGATGAAAATAATGAAAAGATAAGAAAGGGTCGCTTCAAAACTACTTGTTTCATGTTACAATGAGTCTGTAATCCTAAAAGGTTCGGTATCTTATGTGTTTATAAAATTTCCCTGAGTTCAGTGTGCCTCATTCCATAGGCCTCCTCTAACATCTTCCACTGTACTCTACTCATTACCCACTTTCAATATCACCTTTTTTTGTTTAACAGCATTCCGATCTTTCTGGTGATGAGTATGGGTATATACTACATGGCGACTGCGGGCTTTCAGGCCGTACTGAAAGGACAAGACTCCCCTCCGCACTGGGCGACGACGCCGTCGACCACCACGACCACGACCACGACAACGACTACAACAACCACTACTACAACACCGCCACCTGCCACACAACCGCGTCACAGATACGACGGTGGATATTGGAATCCCTTTAACTGGGGTCAAAAATAAGATAAAATACTTGTCTTGTTTTTTTCACATAACACATGTGTGGCCAATAAATAATAGGGTAATAAATACATGATGTAATTAAAATAGTTAAGTTATTATGTTTATATATATTATACAGGGTGTCCCAAAAGTAACACGTCACAGTGACACCGGAGGTAGGTCAGCCTAAGTGGTACCGAACCAACCTAACATGACCTCAGTAAAAGTGGCTTAGTTTTCGAGATATCGCCAATTTTCAACTTTTTCAGAATTTTCCCATTTTTTAACATGTCATGTGGCAACATTTGGTCAGACAGCCCTTATGCTTGGGTTCTTTTATTTTTACTTTATTAGGAATAGTCCAGTAAGATGATACAAGTGTTATTTGGTCGATAATAAATGTGAAACGCGAAAAATTCCTGAATAAAACTTGAATGTAACTGTCGGAAAAACATTAATTGCGTCTTTGACACACTACCGTGAAAAAAAATCATCATCATCATCATCATTTCAGCCGAAAGACGTCCACTGCTGGACATAGGCCTCCCCCAAGGCTCGCCACTCAGACCGGTCCTGTGCTACTTGCTTCCACCGGTTTCCCGCGACCTTCACGAGGTCGTCGCTCCATCTTGTTGGAGGCCTACCGACAGCTCGTCTCCCGGTTCGCGGGCGCCACTCGAGAAGTTTCCGGCCCCATCGGCCATCAGTCCTGCGAGCAATGTGCCCCGCCCACTGCCACTTAAGGCTCGCAATTCTTCGGGCTATGTCGGTGACCCTAGTTCTACTGCGGATATCCTCATTTCTGATTCTATCACGAAAAGAAACCCCGAGCTTAGCCCTCTCCATTGCCCTCTGAGTGATGTTGAGCCTTCTTATGAGGCCCATCGTAAGCGCCCACGTCTCGGAACCATAAGTCATCACTGGCAACACACACTGGTCGCAATGAAAAAAAATACTAAAAACTAAATGAGCAAGTGAGTTCAGGAACATACGTATGTTATGCTGATTCTAAAATAGTATCACACATGAATCTTAATGCAGTAATCTAGGAAGGAATTTCCAATAACCCATGAAAGGCCATGCGGTCACAAACAGTAGCTGCCAGGAAAAACTACCTTATCGCCTTTGATACCTGACCTTTTTGTTATTTGACTAATGAACTAGAGCGAAAGAGGTATACGTATTAATAATAAAGGGAGATAATCTTATTTGAAGGATCATCATCATCATCATCATCATCATCATCATCATCATTTCAGCCAAAAGACGTCCACTGCTGGACATAGGCCTCTCCCCAGCAGCTCGCCACTCAGACCGGTCCTGTGCGTGAAAGTCGCGAGAAACCGGTGGAAGCAAGTATGCTTCCACCGGTTTCCTGCGACCTTCACGAGGTCGTCGCTTCATCTTGTTGGAGGCCTACCGACAGACCTGGTTCGCGGGCGCCACTCGAGAACTTTCCGGCCCCATCGGCCATCAGTCCTGCGAGCAATGTGCCCCGCCCACTGCCACTTAAGGCTCGCAATTCTTCGGGCTATGTCGGTGACCCTAGTTCTACTGCGGATATCCTCATTTCTGATTCTATCACGAAAAGAAACCCCGAGCTTAGCCCTCTCCATTGCCCTCTGAGTGATGTTGAGCCTTCTTATGAGGCCCATCGTAAGCGCCCACGTCTCGGAACCATAAGTCATCACTGGCAACACACACTGGTCGAAGACTTTCGACTTGAGACACTGCGGTCATTTGGTCGAAAAGACACTGCGGAGCTTCCCGAACGCTGCCCAGCCGAGACGAATTGGACGATTGACCTCTTTCTCGAAGTTGGACCTACCTAACTGGACTGTTTGTCCCAGGTATACATAATGGTCAACAAGTTCGAGATTTGAAGGATGTCGTTTGCTAATAACAGCAATGACGCACGTGTGGATTTTTACTTGGGCACCTCCCACTTTATCATCTTTCAAAAGAAAGGGAATGGATTGACTCTTTTGTCAGTTTATTAAAGTGGTTATGAGGTAGCAATCAATTCAGTTCGTTACCTTGTGTTTCGTGCGATACCGGTGTTCTCTGCGTCCTATCTCCTGTGTGTTGCCAAACTAAATCGACTTGGCTTTTCTCTGGACTCTGATTTCTCTTTTGTTTGGATTGTTTGTGGAACGAAACAACGACTTGGCACTCTATTGGACACTGATTTTGCACTTCAGAACGTTACGATGGCAAATCGCATGCAAATGGCAAATGGAAACGAGGCATGTTTCAAATCGCGGCATAAGATAAGGTAATTTTTACCTGGCAGCTACTGTTTGTGACCGCATGGCCTTTCATGGGTTATTGGAAATTCCTTCCTAGAGAACTGCATTAAGATTCATGTGTGATATCATTTTAGAATCAGCATAATTTACGCATGTTCCTAAAGTCACTTGCTCATTTAGTTTCTAGTAATTTTTTTTCACGGTAGTCTGTCAAAGACGCAATTAATGTTTTTCCGACAGTTAAATTCAAGTTTTATCCAGGAATTTTCCGCGTTTTACATTTATTATCGACCAAATAACACTTGTATCATCTTACTGGACTATTCCTGATAAAGTACAAATAAAAAATCCAAGCACAAGGGCTGTCTGACCAAATGTTGCCACATAACATGTTACAAAATGGGAAAATTCTGAAAAAGTTGAAAATTGGCGATGTCTCGAAAACCAAGCCACTTTTACTGAGGTCATGTTAGGTTGGTTCGGTACCACTTAGGCTGACCTACCTCCGGTGTCACTGTGACGTGTTACTTTTGGGACAGCCTGTATATTAAACTTTTGAAAGAAAATTAAACTGTATTAGGTGTACGTTTTTTGGGGGTTGGTTTTGTTCGCCTCCGTAGGTTTACCCATTAGACCCTATACTGCCCCGCCCTCTGCCGGTAAGGCCTCTGCCTCTTAAGGTTCGCAATTCTTCGGGTTATGTCGGTGACCCTAGTTCTACTGCGGATATCCTCATATCTGACTATCACGCAGAGAAACCCCGAGCATAGCTCTCTCTATTGCCCTCTGGGTGACTTTGAGGCCCATCGTAAGCGTCCACGTCTCGGAACCAGAAGTCATCACTAGTCGCAGACTTTCGACTTAAGGCCGTTCACTGACCCACCATCGTCAATTTGCTCATGTAAGATCATACTTTTCTAAGAAATGTTAAAAGTTAAAAATATGAAAAAAAACATATGTTATATTTGATTATATCATCCTTAACATTGACAGCTTTCGTTACACTTCACGAAACTTCGCTCGATACAATTTAATTCCAAAGTAACCTTTAACTCGGACATTTAATCCAACTTTACTCCAGTTTATTATATCAAACAGTGTAAAACTAAATATAACAGGATAATTATCCATATTATATGCATATTGCTTTACAAATGCCATGTTTATAGACGGTATTTTTATTATTTTTTATTATAGAGGTAATTAAAACGAGTTAATATTAACTAAATTGGGCGTTATGTGCGTAGCGCTGTCTCTTTCACTCGTTGCACGAGTGACAGTGACGGCTGAGCTGGGTATAGGAACGGCCTTAAGACTGCGCAGAGTATAATTCGCGAGAACACCACTCACGGTTAAGTTTATGGTATCAAGAATATTGTAAAAATGAAGCAATAAACTACATTTATAAATATTTCTGTTATTCTTATTCTATTAGGCGCCATTTGCAATAATTTTTCGTTTTTATTAAATGTATCAAGAAATTTTAGCTGACTTCTTCTGCCGTAATAATTATTCTTATACAAAGTTCAACTTACATGGTTTCTGTGTTTTGCGTTAGTTATAGCAAATAAAAAGGTAATTATTATTAATTTTGTATTTATTTAGACAAACCGCACCCCTTAGAACTGATTAAGAATGTAAAGAGTGTAAAAAAATATTGTCCAGCTAGACCGAGCTTTTGGCCCATAGTGAGACGGCGGAGCAGTTATTTTTGATGTTTGTACTCCTACTAATCAGAATCACTACTCGCGGCAAAATTAAGGATTAAGATTTATCGCTGCTGTGTTATACCTATAAGTGGGTACATTCTAATATACAACTCTCCCGCCCCCCCCCCCCCCCCCCATCCCGCATCCTACTTCACCCCTTCCCTTCCAAACAATGTGTCCCGTTTAAAAAAAAACCTCAATTTTCAGGAAAAGGAATACAAGCTGTGATAAAATGGTCAAGGACTAAATTATTTATCAATAATACACAATTTCTTACCTCCAGATGGAAAGGTAGCACGCACAGTGTGTATTAAACACGCGTTTCAGCGTGTTATCTTCCTCACTTATTAATACATCAACATCAACATAACATATAAAACTGCAGCAATAAATCTAAATCCTTAATTTTGTCATCTTGCCCATACATTGAAATCTAGAATGAATACACATTACAATAGGGTTATCAAATTGCAGAGAATACCTCTATAAATTAAATGACATCACCTTAAATCCAATATCTTCTTCTTCTTATAGTGCCTCTCCGCTACTAAAGGTCACCGTCAGTTCTGCATATCTATTTTTATCTTTTGCCAGTCGAAATAGGCGTCCGTGAACGGGGAGACGAGCTGTCGGTAGGCCTCCAATGAGGGGAGTGACGATCTGGTGAAGGTCGCGGGAAACCGATGGAAGCAAGTAGCACAGGACCGGTTTGAGTGGCGAGCCTTGAGGGAGGCATAGGACAGGTCCAGCACTGGACGTCCTTGGGCTGGCCGTCACGAGAAGACTCTCGTCTTCTCGTGACCACGGCCGCTGCATCGCGGCCGAAACGTCGAGGTAAAATACAAATAGTTTTTACGCGGTTAAGTCCCGATAATAGTGTGTTTAATATGAAATGATGATGATGATGATGAGTCGATGATGCATTACATTACAAGATACCATGTCCTATAACTGTCTTATAACTCAATCCTGTAGTAAACTATAATAATAATTATTATTACTAAGACCCTGCTGTGTCCCACTGCTGGGCAAAAGCCTCCCCCCACTTTTTCTACCGTTCTCGATCTTGAGCGTCATCTGACCAGTCCTTTAAATAGGAGTCTAGTTCATCCTGCCATTGCCGTCGAGGTCTGCCGCGTTTTCAGCTGGAGTTGCTGGGCTTCCACTCTGTGGTTATCTTGGCCCACAACTCACTCGGCATCCGACAAACATGACCTGCCCAGTCCCATTTCAATTTTGCCGCTTTCTGAACTACATCTACAATTAGCGTCATGAAGCGCAGGGTGGTGTTCCGGACATGACCCCTTAATTTTATACCTAATATGCTACGCTCCATGGCTCGCTGACAAACCCCGAGTCTGTACTTCTGAGAAGCTGTCAAAGACCAAGTTTGAGCACTGTAAGTGAGGATTGGAAGTATGCACATGTCCATGATTTTCCTTTTGAGTGACATTGGCAATTCGCCTTTCATTAGGTGTTTCATGGACCAATAGCTCTTCCAGGCATTACTGGTCCGTCTTTCGACCTCCTCCTGCCTTGCCTCCTGGAATGAAAATAAGTGGCCCAAATACAGATACTAATGGACATATGCAGTTTGTTCTGCATCTATCTCTACCTTACGTTGTGTGCTGTTGCTCATAAGTTTGGTCTTTGACATATTCATCTTCAGTCCGACATCCCTGCATCCCCAAAGTAGACTAAACGGCATAAAACACATCACTACTGCACCGTACCATCCCATCCTTGATTATTTTTGTACTTGATGGGGAGGAATTGTGGTATATGTAAGAAGTTTGCATTTGAGTTGTCAGTTTGCTGTCGGAATTAAACGAGTAATGGCTTATCCGTGCATTATTTTTTGAATATTTTCTGCAAAATACAACATTTGGCGACGAGGATGGGATGTATCTTCGGGGGCACAAGGTCGTTATCCCTTCATTCTTCCGGGAACTGGAAGTTTTAATAAAACCTCGAATGTACTTTTTTGAATATAATTAAAAGTACAATTTAAAATACAAAATAAAATACTTTTGGAAAAGTGAATGCAAAGGTTGAATGTAAGCAAAGCAAGGGCGCGTGTGTTTCTCGAGAGTCGTTCTGCAGTGTCCGTTGGAGATGGCCGTGCTGGCGAGTCGCTGCCGTCGCAGTCGCTGTTGGCAGCCTTGGAGTGGTGAGTGGGGCCCCAATCGTGGGCTCGTTAGTCGCCGCCGTGCGGCGTGTGTCGATCGAATTGGTCGGTGCGCTTAACGCGCAGACACCGACAATCTCCTTTATCTCTGTGATGGTGTCTCCTGATATACCTATTATCAATAGCCCAAATATTTGGTTTGAACTGACGGGTTATTTATTAAGTCTGATTTTCATGTGTAAGTCTTTTGTTTCAAAGTTTTGACAATGGCGTTCAACCTCTTCACATATCGATTGTAGTGCTGTATTACGGTCTCGACGGCAAGCAGCTTGTATAACGGCACTCATGTTATTGAGTTCTTGAATCATGGCACCGTTAGCTGTGATGAAGGCCAATTGGAAAACTTTGAGAAAGCTTCATTAGATGATGGCGAGATAAGTTTAGTAACGCCTAAAGAAGTTTATAAAGAGATACAAACCAATATAAGCTCAAAAAAGTCACCTGGTTATGATTTAATAACTGGATTAATATTAAAACACTTTCCCCGGAAGGCAATATTAAACTAATCACTATACTAATGCTATTTTCAGATTAAGATACGTACCTAATCTCTGGAAAGTAGCTGAAGTGATAATAACTTCATACATACCTATTTCTTTACTACCGGTTACGTTAAAATTATTTGAAAAACTGCTTCTAAAAAGAATTCAATTCAATCATTTATTCAGCAAATTGGCCACATAGCGGCACTTTTTCACGTCAGAAAAAGAATTTACTAGCGCTTCCTAAACCCATTGCTTGAGAAGAAGCGCCGCAACAAACTCAAGCAGAAGGCCTTTTTTCAAAATTTACAAAATTTACATTACATGTATAAAATATACATATAGGTACATACTAAAATTACATTGAAGGGATGTATAGTCCCTAACTTAAACTTAAATCTAAGATCTTAGAGATGTATTAGTCTACAAGGGTCCAGAAAAAAAAACATTATAGAGATGGCCTCCATTGTCAAATAAATATAAATTCCATAGATGTCGACGGTCTCAAAATGTCAATAAATAATGAAATACATGATGTATAAAAGAGTTCATTAATACATGTCAATAAGAACATGATGAGGTCTCTCGCTTAAAATGTTTGACTTAGTAATATATTTAAAGCTAATGATTATTTTTAAAAGTCCTTGCAAGCATGAACAGACCGGACCCCACTGACAGCACCCGTTCACGAGCGTGACGCGTATCTCAGCCATCGCCTCCCTCAACCATTTCTTAGGGAAGGTGGCGACCCGATCAACGATACCGCTGTAAGCAAGGACTTTAAAGCGAGCATGACATGCTCTAGCTGCTGGACAAATCAGGTAGTGAAAGAAAAATAAAACCTATTATAGAAGAAAGGCATCTTATACCCCATCAATTGGGATTTCGTACAAGACATTCAAACATAGATCAAGTTCATAGAATAACAGCCACAATAGAAAAAACTTTAGAAGAGAAAAAGGTATGCTGAACCATGTTCTTAGATGTAGCCCAGGCTTTTGGCAAAGTCTGGCATGAAGGTCTCATATGTAAGCTTCACACTTTGTTGCCTCAACAACTAGCAGAAATATTTCAATCATATATAACAAATAGAGCCTTCAGAGTCCGACAAGAAGACGCATTTTCTGTCTGACCTGAAGGAAATAAAAGCTGGTGTACCCCAAGGAAGTGTTTTAGGTCCGGTCCTGTACCTTTTATATACTTCAAAAGATATACCAGAGACAGAAAATAATTGCATTGCTACATTTGCTGATGATACTGCAGTTATAGCCATTGCAGATAGTCACGAAGCAGCCGTAGAACATGTACAAAGAGCTATTAATCAGGTATATGAAAGAACAAAAAAATGGAGGATTAAATTAAATGAAGCTAAATCTGCTCACGTAGACTTCACGAACAAAAAAGTCCAATACCGCCTGGTCTTTATTAACAATCAAATTGATCCATATTCGGATAGTGTCAAATACCTTCGCATGACCCTAAATGCGAAGCTGCGCTGGAAGGCTCACGTTAAAAAGAAAAGAGATGAGCTGGATATCCGCTATAGAAAAATGTATGCAGGCAGTCTATTTTGTCAGTACATAATAAAATGTTATTGTACAAGCAGCTCCTATATGGACCTACGGTATACAGCTTTGGGCATGCACCAAACCTAGTAATAAACAAAATAAAGTGCTCCGAAGTATCGTTAAGGCCCCGTGGTACGTACGAAATGATCATCTCCATCGGGACCTTCAAATGGAGACAGTTCTCGAAACTATAAAAAAATACGCCGAGGCCCATGAACAGAGGCTTCATCACCACGTGAACGTCGAGGCCATCCAGCTCCTCGACACCACGGATCTAGTGAGAAGGCTTAAAAGGACGAAACCCTTGGTGCTAGTGTAGTATCATACTTACTAGTATGTGCACAAAGTGAACAAAGTAGACACGCGTGTTGATATAATACGGGCACATGAACGAAGTGGCTCGCCTTAATACAAACTAAGTAAAGTGCCAATGGACACATTCTTAGATATAATTATGTTTTATTAATTTAGGCTAACTTAAAATTTATAAGCTCTGTAGCTAGATCGTAATATTTCTATAGTAATCATGTCATTCAACTGATGATTATAACAATAAAAAAACCTAAGTTATTTATGTGCGAAATTCAGTTTGAATTTACCACTGATCTTTTCGGTGAAGAAATAATCGTGAGGAAACCAGACCTGCACGCATCTGCGAAATAATTCAAGGATGTGTGTGAGTGAAGTCCCCAATCCGCACTGGGCCCGCGTGGGTTCGCCATTCATTAAAAATCACTTATCGCGAAACGCTATTGTTCCAGACATGACTCGGATCACCTTACACTGTTAGTAAATTCTTACTTATTTATTCACTTTCCAGAAATAAAAGGCCACTGTGCAGACAAACCTTATTACTAGTTATTACTCCTATACTTTTAATAATATCGCACGAGTGTTTGAAGGCCTAATTATGCACAAATCATTTTATAAATCCTCTTCTTCAAAATGCTTCAAAATCGGTTCACAATATCAGCAATTCGACTACGTCAGTGTCTCCTCACATTCTATTTCAAAAAGCAGAGACTAAAAAGGGTCGACATTTGAATGTGGAACAAACTATGGAGTGTGGAATGTGTCTTAGGAAGGAGCGCAATCTTATATGGCGAAACAGTTGAAAACGTGTCTAGCGGACTTGATAAGCAATAAAACAAAACACACTCTCCTCACAACCGTTTTCGCCTCAGCAGCGCCATCAGAAGGTGCCACTGCAGACTATTCGCCTAGGTGGTTTGACTGGAGTGGCGACCGCAGCGCCCCCAACTTAACCGATTTGGTGTTCACCTTTGGAACAATAAAGATTGCGCTCCTTTACATTTCAACCCTCCATAGAACAAACTTTCGTTATGTCTGACTGAAGAACATAGACGGGCATTGCTGTTGGAATATGTTGGAAACTTGAACGTCATATTATATGGTATGACCACAGATAGAAAAATGGCTTTGACAGAACTCGCTGTCATAACGGATGTCATTACTACCAATTTTTGAACGCATCATAGAGGGTTTATGATATGAGTGTAGATAAAATAACTTGAAAAAATCGGTTGTCTATAAAGTCGGTTTATGGACGATAATTTTACGTGATATATAACGAAGGATATAACGTCATAAGAAAATATCAATGAATGTGTCCCGTTACGTAGGACATCGCCATGAACACATACGTGGACATACATTGCGTCATGTTTTATCATGGGCGCGGCCGACATTCATCAATTTATAAGACGTTATCGCATCAAAATACTAAAACAAAACTACTTAGTATCGGCTTGATTGATTTTAATAGTTATGTGATCATATAACCAACTCGAGAATCAATAATTCCCATAAGTCATTTATTTTTAGAAATACAATGCAATACAAAACAATACAATACAATGCACTTTATTGAACACCATGCACACATTCAAGGAGCAGTACATTACATAAACGTAATTAAATTACACAACAAGTAAAATATTCAAAAAATTATAAAACCCGAATGTCGGAAATCTAAGCTGAAATTATTACGAGAAATATCACCCTTCTGCCATTCAGGTAAAAAATATGCCAGGTATAAATATGAATTATATGAATATATCAGGTATAAATATGGAATTATTATAACACACGGCTATTTATTTTTACATATAAGATAATATTAAGGCCGTTCCTATACCCAGCTCAGCCGTCACTGTCAATCGTGCAAAGACTGAACGGAAAAGCGCTTCGCACAGAAGGCCCGATTTAGTTAGTAATTAACACGTTTTAATATTTTTTATAAAAATACCGTTTAAAAACATGTCAATTATAAAGCTGTCAATGTATGCATATAATATGGATAATATTTCTGTTAAGTTTAGTTTTATACTGTTTTATATAATAAACTGGAGTAAAGTTGGATTAAAGGTCCGATTTCGAGGTTATTTTTGGAATTGTATCGAGCGAAGTTTCGTGAAACGTGTAATGAAAACTGTCAATGTAAGGATAATATAATGAAATATAACATGTGTTTTTTTCATATTTTTAACTTTTAACATTTCAAAAAGTACTTATGATCTTACATGAGCAATTTGACGATGCTGGGTCAGGGAATAACGCCCAAATAAACGAAAACAAGTAATCCAATGCTCTTTCACCTTGTTCTTGAATACTGAAAGAGACCAAGCTCCACAAGTAGAGTTAGCAAAGTAGACAAAGTAGTATAGCTTGGAAAGTAAAAGAGTTACCAAAAAATATGAAGAGGCACAGATAGTGGTAGTTCTGTGAACATCTCAGAGACGAGTAAGTAAATATTCAAGTATTTTCTACTAATTTGTTCTTATTACACTGTGATCTGTGACAAACCATGTTCATTAAAATGAAACTATATTATAAACGAGTAAATAGATCATAATGCCTAAATTTAATTGCCGTCAAATCAGTTCACTTCCTGTAAGGGTCACGATACCACATGATAAAAAGGTTTTGTAACAAGCCTCTCCACTATTAAAATAATATACTTAACCGCCTTAAAGTGCAGTGAGAACTCCGCCTTAGTTATTCTTGTGTTCGTACTAACTGCCTACTTACTTGAATGAGCAAAACAAGCAGTATAAAAACCACTCGTTTACGACGAGACGCATAATTTCTCTGGGAAAGTTCTCTGCATTAGCGGAACATTCAGAGCATGTTTTATTATTATACCGACTTACTAAACAACGAAACAAAAGATACATTATGGTTTTGGCAGTAGTTGGGTAAGTAGGTTCACTAATAACTTGCATTAAATCTACTGTCATATTACAACTGTTGGCAGAAACATTAGTGTATAGTTTTCTTCGCATACTGAATATACACTCAACAGCAACGAATTCGGGTAACTTTGTATGGAAAATGCTATACGAAGTGACCCGAATTCATTGCTGTTGAGTGTATTACATGTATTTTTACGGTTCTGTAGTCCAGAAGGAACTCTTCTAGTTTCGCCATGTATGTCCGTATGTCCAACCTGAGCATAGTTCGGAGATGCGTACTTCTAGGAGGCTGTGATTTGGCACGAATATACATATTAAAGTCGGGAATGAAATTCGATATCAAAAATGAATTACACGAATGTTTTGCCACTATAAAGGAATAAACGACAGTGAGGGTTGTTTGCCCAGGGGCGAAAGTTTTTCGCTGGGCATTGATATCGTTACTTATAGCTTCTTACTGACTTCTCGACCGCCGATACATAACTCTGTCTGGTTTATTTTACATACGAGAAGCTCTGGAACAAACTGCGAGAGATTGGACTGCCTCACGAGTTGATTGCGTTGCTAAGGTTTTGGTACAACAATCAGGAAAACCATATTAGATGGTCCAATTGCGTGTCACCTGGATATAGGGCGGAGTGTGGGGCTCGACAAGGTGGCTTGACTTCACCCACGCTCTTTAATGTTTACATTAACCAGCTCATTGGCGAACTCAACAGCACTATGGTCGGCTGTTCTATAGGAGGGCAAATGGTCAACAATATAAGCTACGCCGATGACATGGTGCTGTTGAGTCCCTCAATTACCGCTCTCCGCTCGTTGTTAAATGTGTGCGAGTCTTATGCGGAGTCCCACGGACTCACATACAATGTGAAAAAGAGTGTAAAGATGGTGTTTCGAGCGGGGCGTAAGAGCCCTCACTATGTACCACCGGCAACCCTTTGTGGACACACGCTGAGTAAAGTGTCTCAATTTAGGTACTTGGGACATGTGGTCACCGAGGAGTTGAACGATGACGCTGACGTTGAGAGGGAGCGCAGGGCGCTGGCTGTAAGAGCCAACATGTTGATCCGCAGATTCGCAAGGTGTTCGGTCGAGGCCAAAATAACGCTCTTTAGATCGTATTGCCAGACGTTCTACACCTGCAGCCTGTGGATCAAGTACACGAAGAGGGCTTATAGCGCCCTGCGAGTCCAGTTCAACAACGGGTACAGGATGCTGTTGGGGCTGCCGCGCGCGTGCAGCGCCTCGGGCATGGTCGCCGCGGCCCGCCTGGACGACTTCTACGCCATCATGCGCAAGCGGGCAGAGTCCATGATGAGGCGAGTGCGCGGCAGCCACAACGGCCTCCTCAAGGAGATTGCGGAAAGCCCTTTTATGGTGTTTGGGCGTCCCTGCATGAGCCCAAATACAAGTCGTATAAATAATAATAATTTGATATCTCACTAACATAGATTTAAGTTTACTACTAACAATTTATGGACCCATGTAATGTGTTGTCTGAAATAAAGCATTATTATTATTATTATTTATTTTTCTTTAATGTTTTTCTGTGTGTACCTTTTTACGATAATGCAATAAAGTTTAAATAAAGAAATATTTCCTGCACACCCGATTTCAGCGTTGCCATATAAATTACCCATTAGTTCAATATTCACTTTATTATTTATTTACATGTCATCCTTCGAAATGTCACCGATGATAATAATGAAAATATACGAAAGGGTCGCTTCAAAACCAATTGTTTCGTATTACAATGAGCCTGTAATCCTAAAAGGTTCGGTATCTTATGTGTTTATAAAATGTCCCTGAGTTCAGTGTGCCTCATTCCATAGGCCTCCTCTAACACCTTCCATTGTACTCTACTCATTACCCAGTTTCAATATCACCTTTCTTTGTTTAACAGCATTCCGATCTTTCTGGTGATGAGTATGGGAATATACTACATGGCGACTGCGGGCTTTCAGGCCGTACTGAAAGGACAAAACGCCCCTCCGCACTGGGCGACGACGCCGTCGACCACCACGACCACGACCACTACAACGACTACAACAACCACTACTACAACACCGCCACCTGCCACACAACCACGTCACAGATACGGGGGTGGATATTGGAATCCCTTTAACTGGGGTCAAAAATAAGATAAAATACCTGTCTTGTTTTTTTCACATAACACATGTGTGGGTAATAAAAATAGGGTAATAAATACATGATGTAATTAAAATAGTTAATGTTAATGCCATTTTGGCTCAGTAGTTTGACTAGCTTGTGTCAGTAGCCTGCGGGCGTTCAACGAGCGAACACGTCGCTTTGTGGAAAAACGTTTACAGTTCAATTTTTTTGCCTATGCTTTCTCTGGTACATATGAAAAATGGTGTAAGTATGATTTAGTAATAATTGAGTTTGTCATACTCACTACGTCACAAAGGAAAATTTGTATTCAGTCAAATTCAAAATTTGCAATCAATCAATCATTATAAATCCAACATGGCGGAAAACCCAACACGCACTATGGGTCAAAAGCCCATACGCAATAAATAATTATTAATTTTGAAGTGTTAATAAGGGCGGTGCTGTGCGCATTAAAATCCTTCACTTTCCGTATTTGGTTTTCAGTATTTCGAGTTTTTAGTCATGGATCGTGAAGTTGATGGTATGAAATATTCTTTTTTAATTATTTCAGTTGTAAATACTTTCTCTTTTGCTGAGAAAAACGCCGACGAATGTGGTGGATATAATATTTTTAGTGCATATTTCAAGTTTCTTAGACCTGAAACTACATGAACCATCTTGTATCATGGCTGTAATTTTTTCATATGGTTCTCTTATTCATAAGGTATTGGATTAAGTACATTTGAAACTATGGGCGGCTGCGGAACCACGTGATATTTTATAGCTGAGCTGAAGCCAAGTTTTTTTTAGAAAACGTATTTATTATATCTAGGAGGATTTTTTACCAAAATTGGGTAAAATACCCAAGGAAGGAAAGAAATACTCTTAAAATACGCGATGAAGATAGTTTGGGAAATATCAGTTGGCCCCGTTTTGATGACTCTGACGATGAAGAAGAGTTGATTTTGTGACTGGTTTTGTAAAGGTGTTTTTGTTATTAATTTTGCAATTAAAAGCTTAAAATTTTATCGCTTAATTTATTTCTGTTATTCTATTTCTTTTAGGCGCCATTTGCAATAATTTTCCGTTTCTGTTAATGTATCACGAAATTTTAGCTGACCTCTTCTGCCGTAGTAATTATTCTTATACAAAGTTCAACTTATACTGTTTTTTTGTGTTTTGCGTTAGTTATAGCAAATAAAAAGGTAATTATTAATAATTTTGTGTTTATTTAGACAAACCATAAGTAAACGCACCCCTTAGAACTGATTAAGAGTGTAAGGAGTGTAAAAAAAGATTGTCCAGCTAGTCCGGGCTTTTGGCCCATAGTGAGACGGCGGAGCAGTTATTTTTGATGTATGTACTCCTACTAATCAGAATCACTACTCGCGGCATAATTAAGGATCAAGATTTATCGCTGCTGTGTTATACCTATAAGTGGCTACATTCTAATATACAACTGTTCCCCCCGCATCCTACTTCACCCCTTCCCTGCCAAGGAATGTGTCCCGTTTAAAAAAAAAAACTCAATTTTCAGGAAAACCATACAAGCTGGGATAAAATGATCAAGGACTAAATTATTTATCAATAAATTATGATTTATCTACAAATAAGTATTAAGATTAATTTTGATACAAGTTATAGATTCCAAGCTATGGTGCGTATAAGCATCACGTATCAAGTAATCATCAAGTATCAAGTAATTACAATGCGCCGGTAGAACGATTAGTAATTTTCTAAACCGACTATTTCAGAAACTACTTAATGTAAATTTATCTTTTGTGTATAGGTTATAGGAATAATTATTAGACTTTAAATACAAAATTTATTACCTCCAAATGGAAAAGTAGTACGCACAGAGTGTATTAAACACACGTTTCAGCGTGTTATCCACCCTTTCATAATTATCTTCGTTACCTTTCCACCTGAAGGTACTTAAGAGATTTTTCACCTCACTGGCTCGAAAGTGGTCGTTTTGCAGCTTGATATCCGAGCGCAAAAGTTGTTTTTATCCGCTAGCGTGGAAAGTGTTTTTGAAATTCGAACGACGCATGACGCCACTGTCACAATAAAAAAACAACGATACGTTCTGAAACGCAATTCGTCGTGAGAGTTTTATTAAAATAAAGGTTCAATTTACTTAATATCATCATTAATAAAATTATATTAATAATACACCGTTTCAGATGTATTTCATTATTTCACTATGTTTTATCACAAAAATACTTAAATGTGTGTATATTTTAACTGTATTCAATGAATAATTGAATCTTGAAGTACGAGTAGAAGTGATTTGGAACGCAGCCTCCGGAAAAAAAAACATTAAAAAAAGTTTTAGTTTGCTGGTTTTGTAATTTAGAATACCTATACGAAGTAATAAAGAAAATATGAGCGATTCTAGCGATGACGATACGAATTTAACTCCTCCAGAGTTAGCACAAACTGTAGGTACGTGACGCCGAACTAAGTCTTCTTCCCGAAAAATCGCGCGTGAGGTGAAAAATTTTGTGTTGCGCTCAGCAGCAAAGTCGTTTGCTGTCTCGTGCCTTGAAACCCTCGTTACACTCAGGATTCTATATTTGAACCACTCGCTTCGCTCGTGGTTCAACCCTAGAATCCTTCGTTCACTCGGGGTCTCAATCACGCACTCACAGCAAACAACAACTTTGCAGCCTTGCATAACAAATAACTATTGTACTTAAAATCTCCTTTAAGTATTTTTATGACCTATACAAAAAAAGAGAAGTTTACGTCAAGCAGTTTCTGAGATAATCGATTTAGACATTGTTAATTTTACTAACAAATCATTGACTCAAAAAAATTATACCGCACTTCCCGAGGGAGTAGAACCTTGAAATTTGGATTGTAAGTAGGGTTCAGGACACACGTAAAGGAAAGTCTCTGAAAAATGCATTTTTTTACCGTGAACTTCTTGGAAAGGGGGGGGGGGGGGGGTCATCATTTTAACAAAGGAGATTTTAAAAGTTTGCAATATGATTGAATTTGCAAACGCAAACGCGCAAAACCCGAACGGAATTTGCGCGCGAGTCTCTAAAATGTGATTATTCGATGGTTATTCATTTAATTCTTTCTAAACTTATGGAGCGCATAATTAACCAGCAGCTTTTAGGATACTTGGAGGATCACCAGCTGATCAATGATCGCCAATATGGCTTTCGTCACGGATGTATAGCTGCTGATCTTCTAGTATACGTTACGCATCGCTGGGAGGACGCCATTGAAAGTAGGGAGAGGCTTTGGCGGCGAGCCTTGATATAGCTAAGGCTTTTGATAGGTTTTTAGGGTTTTTCACAGGACACCTCTATCGAAACTTCCATCTTATGGGCTTCCCTAGAAACCATGCGTATAAATCACTAGGTTTCTTCAGGATCGGAGCATCAGGGTACATCCTCTGGCCTCAAACTTCTGAACTCTGGTGTTCCACAAGGCTGCGTACTGTCACCCACGCTGTTTATTCGGCATATCAATGATATGCTATCAATAGACGGTATTCATTGCTATGCAGATGACAGCACCAGCGATAGTTATTATACCGGCAAAGCGAAGCTTTTTCGGGTTGAACTAGAAGAGAGCCGACAAAACCTAGTTCGTAACCTGGAGGACTCGCTAGAGAGAGTTTCTTGTTGGGGGAAATCGAATCTAGTTAATTGATTTCGATCCCTCAAAAACTCAGGTTTGCGCGTTTACCACAAAAAAGGTCGCTTTCGTCGTATCTCCCCGCTTTCAGGGCCAGCAACTGTCCAACTCACAGAGCATTGGGATCTTGGGCGTTGATGTTTCTAGCAGTGTGCAGTTCTGCGATCATTAAACTGGGAAAGCCAAAATTTCTGATTAGAAGTTGGGACAGGTGCTTAGTCGGGCCAGGTGGTATTTCTCACCTTGCCATCGCCTGCAGCTTTGCAAACCTCAGGTTCGTCCTTATTTCGAGTACTGTTCACACCTCTGGGCCGGGGCGCCCCGGTACCAACCTCTCCCGCTCGATCGCATTCAACGCAGGGCTTTTCGAATTATCGACGATCCTGTTCTCTCTGTGAAATTGGATCCCCTGGCTCTTCGCAGGGACGTTAGCTCCCTGTGCGTATTTTACAGGATCTACAATGAAGAGTGCTCTGATGTACTCTTTGGTCTTATCCCTGCAGCAAAGTTCCACCATAGATCAACCCGTCTGAATTCTAGAATCCATTAATACCATCTTGATGGCTGGCGGTCCTCAACTGTGCGATTTACGATGTCGTTTTTACCACTTACGTGCAAAATATGGAATGAACTTCATGCTGGGGTTTTTCCAGCGAGATACGACTTAGGTGCCTTTAAGAGGCAAGTGTACCGTGAATTGCAAGGTCGGCAACGCACTGGTAGCTCTTTTTGAGCTGCTGGTGTCCATGGGCTACGGTGACTACTTAACATCAGGTGGCCCGCATGCTCGTTCGTCAACTTTAGGTATGCCGCCGCCGCGCGAGGCAACTCGAACATTGGCGCGCTCGAACGCGCCGCGCGACGAACCAGTTATGTGGATTTTTGACAGCGCGGCAAAGGAGCATCAGTGCGTTCTTCGCGCGCAGTTGAGACGATCTTCATGTATTTTAGTTGATCCGCGCGGCAAAGACATGGAAAACGATAAGTGTCGTACTTTAATTAGATTATATGGCACTAAACCATTTCTATGGAACATTAAATGTAGTAATAATAATATGATAAATAATGATAAAAGCAGCAGCTGCACATGAGCTGCACGTTACCGACGTAAAAAGTCCATGGTTGCCGCGCACAAGATAAATCTCGCGGACGGATCTACAGAAAAATCATGCGCTAAAAATGGCTCGCGAGCCAAAACCCAGGTTTGCCGCGGTCGAACAATGCTCGCGCGGCGGCCGCGCATAGTCGATACACGCCTTTAGATATACACTACACACTACAACAGCCTATTTACGGCCCACTGCCAGCCACAGGCCTCCTCTCATCACGAGAGGGTTTGGGCTATAGTCCCCACGCGGGCCCAGTGCGGATTGGGGACTTCACACACATCCTTGAATTACTTTGCAGATGCGTGCAGGTTTCCTCACGGTGTTTTTCTTCACCGAAAAGCTCAGTGGTAAATTCAAATTGAATTTCGCACATAAATAATAAAAAATAATAATTCTTTGATATAATTATGTTTTATTAATTTAGGCTAACTTAATATTGCTTATTAGCTCTGTGGCTAGATCGTAATATTTATGTAGTAATCATGTCATTCAACTGATTATAAAAATAAAACATTAAAAACCTCTGAAGTTATTTATGTGCGAAATTCAGTTTGAATTGTACTTATGTACAGATAAAGAAATATCATGAATACATATATTACTACATATTATTTTTTAAAGAATACGACAATACTAACGGCTCGCCCGACTAAGCAGAGATTTTTTACTTGTTATAGGTATAAAGAAAGGATAAGTACAGAAGTTCTAAATTAAACGCGCGCGAGCGAAGGCGCGGGTAATAGCTAGTATGAAGATAATTGAGATGGACACCGCGCGGTCGCGGGCGGGGTGCGGGAGACGCGCGTCACACAGACATTGGCATTCCCACTCACACATGGATAGCTCGGTTGGTCGGGCATAGCGCGACAGCAACAGAATTCGAAAATACCTATTTTTCAATTCTCTCGCCCGTTTGATTTCCTCTTAAAATCACTTATCGCGAAACGCTATTGTTCCAGATATGACTCGAATCACCTTTCGCTGTTAGTAAATTCTTACTTATAGTTAGTTCCCTTTCCAGAAATAAAAGGCCACTGTGCAGACAAACCTTATTACTAGTTTTTACTCCTATACTTTTAATAATATCGCACGAGAGTTTGAAGGCCTAATTATGTACACAGTTGCATGCACAACTCATTTTATAAATCCTCTGAGATGCTTCAAAATCGGTTCACAATATTAGCAATTCGAATACGTCTCACAGTGTCTCACATTCGATTTTCAAAAAGCATAGACTAACAAGAGTCGACAATTGAATTTGGAACAAACTTTCATTCTGTCTGAATGAAGAACATAGACGGGCATTGCTGTTTATTATTATATTACTATTCGGCCCGTTGAACTTCGCATCACCCGAACGCGATTCCCATACAAAGTTGGTTTCTCCTTTTTAGCTGTTCCTTTAGACTTTTCCCGATTTTTTGATTTCTAAACCTTCCCTGAACCACGGGGAATTAAACAAAAAATAATCATCCAAATCTGTCCAGCAGTTCTCGAGACTTAGCCTCATTTTTATATATAAGATAATATAAAGGCCGGTCCTATACCCAGCTCGGACGTCACTGTCACTCGTGCAAAGAGTGAAAGGGAAAGCGCTACGCACAGAACGCCCGATTTAGTTAGTATTTAACGCGTTTTAATGTCTATAAAAATACCGTCGAAGAACATGGCATTTATAAATCTGTCAATGTATGCATATAATTTATACATAATGTTTCTGTTATATTTAGTTTTACTCTGTTTTATACAATAAACTGGAGTAAAGTTGGATTAAAGGTCCGAGTTAGAGGTTACTTTGGAATTAAATTGTATCGAGCGTTGTCGAAAGTTGTCAATGTAAGAATAATGTAGGTAATCAAATATAACGTACTTTTTTCATATTTTTAACTTTTAACATTTCTTAGAAAAGTATGATCTTACATGATTTTCAGATCGATCTTAAGAACCAATTTGAAGGCCTAAAGGTGGAAGATTTAGACGCAGATACATTAAACAACAATATTTGCCGGATTGTTGTAAATACCACACAAAAACATATTGGTAAAAAGAAAAGGGTTGAAAAGAAACTTACACCGGACACATTAAATTTAATGAGTCAGCGAAGGGAATTAAAGCAGCAAACGAGTACAGATCATGCTGAATTACAAAGACTAAACAAGGTTTTAAGGAAAGCAATAAAAGTAGACATTAGAACTTACAATACAAAACTAATTTCTGATACAATAAAAGAAAACAAGGGTCCAAAAGTGTTTCAACGAAAAATAAACAAACATAGAACTGAAATTTTTAAGCTAAAAGACCAAAACGGAAACATAGTGACAGATAGAGAAAAGATTTTACGTATAGTTGAAGAATTTTATAAAGACCTATCACACAAGCTACCTAGACCACCAAGACCTAGCACATCAAGATCTACCGCACCGGATATTCACAGCGAAGTTGACGTGAGAATGTCACCTAATCGGTTAAACTGTGATAGTGAGTTACCTAGTATATTGAAGGATGAGGTTACTTTCGCTATGAAACAGATGAAGCAAAATAAAGCATCTGGTGAGGATGGTGTATATGTGGAAATGCTGAAAGCAGGCGGCAACCCTCTGCTTGAAGTAATTGTGAGTCTTTTCAACAAAGTGTTAACAGGAGGCAGACATAAAAAGGGTGATAAGGCAAAAATTCAAAATTATCGTCCCATTAGTCTGATTTCCCAAATGTATAAACTTTTTAGTAAAGTGATATGTAACAGATTGACACGACTCTTTGACGAATATCAGCCTATAGAACAGGCCGGCTTCCGGAGCGGATATTCGACAACCGACCACATTCATACTGTCAGGCAGCTGATGGAGAAATGCAAAGAATTCAACAGGCCCCTATGTTTTGGCTTTGTCGATTATGAAAAGGACTTCGACAGTGTTGAACACTGGGCCGTGTTTGAATCTCTCTATCGCAGCGGAGTTGACAGTCGGTATGTGGACATATTTCGGGAGCTCTACATGTCCGCCACAATGCAGGTGCGTATGCACGAACTAACAGACCCCGTTTATTTACGTAGGGGAGTGCGCCAGGGAGACACCATTTCACCAAAGCTCTTCACTAATCTTCTTGAAGATGTAATGAAGTCGCTCGACTGGGGCGAAAAAGGAGTAAACATTAACGGCGCTTGGTTGTCGCATCTGCGTTTTGCGGATGACCTAGTCATCATAGCTGAGAACGTTGCTGATCTTCAGTGCATGCTTGAGGACCTGCATGCATCTTCTCTAAGGGTAGGCCTTAAGATGAACATGTCCAAGACAAAGATAATGACAAGTTATCCTGTACGTCTAGCAAATATTCCTGTGGGTACAGGTAATGTCGAGGTGGTGAAGAATTACGTTTATCTTGGACAATGTTTATCCTTTGGACCGAACAGCCAGACAAAGGAGATCGCTCGACGTATCCAGCTTGGATGGGCCGCTTTTAATCGACTGGAGTCTGTTTTTAAAGCAAAATTGCCGCAGTGCCTCAAAAGCAAAGTTTACAATCAATGTGTCCTGCCCGTTCTCACATACGGATCCGAAACGTGGACGCTCACACAAGCAAGTATGCACCAAATTAAAGTAGCACAAAGAGCAATGGAGCGGGCCATGCTAGGGATAACACTGCTTGATCGAGTACAGAACACCGAGATACGGCGCCGAACCAAGGTTGTCGATGTCGGTCTAAGAATAGCACAACTTAAGTGGAGATGGGCGGGACACTTGGCAAGACGGGTTGATGGCAGATGGTCAAAGTCCGTTACGGAATGGTGGCCAAGATTGGGTCGACGATCAGCAGGCAGACCATCAGCTCGCTGGTCGGACGACATTTGGCAGTTGGCAGGGAAGCGGTGGATGAGACTGGCTCAGGACAGGGTAGAATGGCGTAAGAGTGAAGAGGCCTTTACTCAGCAGTGGGTGTATATAGGCTGATATATATAAGTAGATCATAATACCTATTAATTGCCGTCAAATCAGTTCACTTCCTGTAGGGGTCACGATACCACATAATAAAAAGGTTTTGTAACAAGCCTCTCCACTATTAAAATAATATACTTAACCGCCTTAAAGTGCAGTGAGAACTCCGCCTTAGTTATTCTTGTGTTCGTACTAACTGCCTACTTACTTGAATGAGCAAAACAAGCAGTATAAAAACCACTCGTTTGCGACGAGACGCATAATTTCTCTGGGAAAGTTCTCTGCATTAGCGGAACATTCAGAGCATGTTTTATTATTATACCAACTTACTAAACAACGAAACAAAAGATACATTATGGTTTTGGCAGTAGTTGGGTAAGTAGGTTCACTAATAACTTGCATTAAATCTACTGTCATAATATGTTGTAATATTAACTGTTGCCAGAAACATTAGTGTAAAGTTTTTTTCGCATACTGAATATACACTCAACAGCAACGAATTCCGGTCACTTTGTATGGAAAATTCTATACGAAGTGACCCGAATTCATTGCTGTTGAGTGTATTACATGGATTCTTAGGGTTCCGTAGTCCAGGAGGAACAAAAGTGTCAATGTGTGCATGCGAGTACGTCTGTGTGCGTGCGTGGACGTCTGTACACTTGTAAATGTGTGTGTACCACTAGGCGAGCCAATGATTCACTCTCCATATCCGGATGAAACAAATGACGGTAAGGGCGAGTTGGGCGCGAGTTGCGCGCCGGCTAGAGTCAGGTGGATGATTACATTCTGTATGTAGTTACTATTAAATATTCTGTGACTGAGACTAACTTTAATGACAGTGTTTTCGATGCTGAATTTCTGGATTCACAGTACCAAGTTTGTACCAAGGAATCGTTGCACAACATTTTCAACTAAACAGGACGGTGGTGGTGTGGCCGTAATTGTTAAAAAATCAATATGTAGTCAATCGTTTAAAAACTTGGGAAAGCGATGTCGAGCACATTTGGCTTAGCATATTATCAAACATGAAAAGTATCTACTTACACTATTTACCTAAGCCTATTTGCCGCCAGATGGCCGCCAGACCTTGAATTAAATAAGTTAGAACAATTCTATACTAACGTCCAAGGGAGAGTGTTGAACATTGGTGAGGACTGTGAATTTTCGTGTATCGGCGACATTAATACTCCCGGCCTCCCTTGAACGTAAACATATTTTGGAAGAGCAGCAGTCCAGCTTCGCTGAGGTAGCAGCCTTCGTCAGAGCGTCGGCCACCATCTCGCTGGTCGAGATGTACGTAACAACAACTTTTTTCAGACGTACTCTGTTACGCACGAAGTGTCGGATGTCGATGTTCGTCCTGGACTGATAGTTCTCGGTACCTGCAAGTTTAATGGCACTTTGATTATCACACGAAATGGTAACAGGAATAGCTTCCAGGTGGACCCAGAACCCCTCTTGTAGCTGCTTTAACCACACAGCCTCTTCAGTGCAGCTCGACAAGAACACGTATTCCGTCTCGGTCGTTGAGAGGGCGACTGTTTGCTGTCGGTGTGAATTCCACGAAACGCGCCGCCCTGGAATAAAAACATATATCCAGTGCATGACCTACTATCATCGCCGTTGGCCCAATTTGCGTCGTAAAAGCCATGTATGGACTCCTCTTCAGTATTGCGCTTAAAGGTTAGCGCATAATTTTCAGCATACTTTCGATATCTCAAAATTTGTTTTAAAGCCACCCAATGTTCAATCATCACACAGTCACATTCCTCTTGCATTGCCTTCTGCCAGTGACTTGACTCGATAGTGCCTCTAGATAATGCCTCTTCTAAGGTAACAGTTCGATCCACACAGCACTTGCCGCCACGCGGCGCTGGCAGTCGTCAGTGTAGTTTGAAAATCATTATATGTAGTGAGTGATTGATACCTACACAAAATTGCAGGCATACATTCTTGAACAAAAAATACGATTTGGCTCAAACTGTATTATTTTGGCAAACTTATCACCATCATCATCATTCTCATCATCATCATCATCATCATCATCATCATCATCATCATCACCATCATCATCATCGACATCATCATCATCATCGATATCATCATCATCATCCCCATCATCATCGTCATCATCATCACCATCATCATTGTCATCATAATCATTCATCATCATCATCACATCTCCATCATCACCATCGTCGTCATCATCATAATTTGTCCCTTTCTTCGTATGTAAAGGTTTTTTGTATGTAACAGTTCGACCCACGCAGCACGTGCTGTCGAGGTCCACGGCACAGCTGTACCGTGCATGCGCTCGAGTGCCGCGAGCCGCGGCGCGTCACTCGCTAGCTGCCTCGGCCCTCGCGTCACTTGCTGTCGTGGTCGAACTGGCTCCCATACAAATACATAGTGCGCTGTAGTGCCGTCGACCTTGACAGCATGTGCCGCCTCGCAGCACGTGCCGCGCAACAGCACGTGCTGCGTGGGTCGAACTGTTACCTCTAGATTGGATCTTGAGTCAAAGCACAATATGCGTAGCTTATTTGCTCATCAACCTCACTTTCTGGGTTTTTTTCTGCGAGAACGCAAGTCGTAGCGGGCAGGAGGGTCAGCAGAAGTAGCGGAACACGGGGCGCTTGGTTTAAACGTTGCATCTCGATCAAGCATATCGGTTGTCGACTCGAAGCTCTGATCGGAGGTAAGTGTAGATGTGCTCTGGTCATTCGGCTCAGAACAGGGGTCCTCTTCGGGAACGTCATTTTTCGGAGCTTCGAGTCTTTCTGTTCCAATGATAAAGATAAAGGTTTCGGGGTCTCGGTTTGGGCACGTTTGCGATATCAATTTTAAAATCTTCCAAAAGGCGACATTTCTGCTCTTTTTTACACGATTGGTACGTGGGTCCAATCGATATCCCTTGGTATTCTCACAATACCCAAAAATATCATTTCGATTTTGAATCCCATTTCACCCTCTTCTCCTTCGGCATGTGAACCATGGCCTTACAACCAAATATTCGCATATGAGAAATATTTGGTTTGGTACCTGTCAATTTCTTTATGGGCGTCACGTAGTTAAGGGCTCGAGTGGGAGAGCGACTGACGATGCGAGCAGCGGTCTCGCCCGCCTCCGCCCAGCAGTGCCGGCCCAGCCCGCCGTCGTGCAGCAGCAGCGGGCGCCCCGCGAGCGTGCGGAGCGGACTATCCGCTCGGCGAGACCGTTCTGCTCCGGCGTGTACGGCGTGCTCGTCTGATGTCTGAAGATACCGAAACCTGCCAAATATTTTTTTCATTTCTTGATTCATGTACTCCAAATCATTATTCGTCCATATAATTTTGATCTAACTGATTTTCCATTTCATTTTTGTACACTTCGAAGACTGATTTAATATTAGTCTTATTTTTCAGGAAATAGACATTCACCTTTCTATAGTAATCGTCGATGAAGGCAATGAAATACCTAGCTCCGCCCATCGACGTTGTCTCCGTGGGACCACACAAGTCAACGTACCATTCTACATTCGCTAGCTTTTCACCGGAGACTGAAAAAACTGCTGCAAACCCTTTATCATTAGTCTTCTTTTTAAAAAAACAAAACTTACTCAAATGGCCATAAATATCTATTACAATTGTATCAAAGCGGACCAATCTGCTTATTGAACTGGTTGTTACTCGTATTCCTATGAGAGTTATTACCTTGAGGATTTCTTCGCTTTGTATAAAGAACCGAGCCACTGGACTCCTTCACTTCTTGCAGAAGCTTAATTTTTATTGAGTCAGCGCTTATTTTTACACCCGAGCTCTCCAGTCCCATGATCATTGGTTTGTATTGTTCCGGAAAACCAGTTAATATTAACGTACCCAACCATTCGTCATTCACATCAAAACTAATGTTGCCCAGCTTTTGAGTGGTGGTTAGTATTTTTACTTATGTATTCTTCAATACTTGCACAGCTATCAAGCATGATATTTACAAGATCTCGGAGTAACCCAACTTGACTCGTCAAATCTGAATCTTCGAAATCGTTTTGTAGATTAAGCCAAACCTCATTAGAAGTCTTCGTACCCTTTACGTGAATAAAATTGATCGGATGCACGAAAAAGATAATTTTAGCCTTATGTTTGAGGTCTTTCTTCGGACCTACCGTTCCGTCGGCCGCGGGCCGCGGGAGAACGTGCCGCCACAAGCATTTGTGCTCTAGGTACGCTTGCATGGCAAATTTCCATGTATTATTCTATAGGAATGGACGCCATTTGAAACAGTGGCGAATCTAAAAATTAAGAGAATCTTATTAACTTATTCTTCTTCTTTTTAATAATGGCTTCTGTCTATGTGCAAGACAATTTCCCCAATGTCAATTAGCCTACAGGCCGAACAGTGTACGGTAAAAATGATAAATGTACGGCATAAAAGATAAATCAAGTAAATAATAAACTTGTTTTTAATAAAACATATACGAGTAGATCTCAATTTCGGATGAACAAGGTCGGAGTGCCCCAAGGAAGTAATTTGGGCCCACTTTTGTTTTTACTTTATATAAATGATCTTCCTAGTGCCACAACACATAAAAGTATATTATTTGCAGATGACACGACAGTCATTGTAAAAGGAAATAAAGTTGGTACATATGAATCAGATGTTAATAATGCTCTAACAGGAGTAATAAATTGGATAAACAATAGCAGTCTTCATGTTAACATTACTAAAACTACATTTATGCAATTTTGTTCATACAAATCTAATCCAGTGGACCTAAATCTTAAGTATAATAATGACGGTATAGAAAAAAGTACTGTAGCTAGATTCTTAGGCATAAATATTGATGAAAACTTGAATTGGAAGTTTCACATATCCAGTCTATGTTCAAGAATAGATAGATTCATATTTGCACTAAGAAAACTCAGGAATACCATGTCAATTGAGGCAACCATAACAGCCTATTATGGATATGTGTCGTCTGCGCTGAATTATGGCCTGCTAATATGGGGAAATTCTGTAGATGTTGAAAAAGTTTTCAAAATTCAGAAAAAGTGTGTTCGAGCTATTGTTAACGCCTGGATTATAGACAGTTGCCGACCTATATTTAAGAAGCTCTGTATTTTGCCTTTGGCGTGTATGTATATAAAAAAGCATGTGTTTTTGTTAAAACCAATCCAGATTGTTTTAAGAAATTCAGTGACGTATTCGGAGGCCACAAAAGAGCTCAATATGTAAATTTGTTATATCAACCGCAATGTCGCTCCGATATGTACCGAAGAAATGCCTATCATATGTGTATTTTTATGTATAAGTCGCTACCAAATGAAATCAGGCAATTAAATGGCACAAAATTGGTTACAGCTCTAAGTAAATTTCTAGAAAATAATTGTTTTTATAATGTAAAAGAATTTATTGATTATAAAAAGTAATGTTTTTTTTGTAAATGTATAAAGATTTGCATGTCGATTCTTCGACAGAACATTCTAACCTAATACACGCGAAATATCACCTTGTGTAAATGTTCTGGCAAATAAATGATTCTTCTTCTTCTTCTTCTAAAAATGGGGAAGCTCAACAAACGTCAACCATCTTGGACGACGGCCATTGAGCAACCCCCCTACTAACTTATTCACTTTTTAATGACGGATCACTTTGTTATATTAATGGCCCATAACCAAATTAACAGAAGCGATTTACACACGGAAGTTTATTTGGAGTGACGAGTAAAAATCCATGACAAGATAATGGAACATAAGAAATATAGGGCCTATATAGGTATTAAACGAATTTCCGACAGCCGATGCCAAACTCTGTTTGGTTTATTTTTTCTTCAGGGGTGGTTCGGCAGGGCTCCTCATAGCCCAAAGATCACGAGACGGCGCCACTTTTGCAAATTTCGTGCATGCATGCAGTATTCCTTATAAAATACAATTTCGCCAAATTAGTAAGTTACGTGGTAGGGTAATGGTCTGAATGCTCGGCTTGAAAGTGAGAGGTCCAGAGTTCAAGTCTCTGCACCAAGGATGTCTTTTTGGTTTTTTATACTAAGTAGTCAGAAAGCTACAGTATTTACATTTTTTTACAATTAATTGCAACAAATTTGATTTTAGTACATTTTTTTACAGGTTTTTTTAAAAATTTTCAATTATCAATACCTACTAGTACAATATACTAAAAGAAAACAACGAACAATAAATTTTACATTTTTATTACGAATCAATACATGTTGGCTCCTTTAGGAATTCGCCTAAGAACAATCTCTGGCAAATATTATATACTTACCTAAGTAGCGGCCGTCCGTTGCTTGCTATCCAGGGCGGGACAGTCGCGACCCGCGGACACGGAAACGGTTCCTTCCATACATTCTCGCGGCCGCGAACCATGTTCTGGCTATATGTCTAGTTTCCGCATTTGGCCTTACTTATGTGCAGCCGTAGCCGCAGTCCTGGACGACACGACATGGGTGGCTGACGTGGTTGTATCTGCAGACGACAGAATTTCTGCCTAGTGAAGGAAAACATTCCATAAAAGATAAAACTGGTAAACTAAATACATACTTGATACATACTAAATACCTTATTATGACATAGATGACATATTGACTCAACATGAAATAAACTGTTATCTGTGTTGCCAGAGTCTAATTTTCAGTTGCCATGTTCGGAGATCGAAATTGCAATGTATTCTTATTCTAACAACAATTGTTATGGCAAAATTAGCTCTAGATATTGCTTAAATTTAAATTCTATAATTTTCTTTGCAATCATGGAATGCTGCCGAAGGCCGTAAACTTTTTAGTATTTTTTAGCAATTTCCCACAGTACACGGGAAGTGCTATAGCAATGTCAAAGTACCTTTTGACAACGAATTTAAAGATATTGAAATAAATAATTTGCCAAACAGATGAAAGGAAAGCTGGCAACTTCGCACGTAGAGTCGTTTCAGTGCAGAATGGCAACGCCGCAACTATTGTGTCTATACACGACATCCTTTACACTCACAAACGTAAATTTTATCAAAAAATGTTGTTGATTTATGCGTTATTTCTGTATGAAACAACGTTTTTTCAACAATTTCGCGACAACTAATACCCGAACGTAGGTCGATGCGCGCAAATTTATTTATTAATACTGATCCTTGGCTAAGATTTCTGCGATTGTTTTTTGTGAAAGTCGAACCACCTTAATGTTTTTTTGTTTGAATCTATCGATTACTGATAGAGAATGCCTTTAGGCATTAAGTCCGCCTTTTGTACCTTTTTATGATAATGCAATAAAATTTAAATAAATAAATATTACCATATAAACTACCCAGTATCTGGACGACCGGGCGTCAGCTCGGGAGCAAATAGCTAAAAACGAATTTTCCCAGACATTAGAACTAGCTAGATCGATTTCTCACCTCCGAAATTGTTGGAGCCGTTTTCGAGAACACGATTACAAATATATATACTTATATAAATATATAGGTATATATCTCGTTTAATAGTATAGGATAAGATTTGTTCAATATTCACTTTATTACTTATTTACCTGTCGTCTTACGTCACCGATGAAAATAATGAAAATATACGAAAGGGTCGCTTCAAAACTACTTGTTTCGTGTTACAATGAGCCTGTAATCCTGAAAGGTTCGGTATCTTATGTGTTTATAAAATGTCCCTGAGTTCAGTTTGCCTCATTCCATAGGCCTCCTCTAACATCTTCCACCGTACTCTACTCATTACCCACTTTCAATATCACATTTTTTTGTTTAACAGCATTCCGATCTTTCTGGTGATGAGTATGGGTATATACTACATGTCGACTGCGGGCTTTCAGGCCGTACTGAAAGGACAAGACTCCCCTCCGCACTGGCCGACGACGACGTCGACCACTACGACCACGACCACCACAACAACTACAACAACCACTACTACAACACCAAGACCCACAACACGAGCAGGTTTGCAATACGAGGGTGGATATTTAAATCCCTGGAACTGGGGGAAGCAATCATAAGACAAAATATCTGTCTTGTTTTTTTCACATAAAATGTGTGGGTAATAAAAATAGGGTACGATATAATTAAAATAGTTAAGTCATTATGTTTAGATTGATATTTTGAACTTTTTAAAGAAAATTGAACTGTATTTAGATGTACGTATATAAAAGATAGAGGTAAAAAAAAATAGGTAGATTGAAATTTCCGTGCATTACCGACGAGTAACTCCTAATTAGTCCTCAATATAAGTCCAGGGGCTATATTCAAAGTCTTAAAATAGGAATCTACCTGTTTCCTATAGGATCGCCCACGCGTCGCGTGAACTTTAAGCAGCTAGATTTAAAGTTCAACTTGACGCGTGAGCGATCCTATAGGGAACAGGGAGATCCCTATTTAAGACTTCAAATAAAGCCCCGGAATCCGGCTTTAATAAATCTCCGATTAAGAGAATCAAGGTATTAATTCTAATTATCTAATTATCTTAATGCTAATTATCAATCTACCAACTTAGAGTTTTTTCACATTATCCTATCTTATATCGGCGTCAGACATAAAATGTATGAAATATGGTTTTCTATCGTTGATATCCGATACATATTTCATACATTTTAAGTCCGACACATATCGGATCGGATAGTGTGAAAACGCTCTTACAATTTTATTTGAGACACAAGTCATTCAGCCATTAAAAAAAATTAAAAGAGGTTATAATTAGGGTTATAAGAGGTCAATCGTCGAATCCGACTCGGTTGGGCAGCGTTCGGGAAGCTTCGCAGTGTCTTTTCGTCCAAATTACCGCAGTGTCTCAAGTCGAAAGTCTTCGACCAGTGTGTGTTGCCAGTGATGACTTATGGTTCCGAGACGTGGGCGCTCACGATGGGTCTCATAAGAAGGCTCAAAATCACTCAGAGGGCAATGGAAAGGGCTATGCTCGGGGTTTCTCTGCGTGATAGAATCAGAAATGAGGATATCCGCAGTAGAACTGGGCTCACCGACATAGCCCGAAGAATTGCGAACCTTAAGTGGCAGTGGGCGGGGCACATTGCTCGCAGGACTGATGGCCGATGGGGCCGGAAAGTTCTCGAGTGGCGTCCGCGAACCGGGAGACGAGCTGTCGGTAGGCCTCCAACAAGATGGAGCGACGACCTCGTGAAGGTCGCGGGAAACCGGTGGAAGCAAGTAGCACAGGACCGGTCTGAGTGGCGAGCCTTGGGGGAGGCCTATGTCCAGCAGTGGACGTCTTTCGGCTGAAATGATGATGATGATGATGATGATAATTAGGGTATAATTAAGGTATTATATTTTTAATGATAAATGTCGCGTTGTATAGGACCATAGGTCGATCCTCACGTTTCGTTCAGAAACGTGCTTTCGTAAGTGTTTGTATGTACGTCAATCCGAGTTGGAAATGGAACGAAATACATGTGTAAGTTATATTTTTAACATAGAAGAAGTAAGGTAAGCTGAGAATGATAACCTTCAAACAAATCAGCGTACGCCCGAAATAAGTGTTAAATGCGATAAATAGATGTCGCTGCCTAGGTAGCCTGGACACAAATTTGAACTACATCTAGCTTCATTTAGATAGCGCTGTGCAGGCGAAATAAGTGATATGACAATTTGAGGCTCCCTGGCTATGTACGATGGATGTACGATGTAGTGTAGTGTAAGGAGTTTGACAGTCTTATACATATAATTACATTGTCTGTGATTTTTAATGTATTTTTATTTTAGTTTCTCAAGAAATAAAATTATGATTTCTTGGAGTTTTCTTCAATTTATTTCATTGCATGTAATAACATCTTTGCGGTGGCAAGACCCAGCACGAGGATATTTTTAACGATTCTCCGACCACACTGAGACGTAGAATGCTGACCACCATCGACCAGTACTTAATAATGTGCTACTTGTATTATATTCATTAAGTTTATTTTAGTTTTTGCAATGGGTCTAGGAAGCGCTAGTAAATTATTTTTCTGACGTGTAAAAGTGCCCCTATGTGGCCAATTTGCTGAATAAATGATTGAATTTTGAATTTTTTAGAGACTAATCCATAGTCTTTAACTCATCTGTAGGCTGTTGCACACCTGTAATTGGTGCATGAGCAGGACTAATGCTTTAAGTTAAACCTTTGTAAATTTATTTTGTTGTTAAATGAAACTCGAGAGTTAAAAACAAATTTTTAATTAAAAGTGAAAATATCTGCAAAGCTATTCGCGCGGTAAAGTAAGTACAGCCATAGAGAAGGACGGAGGCGCCACACACGGCGTGAATGTGAACTAATCAATATAAAACCCGTAATACATTGTGTTTAATTTCTTCCATCATCCTCCCATAAGCACAATCCTATCTTCGAAGAACAATAAGCTAGCTTGGAGTGTGATGTTGCCTTGGTAAGAGCATCTGCCACCATCTGATCGGTCTGACAGCATGTAATGCACGTTGATAGCTCCTCCAAGTACTTTATCAGGAACAAAATGGTGCCTCACATCAATATGCTTTGTCCTGGGATAATAGCCATCGGTAGCTGAAAGTTTTATAGAACTTTGATTATCACTGTATATAAGCATGGCTTGTTTCTTCAACTGTGGCCATAAGTCTTCTTGAAATTGCCTGAGCCACATAGCCTCTTGGAAACACGATGACAAAGCCATATACTCGGCTTCTGTTGTAGACAGAGCCACTGTGGGCTGGCGTCTGGAATTCCAGCTGATTGATCCTTCCTGAAACAGAAAAGTGTACCCAGAACACGAACGTCTGTCTTTATCAGAATCGCAGTAACCATGGCTCATGGTTTCGTCAGGATTGCGCTTGAAGCTCTGTCTATAAGCTAGAGTGCCTCGTAAGTATCGTATAACGCGTTTCAGAGTCATCCAGTGTTGAGATTCCGACTTGTTGCAACATATTAATAACAAAATATATATCTGGCCTAGTGACTTGGGAAATATATAATATAATAAACATCCTATGATCTCTTGATATGAAACATCATCTAAAATTTCATTTTCTTCAGAGTCACCTTTGTATTTACATCAATAGGCGTTTTAACCATTTTACAGTTCCATACTTCTGTAAAACTTCCTGTATGTACTTTCTTTGATCTAAGTACATAATACCAATAAGAATATGCAACTATAAAATAATAATTTTAGTTATTTAAGTATATTGCTATGCCCAAGAGGGTATCATGTCATAGCTTCATATTTAACATTTGTAACATCTATATTGACTACATATTCATGCATTCGCAATTAATAAAAATATACAAATAAAATATACAAATACCATTATTTCTGTATCTTTCTACATGTATTTCAATGCAATAGCTTAGTTCTCCTAGGTCCTTCATTTTAAATTTATTATTTCGTTCTTGCTTTATTTGGCATGTAGTATTTCGATTATTAGTAAATATTAACAGATCAATCGACATAAGTTGCCACAAAAAGCATATTATTTTCATCGACAATTTTATTTTCTTCAAAGAATTTCCTTCAATATTTCTCCTCTGATGTGATCTTAAAGTGATGTTTCTATCAAAGTCATCAACACAAACATCAATGTCACTTGTACTGGGATAATAGGTTTCATCATCTGTTGGTCTCGTCACAACTTGAGGTGATAAAGTGACATCCGGAGAATGGTCACATGGGCTACTAATACTGCTCCTTCCGGGGTTGTAGGAGGAGTTTGTGTGCTAGTACCACTGATTAAAATTTTTGAATACAGGGGAATGGACACTGAATTGAACTGGGGTGTGACAATAGATTCTTTTGTATGATTTGTGTTTATACAATTTTCCATAAAAGTCAAATCTCTACTGATTACTAATTTTATATTCTTTGGATCAAATAATCTGTACCCCTTCGTGCTCTGGCAATAACCCACAAAAATCAACTTGCGTGATTTACGATCCCATTTCAAACGATTCTGTTTTGGAATATGAACCATGGCCTCGGAGCCAAAAATCTAAATTGTTTTATTATTATTATAGACGGACAAACAGGCAGACGGCCCACCTGATGAAAAGCGATTACCGCCGCCTATAGACATTTGTAACACCAGAGGCGTCACCAATGCTTTGTCGGTTCCGTAGATATTTAATGACACCCTTTTTAAAACATCCCATATTGTAGCGCAAAGGGAAAATTTCAGCAGGGAGTTCATTCCAAATGCTTATAGTACGCGCTAAAAACGTTCTAAAGAACCGACGCATAGACGAGCGTAATGTCTCAAGGAAATGGGCATGAACACCCTGCCGATGACGAGAGGTGCGATGATAGAAGGAAGCCGTAGGCACCAGTCTAAACAATTCCTCTGAACACTCCCCATTATACAGACATTAAATGAGAGATATTTGGTTTCTTACCAGTCCACTTTTCATATGGTGTTCTCTCGTCCAAAACACGTGATGGCGATCTGTTGATGATGTAGACTGCAGTGCCAACAGCTTCAGCCCAATATACTTTCTGCAGTTTTGCCTCAAATACCATGCTCTTAGCACGCTCCACCAGGGTCCTGTTCATGCGCTCGGCAAGCCCATTCTGCTCCGGCGTGTAGGGACTGCTGGTCTGGTGTTTGATGCCGGAAGCTGCTAGAAAATTCAAGAATTCTTTATTACAATATTCTTTACCATTATTGCTTCTGAATATTTTAATCTTTCTTTCTAACTTATTTTCAACTTAATTTTTTAAAGTTTCAAACACAGACTTAAGAAGGGACAAACATGAAAGAAACCTTAGCATGATAAAAGAAATATTTAATTTTTTGATAAGCCAGTAATACAAAATACTCCCCCTTAATCAAAAATAAGATTTACACATTATACGCGTAACCCTATTCCCTTTTCACAACTTTAAGAGCGTTATCACACTTGCGATTCGCGAGCGAGTTTCCGCGAGTTCGCTGCGTACGAGTTTTGTATTGAAAAACGCTTTCAACTCGCTCGCAAATCGCAAGTGTGATAAGGCCCTAATGCTTAACACGAGCTACTTGTTTAGTAAGTACATCAGCCCACATCTCCTCAGTAGGAGTATAAACTGTATAAATGACATTAATTACATTATCCTATAATAAATCTACTATATAAAAATAAGTCGGGTTTTCCTCCCTGACGCTATAACTCCAGAACGCACGAACCGATTTCCACGGTTTTGCATTCGTTGGAAAGGTCTCGGGCTCCGTGAGGTTTAAGGCGGTACGAAGTCCGCGGGGTCAGCTAGTCTTCTTACTATATAAAAATAAGTCGGGTTTTCCTCCCTGACGCTATAACTCCAGAACGCACGAACCGATTTCCACGGTTTTGCATTCGTTGGAAAGGTCTCGGGCTCCGTGAGGTTTAAGGCGGTACGAAGTCCGCGGGGTCAGCTAGTCTCTTATAAAATGAAATCTAATGTCTATATGTGTTAACAACAACGCCATCTAGCGGTCTAGCGGTCAACTTTTCGCAAGCTTCGCAACCCTGCGATCTAGACCGCTCGAAGAAAGCATCGTGCTTCGGGGAGATCCCGCTGGAGGGCGCTCCATCTACGAGTAGATCATCGCCGTTAAAACTAAGTGCTCGGCGGACCCGCCCTTCTTTCGCGGCTTCCACCATCTTAATTAGACGCAAATGTAACCCTCTATTTATTGCAATTTTTTATTAAAGAGTTTCTGAAATTGGAATAAAACTATTCATTGAGAACGACTTCAGACCCCCTACAAACCATAGAAGAATTGAGCTATCAACAATATGTTTGATTTTATTGTAATGGACTAGATTCAGAGCCAACTTTTGAGGGGAATCATCTAATATATAAAAATAAGTCGGGTTTTCCTCCCTGACGCTATAACTCCAGAACGCACGAACCGATTTCCACGGTTTTGCATTCGTTGGAAAGGTCTCGGGCTCCGTGAGGTTTAAGGCGGTACGAAGTCCGCGGGGTCAGCTATCTACTATATAAAAATGAGTCGGGTTTTCCTTCCTGACGCTATAACTCCAGAACGCACGAACCGATTTCCACGGTTTTGCATTCGTTGGAAAGGTCTCGGGCTCCGTGAGGTTTATAAAAAAAAACTAAGGCGGTACGAAGTCCGCGGGGTCAGCTAGTTATGTATAACAATAATGGTTGACTCACCAGTCAATTCGCACCACAGTCGCATCAAAAACACAGCATCCTTGGCAGCGCTCGCCAAACTCATGTACTCAGCTTCGCTAGACGAGAGAGCAAGACAGGTCTGCTTCTTACTCTCCCACGAAATCGCTCCCCCGGACAAAGATAAGTAGAATCCTGTATATGAACGACGATCCACAGGACAACTTCCATGGTCTGAGTCACAGAAACCAACGAGTGGACCACCTCCTTTCCTGTAAATGATACTTAAATCAGTCGTACCCTTTAAATATTGCAACACACGCTTTGCTGCAGCCCAATGGCTTAAATAGGATGTCGCAAAAGCTATATCGTATTAACTGATATGATCAGTCTGATAAGAACATTAAGGCACCAATTAAGTTTTGGTACGGATAAGTAACACTAAGAGTTAATTTTGAGTGCTATAAGGGTGGTATTATGGCGGTCACTAACTCTAACAGTGTTAGAAGAGCGCTAGAATAGGTGGTATATCGGCGGTATAAGCTGATATAGCACCGATATAGCGCCATTTTGGCATAACTTTTTAGCGCCTTAAGTGCTATAATAGCGCTTTAACAGTGTTAGTGGCCACTATCAAGCGCTACAATGGCGCTACAAAAGCGGTCACTAACTCTTAAAGTGCTACAACGGCGCTACAATAGCAACCACTAACACTTAAAGCGCTACAATGGCGCTACAATAGCAACCACTAACACTTAAGGCGATACAATACTCCATAATTAAAGCTTAAAGTGGCAGAGTTGCGGTACTATCGCTCTTAGTGCTAGAGTGGCGCTATGATAGCTACTACTAACACTTAAAGCTCTACAACGGCGCTACAGCAGCGATTACTTGCTCTGAAAGCGATACAATACTCCAAAATGAACGGCTTAAACTCTTAAAGTGGCGTTATATACATAAGGTTATATCGTAGGATATTTTAGTTTGACAGCTTGTAGTTTTGTTGCATTTGTAAAGTGTCTTGTGATAACTTAATGGCTGAAAGTGAAGTTCGTTTCGTGAGTAAGCTTGTGATTCCACAGGAAATCAATTGCGCAGGTAAGTTTACTGTGAAATACTATACATATTATTATCAAATTCTAAAACTTTAGTGGCTTTAATTTTAGTGGCTTTTTGCAGAATCATAACAAATGTATTGGTGTAGAGCATTGTTACAAATATGTAAATATCCGATAAAAATAAGTTTAATGATTCATTTTCTTTATAAAAGAACATCGGCATTCCGTGTCTATGCTATATACTTAAACATTTAACAATTCTATAGGTCATTTGTAATGTTTTGTGTGTAATGTAGATTATTTTATTTATTTATTACTTCAATAGGAATGGCGGATCAATAGAAATCTCTCTTGTAGCACCGAAAGTGATATAATTGAGTTTTATATCACTTTAAGCGCTATAGAAGTTTTTAACTTCAAAAGAGTTCGCTAGCACTCTTCTACAACTAAAGCTCTTCTATAGAGCTTAGGGTGGTAATAATCACTATAGCCTGTAAGGCAGCTGGCTTCAGCTGTATAATAGCGATAACAGACGCTCTTCTATCGCTGTTATAGACCTGAAGGCGTTAGTAGACACCACTATAGCACTGTTAGGGTTAAAAGCACGAAATTATATCCTTTATAGAACTTAAAGAGTTATATCATGCTAAAAGCGATAGCACTACCTGCGTAACCTGCACAAGAGTGATTGTAGTCGCTGTTATACGAGTTTAAGCTTATTTTAACTCTCTTATAGACCCTTTTTACGCTCTTTAGTGGTAGTAGACTCTATTAAGCCTTTTGTATCGCTGTAACAGTTAAAGGTGGCTATTGTAGCACCCTTGTAGCCCTTAAGGCTATAAAATAAGCTCTATATATCGCTAATGTGTTACTTGGGGGAGAGCACTCGTCTACATTACCATTTTCACTTGGTGGAAGTCGTTTAGTTTCCAGCGGTGTAGACATCGCCTTACAATCCTGCATGTTGAACTTCAACAGTAGTTCCAAAATAAATGGTTTCTGAGATATCTTTATCTCATTAGGCCTGCATTCAATATTTAAATCTAAGTAATAACTTAAAGGTCCTAATATTTTCAGACTAAAATATTTCTTCAAGTCACTAAATGACGTTGTCAAGCGTTTTATTTTCCTTATAATAGATGACAATGTCATCAACATGGAAAGCGAGTATTATTAACTCACCCCCAACCTTCTTAGTGTAAATAAATGCTTCTGAAGGAGTTTGACTAAAACCGATTTAAGAAAAAAAATCGGCTAACTTTTTATACCAAGCACGTGGGGCTTATTTTAAACCGTAAAGCGAACGCTTCAAGGTGGTTCGGCACGGCTCCTCATAGCCCAAAGATCACGCCAAAATATGTTTCGCGACAACCGTATATAAATATTGAACCATTTAAACCAAAAATTTTACAATTGTACGTAACCTGTAGCAAAATTTGTGAGAGAAACCATCATAATTCCTCATTTTGAACTTGTCACTCACACATGCATGCATTATAACTGTTATCCTTATAAAAGACAATTTCGCCTAATCGGTAAGATACGTGGTAACGTATTGGTCTGAATTCTCGGCTCGTAAGTGAGAGGACCGGAGTTCAAGTCTCTGCACCAAGCAAGGACGTCTTTTTGCTTTTTTATACTAAATAGTCACTAAGAAAGCTAAGTTTCCATTTTTTTACAATAAAATTAATTGCATCAAATTTGATTTGAGTACATTTATTTTCAGGTTTTTTTTTTCAAATATTTACTATAGTACAATATACTAAAAGAAAACAATGAACAATACATTTTACATTTTTATTACAAATCAATACATTAATTTTGGCTCCTTTAGGAATATTATATACCTAAGTAGGTATATAATATTTGCCAGAGATTGTTCTCAATCAATAATGTCAATAGTATCAACACTTTTTTTCAAGAAGTAGTGCTGCATACTTGGACCAAGGAAACACCTTTATTTCAATCGTCATAACGCAAAACCAATTTTATTTTTTACGCAGAATCTACAGCACGGAAAATTCTGAGATTTTTTTCTCTTGATACGGAAGGTTATTCCTATCCTTAAAAAAATAATCGAGCACATTGTCATTTTTCAACCATAACCAATTGTTATGACAAAATTACCTCTAGATGTTGCTTAAATTTAAATTCTATAATTGTCTTTTCAATCATAGGACGCTGCCGAAGCCCGTTACTTTTTAGTAATTTTTAGAAATGTCCCTCAGTACAGAGGAAGTGCTATAGCAATGACAACACTAAGTACCTTTCGACAACAAATTTAAAGATATTGAAATGAATAAGTAATTTGCCAAACAGATGAAAGGAAAGCTGGCAACGTCGCACGTAGTGTCGTTTCAGTGCAGAATGGCAACGCCGCAACTATTGTGTCTATACACGACATCCTTTACACACACAAACTTAAACAACTAATACCCGAACGTAGGTCGATGCGCGCAAATTTATTTATTAATACTGTTCCTTGGCTAAGATTTCTGCGATTGTTTTTGTATGAAGGTCGAACCACCTTAATAAACAAACTTTATCTTCTTGCCCAGGCTTACAAAATCCTTCCGGCTGACACATATAGACCTCTTCCAAATCTCCATTTAAAAAGGCCGTATCTATGTCTAGGTGATACATTTTCATGCCCTTTTCAGCAGCTAAAGCAAATAGCAATCGCAGAGAAGTTTCGGACGACTGGTGAGTAGGTTTCCATGTAGTTAACACCATAAACTTCGTTATATCCTTTAGCGACAAGACGTGCTTTATATTTAACTAGCTTCTGCCCGCGACTTCGTCCGCGTGGAATTTGTTAATAGCCTTCCCGCAAGAACTATGCATTTCCTCGGGATAAAAAGTAGCCTATATGTTGACCAGTGTTATAAACTACCCCCATACCAAATTTTGTTTCAATCCGTCCAGTAGTTTTCGAGTTAAATCCGGACATACATACATACATACATACATACATACATACATACAGTATTTTTTTCTAAAAAATCGTTATTTTGTGTTCAGTATCGTTCGTATAGTCCCTTTGACTTGATAGTTTCTTTTAATTTTCAATTTTCAGCTGCGACTTCTTCTACAGAATTATTATTTATTATATGTATAGATTTTTCCTTTTTTTTCTCTGATTCATTAATCTCTTACGAATAAATAGTTTAGTGCCAAAATTCATTATTTAGGTAATAGCAGACTGGTTTAAAGAATGTTTTAGTGAACTCATCAATCATTTCCTTTTTACTGGACAATAGGCAGGTAATCTAACAGTAGGTAATCTGCATAACGTGTTTCTTGAAAATGTTTGTAATCTAGGATTATAATTGAATTTTTCCCGTTCCCGTGGGAATATCGGGAAATCCTTTCTTAGTGCTCCCCTACGCTCCCCAAGGAACCTGCATGCCAAACTTCAGCTCTCTACGGTGATCCCCGCGACCTAAACATTAAAATGTAAAAATCCCATTTTTTCCCGTTCCCTGGGAATTTCGGAAAGTCCTTTCTTAGGTGCTCCCCTACGCTCCCCAAGGAACCAGCATGCCAAACTTCAGATCCTTACGATGTTTCCCGCGACTTCGTACGCGCCTAAAAATTTAAATGTAAAAATCCCTTTTTTCCCCGTTCCCGTGAGAATTTCAAAAAATCCTTTCATAGTGTTCCCCTACGCTCTCCAAGGAACCTGTATGCCAAATTTCAGCTCTCTACGGCCAGTATTTTCGGCTCTGCGTTGATATGTCAGTCAGTCAGTCAGTCAGTTTCTTCTTTTATATATTTAGATAGATAGATAGCTGTTTACCGCGACTTCGTACGCGCCTAAACATTAAAATGTCAAAATCCCATTTTTCCCGTTCCCGTGGGAATATCGAAAAAACCTTTCATAGTGCTCCCCTGCGCTCGCCAAGGAACCTGCATGCCAAATTTCATCTCTCTACGATGATCCCCGCGACTACGTACGGGCCTTAAAATGTAATAAACCCATTTTTTCCCGTTCCCGTAGGAATTTCGGGACGTCCTTTCTTAGTGCTCCCCTACGCTCCCCAAGAAACCTGCATGCCAAATTTCGGATCTCTACGATGTTTCCCGCGACTTCGTACGTGCCTAAACATTAAAATGTAAAAATCCCTTTTTTTCCCGTTCCCGTGGGAATTTTGCAAAATCCTTTCTTAGCGGATGCTTACGTCATAACATCTACCTGCATGCCAAATTTCAGCCCGATCCGTCCAATGGTTTGGGCTGTGCGTTGATAGATCACTATCAGTCAGTCAGTCAGTCACTCAGTCAGTCAGTCACCTTTGAGTTTTATATATTTAGATAATATCACCATGAGCATTTTTCTTTAATTTTTACACCCACTTGCAATGTGTCACCTTCTTATCTGCTCTATCAACGAGAACCCATGTATTTTTCTCAAGCAAGGATTGATATTCATCCATCATAGCTTGATACCATTTGTCTTTGTCTTCGACATGCATGGCTTGTGTAAAGCTCGTAGGCTCACTTGTGCCACTTGATAACGACTGCATGCACACACAACCGAAGCCGACATCATTTGGTTTTCTAGGTCTCAAATTATACCTTGACTTTCCAATCTTCTCATCATCAGACTCAACTGACAAAGGGGTTACATTGAGTTGAATCTCTTCATTCATGGCAGCAGCACTTGTCCCAGGCATTGGTTCAGACGTATTACTCAAAGAGTTTTCTTCTGAGCTCGCTTCGTAATAGGCACATAACCTGTTTCAGGAGAATCAACACTAGACTTATCAGGTTTAACTTTCAAGTCTTGAAACTGATCTTTAAAGAAAGTAACATCTCTGTTCTTTACATTTTTTCTGGGATATCTGCTACTACTACAGCCTATTTGCGTCCCACTGCTGGGCATAGGCCTCCTCTCATCACGAGAGGGTTGGGCTATACTCCCCACGTGGGCCCAGTGCGGATTTGGGACTTCACACACATCTTTGAATTACTTCGCAGATGCGTGCAGGCTCAAATCTAAAATCAAATCAACTATCCGCCCCGAGTTTGCTCCCGCCCGAAAGTGCCCATCACGCTAGCGGCGTTACCGCGCTAAATGGCGATGGACAACCTCTGGACGAGATAAAACCCAGAGCGGGGGTCACCACCTCGATCCCTAATTCTAAGGCCTAATTCACAAACGAGTGACGTTGCCTCCAGACCCCAAGGTCCCACAGTCTCCACGGCCACAGGGACAAACTCGTAGGAGGCCGCCAGTGCCGAATATTTCGCGTGCTTCTGCTTCTGCCTCTATAAATTATTAACAAGTAAAAGTGCTAAAGAGGTAATAAATGAATTAATTGACGTTTTTTCTAACTTTAGAATTCCAAGTGAAATTGTTGCAGATCATGTACCGTGTGACTCAAGGAAATGTAAATTGTTTGCACAAGAATGGGGATTTAAGTTCACTTACACTAGTCCTAGATATCCTCAGTCAAACAGTATGGCGGAACGGGGTGTACAAATTGCAAAGAAAATCATGTTAAAATGTAATGTTGATAAGACTGATTATAGACTGGCTTTACTTCAATATAAGGCTTCACCTGTTTCCGGCACGGACTTTTCTCCAAGTCAGTTATTAACTAGATGTAAGAAAGAGTTTCAGGTAAACCAAAAAGTGTGGTTTAAAAAGGATAGCAACAAAAATGATTGGCTTCAAGGTACTATATCAAAGTGTAATAATAATAGATCATATGTTATATTCGATGAAAATCATGTAGAATATACTAGAACTAGTTTTCATATAAGATCAGCTTAATTGATTTTGTGTTTCTCCAGAACTCTCCGGTCATGGTCGAATGCTTAGGTTAAGTGTTTCTTAGTTTAAATGTGTTTGTTTAATTTTTTCCTTTTTTTAAAAAAAGGGGTGATGAGTATCTTAATTTTTTATTTTTTTGAAAGGGGATGATGTTTTGGAACGCACCCTTAGTAATGTCATAGCTGTCAGTGTCATGTGAATATGTCAAAAGTGACGTTTACCTCTCGCTCTCTTACCTGGCCACCAGCGGCACGATAACACGTACTATTGATGTAAAAACTATAATTGAAATAAATAAAAGCCTCCGAAGATTAATCAATTCTTTTATTCAAGAAACATTATAGAGGTGACTATATAAACCAGGGATCGGAACCGGTTTCAAATAACCCATTCCAGTTTAACTCAAAAACGGTTTTCATTATGTTCTTTCATACACCGGTTTAGCACACCAGTTAAAGACCCTAAAGCTAGACTAACCCGGCACTGTAGGTACCGATGACATTCCGGACGTCATTCAGCATGTACAAGATTAGTTACAAGGTTCTCAAGCAGCTTAAGAATGGAAAAGGCCCTGGTAACGACGGAATTACATCCGAACTCCTGAAGGCGGGTGGTAAACCAGTCCTCAAGGACCTAAATGCGAAAGTAACTCTGTCTATCTGTCACCTCTTCGCACTTAAACCGCTTTACCGATACCTTTCGTACCTAGAACCCTAACTATCAGCGCACTACGCCGCAGCATCTCAAATCAAGTCAACATCCGTGCGAGTCGGTGACTTTTAAATCCTTGAGGGCTCAGATTACGGACAACTTAAACACTAAACGAAGCTAACCTCTACACACCATTCCGACCTCGGCAAAGTATCTCCGGCTAATAGTGAAGCCGAAACACGTTACAATCTCAACAAACACCGGATGTTAATCCTATAACGCCTTAGCGCCTTAGCGAGGCCTTTGTGGAAGAGAAGCTTTAAGACGCCAATTAAAATTCCGCCCTCAGAACCCACTTCGAGCCTAAACTGCCGGCGGCTCCGCATGGAGTATATTCCTCATTGATTATCGAGGTCCGGGCACCCTCGGGCCGTAATCTGACGCAGGGAATGCCAGTATGTAAACAGCGAGGTGGTACGCGTCGCGTTTCCATTATCTGTGGAATTTAGGGCGACGACGTGACGCTGAAAAAAAACCGGCCTTGGCCTCCACGCGAATTAAACTCGCGTGGAGAGGGTTCTGATCCTTAATTATTTTCAATGACGTCATTTTCAAACCGTTTCACAGGATAAGCTCTTTTAAATGATAGATTTCAAATACCATGGACCTCGTAATAATTTTCCTGTAATCTATAGGTCAATAACTATCCTTCGTATTTTTTACAAAATTTTAGGTCCAATAGTTTCGGAGATAAGGGGGGATGGTCATTTTTCGCTTATTTTCTTAAATAACTCGAAAAGTATTGACCAAAAAAGAAATAAAAAAAAAATATTTGAGAGAAAAAGCAGTGGTGACCTAGTGGTTCGGCCTTCTGCCTCTCATGCCGAGGATCGGGGGTTCGATTCCGGCTGTCTAAGTTTACTTATGTGCGAAATTCAATTTGAATTATCCATGAGCTTTTCGGTGAAGGAAAACATCGTGAGGAAACCTGCACGCTTCTGCGAAGTAATTCCAGGATGCGTGTGAAGTCCCCAATCCGCACTGGGCCCGCGTGGGGACTATAGCCCAACCCTCTCGTGATGAGAGGAGACCTGTGCCCAGCAGTTGGCTGTTGTAGTAGTAATAGTAATATCACAATGTTTTCGCCATTTATTAAAAATCACTTATCGCGAAACGCTATATTGTTCCAGACATGACTCTGATCACCTTTCACTGTTAGTAAATTCTTACTTAAAGTTCCCTTTCCAGAATAAAAAGGCCACTGTGCAGACAAACCTTATTACTAGTTTTTTAACCGACTTAAAAAAGGAGGAGGTTCTAAATTCGTCGGAACCTTTTTTTTTATGTATGTTCACCAAAAATAAATAGTAATCGTGAACCGATTTCGATGATTCTTTTTTTGTTCGAAAGGTGGTACTTTCAAATTGGTTCCGTATTAATTTGGTTCAGTTCTGATGATAGGATCCATGAGAAACTGAGGGAACTCCTCGAAATTTGCTAGCACGTAGATGATTTTGGCGTTTTCGAAGATTTCAGAGTTACTTATGTACTTCTATCGTAATGTTTGGAACCTGTAGCCGAAAAAAAATATTAAATAATTAAATAAATCCGCCTTCAAACTCCGACAGACTGCGAAATCGGTGTCAAGTGAAACCCAAGTGACCCAAAGAAATGATAATCATATAGTGAACTTGACATTGACATCGCAGTCTGTCGGAGTTTGAAGGCGGTTTTTTTTTTTACTTACAGCATTATTTGTCACTTATCTGATATGTACCTAATATCAGATAAGTGACAAATAATGCTCTTTAACCTTGTTCTTAAATACTGAAAGAGACTAAGGTCCACAAGTAGAGTTTCAAAGTAGTACAGCTTGGAAAGTAACAGATAACGGTAGTTCTGTGAACATCTCAGAGACGAGTAAGTAAATATTCAAGTAATTTCTACTAATTTGTTCTTATTACACTGTGATCTGTGACAAACCATGTTCATTAAAATGAAACTATATTATAAAAGAGTAAATAGATCATAATGCCTAAATTTAATTGCCGTCAAATCAGTTCACTTCCTGTAGGGGTCACGATACCACATAATAAAAAGATTTTGTAACAAGCCTCACCACTACTTATTAAACTAATATAACCGCCTTAAAGTGCAGTGAGAACTCCGCCTTAGTTATTCGTGTGTTCGTACTAACTACCTACTTACTTGAATGAGAAAAACAAGCAGTATAAAAACCACTCGCTTGCGACGAGACGCATAATTTCTCTGGGAAAGTTCTCTGAACTAGCAGAATATTCAGAGTATGTTTTATTATTGTACCCACTTACTAAACAACGAAACAAAAGATACATTATGGTTTTGGCAGTAGTTGGGTAAGTAGGTTCACTAATAACTTGCATTAAGTCTACTGTCATATTACAACTGTTGGCAGAAACATTAGCGTATAGTTTTCTTCGCATACTGAATATACAATCAACAGCAACGAATTCCGGTCACTTTGGATGGAAAATGCTATACAAAACGACCCGAATTCATTGCTGTTGAGTGTATTACATGTATTTTTAGGGTTCTGTAGTCCAGAAGAAACTCCCCTGGTTTCGCCATGTATGTCCGTCTGTCCAACCGTCCGTACGACAGAGCATAGCTCGGAGTTGCGTACTTCCAGGAGGTCCTATTAAAGTCGGGAATGAAATTCGAGATCATAAATGTACACAAATGTTTTGCCACTAATACTACAGCCTATTTGCGTCCCACTGCTGGGCTCAGGCCTCCTCTCATCACGAGAGGGTTTGGGATATAGTCCCCACGCGTACTTCACACACGTCTTTGAATTATTTCTCAGATGCGTGAAGGTTTCCTCACGATGTTTTCCTTCACCGATAAGCGCAGAGGTTAATTCAAATAAAATTTCACACATAAGTAAACTTAGAGGTGCGAGCCGGAATCGAACCCCCGACCCTCGGCATGAGAGGCAGTAGGTCGAACCACTAGGCCATCACGGCTACATATGTTTTGCCACTAGAAAATGTCGTTTAGACAGTGAGGGTAATTATTAAATCACTGATATACGCATTAAAAATGTTACACGCAAATAAAAAGCGGCCAAGTGCGAGTCGGACTCGCCCATCAAGGGTTCCATAGCAGCAAGTAACATAATAAAAAAGTTCTTGTAGTTCGTTGTAAATTTCATCATCATCATCATCAACATCATCATTATCATCATCATCATCGTCATCATCATTTCAGCCGAAAGACGTTCGCTGCTGGACATAGGCTTGCCACTCAGACCGGTCCTGTGCTACTTGCTTCCACCGTTTTCCCGCGACTTTCACGAGCTCGTTACTCCATCTTGTTGAAGGCCTACCGACAGCTCATCTCCCGGTTCGCGGGCGCCACACGAGAACTTTCCGGCTCCATCGGCCATCAGTCCTGCGAGCAATGTGCCCCGCCCACTGCCACTTAAGGCTCGCAATTCTTCGGGCTCTGAGGCCCATCGTAAGCGCCCACGTCCCGGAACCATGAGTCATCACATCATGGCAACACACACGGGTCGAAGACTTTCGACTTGAGACACTACGGTAATTTAGACGAAAAGACACTGCGAAGCTTCCCGAACGCTGCCCAGCCGAGTCGGATTCGACGATGGACCTCTTTCTCGAAGTTGGACCTACCTAACTGGACTGTTTGCCCCAGGTATACATAATGGTCAACAACTTCGAGCGTAGAGCCTCCGATTATTACGGAAGTTGGCCCAACCTGAACATTAGACATGAATTTATACTTGTCCATGTTCATTTTAAGACCAACTCGATCGGAAACTCTGCTGAGGTCAGCGAGCGTAGTACTGAGGTCCTCCATGGTCTCAGCCATGACTACAATATCGTCGGCAAATCGAAGAAAATATTGATGCCTCGACCTTTCCAGTCCAGCACCTTGAAAGCATCCTCCAATGTAGCGGTGGAACAGCTTCGGAGAGATCATGTCTCCTTGTCTGACTCCCCTCTGCAGTGGAATAGGCTCCGTGGTCCGGTCCTGTAGTCGGACGGACATGGTGGCGTTTTCGTATAAACGCTTTAACACTTCGATGTACCGGTAGTCAACTTGGCACCTCTGGAGAGACTGCAGCACAGCACAGCCCAAGTCTCGATCGAATCGAAGGCTTTCTTGTAGTCCACAAATGCAAGGCACATTCTGTCCAAGCACGTACCTCTCAAATGTGTAGTTTATCTAACAAAAAATTTCAATGATTGCCTGATCTGTTATTTTCCATCATGTTGGGAGATTGCAAAAGTTATATCTATTAAAAAACCTGAAAAAAACGAAACGTTACCGGTTAGTTACCGCCCTATTAGTCTGTTGCCTGCTCTAGGGAAGCTTTTTGAGGCTATCATAGCTATTCGATTACTGAGAAGCGTTGAAAATCAGATTATTCCTGAACAATTTGGTTTTCAAAAATTTCATTCTACGACTCAACAAATTGCCAGAGTTAGTAAAGATGTTGCTCACCACCTTAACCTTGGACAATCAACTGGTATGATTTTGCTTGACGTTGAAAAAGCTTTTGATATGGTCTGGCACGCCGGGTTGTTGCATAAACTCTTAAATTACGCTCCTATTCACTTAGCCAAATTAATACAATCCTACCTTCAAGATCGATACTTTATACACTTACACTCATACAATATACACTTTTCTGTGTATATTGACAACATTAGCTCTGAACAGAAACCTATTAATAGTGGCGTCCCCCAGGGATCCATCTTAGGCCCGTAGTTGTTCATCGTATACGTCAACGACATACCAAAACAGCCTCGCTCAAAATTGGCTGGATTTGCAGATGATACAGTTTGCTTTACGTCGTCTAAAGTTAGAGCCGTTTTCGAGAACACGATTACGAATAAATATATACAAATATTGCTCGTTTTATAGAATAGGATAGGAATTTGTTCAATATTCACTTTATTACTTATTTACCTGTCGTCTTACGTCACCGATGAAAATAATGAAAATATACGAAAGGGTCGCTTCAAAACGACTTGTTTCGTGTTACAATGAGCCTGTAATCCTGAAAGGTTCGGTATCTTATGTGTTTATAGAATGTCCCTGAGTTCAGTGTGCTTCATTCCATAGGCCTCCTCTAACATCTTCCACTGTACTCTACTCATTACCCACTTTCAATATCACCTTTTTTTGTTTAACAGCATTCCGATCTTTCTGGTGATAAGTATGGGTATATACTACATGTCGACTGCGGGCTATGACGCCGTACTGAAAGGACAAGACTCCCCTCCACACTGGCCGACGACGCCGTCGACCACCACAACCACGACCACCACAACAACTACAACAACCACTACTACAACACCGAGACCCACAACACGAGGAGGTTTGCAATACGGGGGTGGATATTTTAATCCCATGAACTGGGGGAAGAAATAATAAGACAAAATATCTGTCTTGTTTTTTTCACATAAAATGTGTGTGTAGTAAAAATAGGGTACGATATAATTAAAATAGTTAAGTCATTATTTTTAGATTGATATTTTGAACTTTTGAAAGAAAATTGAACTGTATTAGGTGTACGTTTATAAAAGAGAGAGGTAAAAAAAATAGGTAGATTGAAATCTCCGTGTATTACCGACGAGTAACACATAATTAGTCCTCAATATAAGTCCAGGGGCTATATTCAAAGTCTTAAAATAGGGATCTCCCTGTTTCCTATAGGATCGCCCACGCGTCGCGTGAACTTTAAGCAGCTAGATTTAAAGTTCAACTTGACGCGTGAGCGATCCTATAGGGAACAGGAAGATCCCTATTTAAGACTTCGAATAAAGCCCCAGAATCCGGCTTCAATAAATCTCCGATTAAGATAATCAAGGTATTAATTCTAATTATCTAATTATTTTAATGCTAATTATCAATCTACCTACTCAGAGCGTTTTCACATTATCCGATCTTATATCGGCGTCAGACGTAAAATGTATGAAATATGGTATCCTATCGTCGATATCCGATACATATTTCATACATTTTACGTCCGACACATATCGGATAGGATAGTGTGAAAACGCTCTTACAATTTTATTTGAGACACAAGTCCTTCATCCATTAAAAAAAATTAAAAGAGGTTATAATTAGGGTATTAATTAAGGTGTTATAATTTTAATGGCAAGTGTCGCGTTGTATAGGACCATAGGTCGATCCTCACGTTTCGTTCAGAAACGTGCTTTCGTAAGTTTTTGTAAGTACGTCAATCCGAGTTGGAAATGGAACGAAATACATGTGTAAGTTATATTTTTAACATAGAAGAAGTAAGGTAAGCTGAGAATGACAACCTTCAAACAAATCAGCGTACGCCCGAAATAAGTGTTAAATGCGATAAATAGATGTCGCTGCCTAGGTAGCCTGGACACAAATTTGAACTACATCTAGCTTCATTTAGATGGCGCTGTGCAGAGGCGAAATATGACAATTTGAAGGTTTCTGGCTATTTCCGATCGACGCTCATTGTACGCCATAATGTAAGGAATTTGACAGTCTTATATAATTACATTGTCTGTGATTTTGGATCTAGTTTTCTTTTAGCTTCTCGAGAAATAAAATTTTAATTTCTTGGAGTTTTCTTCAATTTATTTCATTGCATGTAATAACATCTTTGCGGCGGCAAGACCCAGCACGAGGATATTTTTTACGATTCTCCGACCACACTGAGACGTAGAATGCCGACCACCATCGACCAGTACTTAATAATGTGCTACTCGTATTATATTCATTAAGTTCATTTTAGTTTTTAGAGACTAATCCATAGTCCTTAACTCATCTATAGGCTGTTGCACACCTGTAATTGGTGCATGAGCAGGACTAATGCTTTAAGTTAAACCTTTGTAAACATATTTTGTTGTTAAATAAAACTCTACAGTTAAAAACAAATTTATAATTAAAAGTGAAAATATCTGCAAAGCTAAAAGTAAGTACAGCCATAGAGAAGGACGGAGGCGCCACACACGGCGTGAATTACTCGAACTAATCAATATAAAGCCCGTAATACATTGTGTTTCATTTCTTATATCATCCTCCCTTAAGCACAATCCCATCTTCGTAGAACAATAAGCTAGCTTGGTGTGTGATGTTGCCTTGGTAATAGCATCTGCCACCATCTGATCGGTCTGTGTGTAATGCACGTTGATAGCTCCTCCAAGTACTTCATCACGAACAAAATAGTGCCTCACATCAATATGCTTTGTCCTGGAATGGTAACCATCGGTACCTGAAAGTTATATAGAACTTTGATTATCACTGTATATAAGCATGGCTTGTTTCTTCAACTGTGGCCATAAGTCTTCTTGAAATTGCCTGAGCCACATAGCCTCTTGTATACACGATGACAAAGCCATATACTCGGCTTCTGTCGTAGACAGAGCCACTGTGGGCTGGCGTCTGGAATTCCAACTGATTGATCCTCCCTGACACAGAAAAGTGCTGTACCCAGAACACGAACGTCTGTCTTCAGAAGAACCCCAATCAGAATCTCAGTAACCATGGCTCTTGGTTTCGTCAGGATTGCGCTTGAAGCTAAAGATAAAGATAAAGATAAAGATAATTTATTGTTCAACATGAGTATACATATATGCAGATATTATACAAGAAATGGTTCGTCCTTCATGCTGTACCTTGCGGCGTACAATTTTTTGTGAGTGTGGTACCTAGTAAAGTTGCACTAAAACTAAATCTCAGTCTATAATACAGAGTGCCTCGTAAGTATCGTATAAAGCGTTTCAGAGCCATCCAGTGTTGAGATTTCGGCTTATTGCAACATATTAATAACAAAACATATATCTGGCCTAGTAACTTGGGAAATATATAATAAACATCCTATGATCTCTTGATATGAAAGATCATCTAAAATTTCATTTTCTTCAGAGTCACCTTGTAGCTTTGTATTTACATCAATAGGCGTATTAACCATTTTACAGTTCTATACTTCTGTAAAACTTCCTGTATATACTTTCTTTGATCTATGTAAATAATACCATTCTTTCTGTCTCTTTCTACATGTATTCCAATGCGATAGCTTTGTTCTCCTAGGTCCTTCATTTTAAATTAATTATTTAGTTGTTGCTTTATTTGGCATGTAGTATTTCGATTATTTGTAAATATTAACAGATCATCGACATGAATTGCCACAAAAAGCATATTATTTTCATCAACAATTTTATGATAAATGCAGGGATCTAGTTTAGACTGCAATAAATTCAGACCTTTCAGTGTAGAATCAAGCTTTTTATTCCAAACTCGATTTGCCTGCTTTTGTTCATTCCTTCCTTTTACGTACAATTGAGGTTGGACCATATAGATTTCTTTTTCTATATCACGTTGAAGGAAAGCTGAGACAGCATCCAGTTGTCATATATCAAGGTCATACTTAACTGCCAGAGCAAACAGGTATCGCAGAGAAGAAGAGCCTCACTACTGGTTAAAATACTTCTTTGTAATCTATGCTCTTTTTCTGAGAGCAACCTTTGATGACAAGTCGAGCCTTGTATTTAACAATTTCACCCTTTTCATTGGTTTTAATACACCCATTTACATGCAATTGCACGCTTATCAGCAGGTGGAGTGGTAACTTCCCATGTGTTTTTTTCCATCAAGGACTGGTACTCCTCATCCATTGCCTTTTTACAGTGCTCCGCATTAGTGTTTGACAGGGCTTTTTCAACTGTCAGTGGGTCTGTGGTTTGTGCAACACACAAAAAACATAACCTTTAATATTTTTCCTCTGATGTGATCTTAAAGTGATATTTCTATCAAAATCATCAATACAATCATCAATGTCACTTGTACTATGATAATAAGTTTCATCATCTGTTTGGTCTCGTTACAACACTACTGAAAGATGTATACTTTGAGGTGATAAAGTGACATCCGGGTAATGTTCACAGAGGCTACTAATGACCTCCTTTTGGGGTTGTAGGAGTTTGTTCTACTACCACTGTTTATAATTTTTGGATTCAGGGGAATGGACACTGAATTGAACTGGGGTGTGACAATAGATTCTTTGTGTGTTGTGTTTATACAATTTTCCATAAAAGTCACATCTCTACTGATTACAATTTTTTTATTCTTTGGATTAAATAATCTGTACCCCTTCGTGTTCTGGCAATAACCCCCAAAAATCAACTTGCGTGATTTACGATCCCATTTCAAACGATTCTGTTTTGGAATATGAATCATGGCTCGCGTGGGGACTATAGCCCAAACCCTCTCATGATGAGGGGAGGCCTGTGCCCATCAGTGGGACGCAAATAGGCTGCAGTACTGTAGTAGTATATTGCGCATGTAGCATTATAAGCGCATTGAGACAAAAGCTTTATTTAAAAAAAAAACTTTTATTTTATGTAAAAGTGCGTTTATTTGTTTGTCTCTCCTCCAGGTCGAAATGACTGGACGAATTGGATGAAAGTTATGGAGATAGTTTGAGTTTATCCCGATTTAGCACATCTTACAGCTATAATTTTTATAATCACCTACAAATTATTAGAAAATTAGTTTGGGCATAAATTTATATACTTTCAAATCAAACACAAATCTTCGCATACAAGAAACTTTCAAGTTTAAGTATAATACTTACTTATCAAAAGGCTTACCTATTTAATACGGCCCTATGAACTTCAAATTAAGATCGATGCTATTCTCCTTTCTTGGGCAGTAACAGCCGCCTCAAAGTAGAACTTGGCTGAATTATTACAACAGTCAGGTCGAGAGCACGCTCGAGTTACCAGCGGCTGGTGACCGAAATGAATGTCGCCACTTAAAAGTTCTAGAATTCCAAGTACGTTAGGATTGAAGTCGAAGTTGGTAGTACAAATGTGGTCAGTTATCGACCTGTCGATTTAATTTGTTGGTTTTAGAAAAGCATTTTCTTGCAAACTGGTTGTCCGCAGTTTATAAAGACCGCCATAATATACGGTACGATGAATCGTTGCGATCGATCTGATGGAAATTGTTACGTTCAATAACATCAAAAATGCGACACATACACGAAGCGATCGATCGTTTACTTGCATTGATGCCACTTACACGAAGCGATTGGTCGGTACGATCAACGTGCAAACAAACACAATATCGAATCTTTGCGTTGATCACAAAGAGCCATTGAATATCGATTCGTCTTTACGATAAGGTGTCTGATTGAATAGGTTTTCGTTGCGATTTCGGAAAGTGTCTTCGATCAAGTAAATGGTAAGCTATATTGTAGTAGAGTAATGTACGCTTACTAGTAGTAGAGTACTCTTCGGTTTTTCTAGTATGAGAGTCCTTTTTAAAGTTTACTTCCACGCTGCGTATAGCATCAGCAATTTCTCTTTGACGCTTCAACGTCATCATGATGTCATCTTGGCTGTCCATGTTGTATGTCAGGAAGCACTTGAAATTACACAGTGGTCAGAATCCGATATAATACTAATTTATAAAAGAGGTGACCCTCACGAAGTCGGAAATTACAGGCCTATAAGTTTATTGCCATGCATTTATAAGCTTTTCTCCTCAATCATAAACCAAAGAATCAGCATTACGTTGGAAGCAAGTCAACCAGTGGAACAAGCTGGATTTCGAAAAGCGTTCTCCACTATTGACCACATACACACGCTAGAGCTACTAATCGAGAAATACCAAGAGATGCAAAGACCGCTATATCTTGCATACGTCGACTATCAGAAGGCATTTGACACATTATCACACGAGAGTATCTGGAAAGCTTTGAAAAACCAAAATGTAAGAGAAGAATATATACAAGTTATTCGGAATATTTATAAAACCAGTATGAGTAGAGTCAAATTAGAAAAAGCAGGCTCATGGTTTCCCGTCAAAAGAGGAGTGAAACAAGGAGACCCACTGTCTCCAAAATTATTTATTGCTACACTGGAATCTGTAATCCAAAATCTTAACTGGAGTAAAAGTGGCATAAGAATAAAAAATGAGTACTTGAGTCACCTACGCTTCGCTGACGATTTGGTACTAATGTCAGAATCAGCATCAGAGATACAATTTATGATTAAATCACTAAACGAGGCCAGCAAACTTGTAGGCTTAGAAATGAATCACACCAAAACTATGATAATGACAAACAGTAAAAAAACTAGAATATTAGTAGACAACAAGGTTCTCAAATACACAGAAAAATATTTATATCTCGGCAAAGAAATAAGTTTCGATCGAACAAACGACCGAGAAATAGAACGAAGGGCACAACTATCGTGGAATAAATATTGGGGTTTAAAAGAAATCTTCAAAAGTAACTTGCCGACATCACTCAAAACGAGAGTTCTTAATTCCAGCCTACTACCATGTCTCACTTATGGATGCCAAACGTGGAAATTTAGTAATAAGGTAAAGCATAAAGTTCTCACATGCCAGCGAGGAATAGAGCGCAGTATGCTGAATATTAAAAAAATCCACAAAATACGGCACTCGAGAATTAGGAACGTCACAAAATCAACCGACATGCTTAAACACGCTTTAAAACTTAAGTGGAAATGGGCGGGACATGTAGCACGTCTTCAAGACCAGAGATGGACAAAAAAAATCACCACATGGAAAGGCCCTCATGGAAAAAGGAAGATCGGCAGACCCTATACCAGATGGGACGATGAAATCAAAAAAACAGCCGGTCCCAACTGGGATCAAATAGCTCCATCTAGAGAGGATTGGCTAGCCTTGGAGGAGGCCTTCACCTGTAGAGGGGTTCTTGCAAAAGAAAAGCAAGATTAGTATTAACAAAATAGTAGAAATAAATTTGTATATTATAGGTACTAAAAAAATATACTTAACATTAGATTAAAATACCTACTATAGTTACTAACAATATAAATATAACTTATAAATAACAAAAGATTGTAAAACATTTCGCTTAGTAAATTAAAAAAAAAAAAAAAAAAAACTTAGAAATATAACCACTTTGTTAACTACACTTTAAACACTTATGTACGCACGCAAGAAATAAAAGGCTTTTTTATTTTTTTATTTTATTTTATTTTATTATTTATAATGTACGCTTATACCTCGTAATCCAGTTCCAGTGAACCGATTTTCGTGTTTTATTTTTAAAATATTAAAATGTCTACCAATTTATTTTTTCCAATCTGAATTTTTATATTAAAAAAGAATGTTGTTTTTTTTTCCTCGTTTTCATTTAATTTTAAAGGATGCAACAACGTATTCCAGATGAAGAGGAGGGTTTTCAGAACTATTCTATGAAAAAAAAAAAAACAAGCTCGCCCAGTGGTATCGGAATGAAGGGAAAAGATAATGGTCAATTAACGCCTATTTTATAGAAAATATATCTATTTTATTTTTTAGAGATTGATAAGCTATTATAGAATAGCTTCAAAACCAGTTGTTAAAATTGTAAAAATATATATTTGAGATGTTCACAGTAATTCGACAAATCGTATACTTTAGTTAGCGAAAGTTGAAAAAAGCGAAAGCGAAAATTAAAACCTTTTTTTTTCAAAATTTACCGTGACAGTCAGTTTTGTAAAGATAATATTATAATGAGCTGCAATTTTATTGAAGTTACTCTGAAGTCTCTATGTCCATTGATAGCGGAGAGATAGGACTTCAATGCGAGAGGCGCGCATGAAGTTCCATGTCGTATAGAACAAGTGCTACCAGGTACTCGTCCTCCGCATCGCAAACGGATGGCCAAAGAAATACCGAGCTGGTGGAACAGGTATCCGTATATCCGTCTATTTATACGAGTTAATCATTTTTTTGATACCGAACAATGGTGATTTGTTCAGAAAATACTTAAAGTTCAGTTTATCTACTTAGGATCGCCTCTCGAACGAAGTAATTAATTTACCTACATGAGCGTCATTATCATTGTGCCACTTGCAACTGCGTTTATCGTCAACTGGAACTGCTCATGAATATGCAGTTCTCCAGCCTTTGGTCATTAACGTAAGGTCCAAAGGGTTATTTTCGACCTGAAAATACTTGCACATTTCGGGGGATCGAGTTATTTCAACGCGAGCCTCATTTGCATGCTCGGGGGTAAAATAAACTGCATTTTGGATATTTAAGTACATTTCTAACAGGGATGACGACAATTTTTTTTCCTTAGTCTATCAGGAAGATTATTGAAAAGTATTGGACACGTATTTTTTCTTTTTTCACTAAATCAAATTTGTACGGAGAAATATCGAGTTGAAATGTCGCGTGACGTCACGGTTAGGTTAGGTTAGTATACCTAACGGTGACGTAGTTAGCCCCCACTCTTTCCACTTTAATGCGTTTTAACTTAGTCATTCTTTGTTAATTTGATAAAACAAAAAATACGTGTCTAATATTTTTTTATTACGTGACTGGCGGACTAATTAGAATTTCGATTTCTTCACCCTATCGTCATCCCTATTGCAATGGACTGACACTTCATACAATCTGGACGTAATCTGCACACTAAAAATTATGTTGTACCATGATACAATAATATACGTCCGGTATTCTGTAGTAGTAACGTCATCCGCACTGCTGTGTGTTGCAAGTGGTGTATTAAAATATCGAACTTCTGATAACCCTATGATTCCCCAACGTAACCTGCTCAATTCTTCCTCCCAATTTAATTGATTATGTCAAGGTATTATTTTACTAAATGTTTTAACATATCTATAATTACTTTACTCATAAAATTACTTTGGAAATTGTAAACAGTTGTAGACTGTCTACAACTTTAGGATACCTAGAGACGTATACAATCTCTAAACATTTGCGATTTTTATTATTATTTTTAGTATACATATTTAGATAAGTACTTTAATTAATATTTTCATTAATTTGTACCTAATATAAGACCATCTCTAAGATCTTAAGTTTAAGTTAGGGACTATACATCCCTTAAATGTGATTTCAGTATGTACCTATATATGTATTTTTATACATATTAATGTAAATTTAATGTAAATCTATATGTTTAAATTTGGAAAAAAGGCCTTCTGCTGAGTTTGTTGCGGCGCTTCTTCTCAAGCAATGGGTCTAGGAAGCGCTGGTAAATTCATTTCTGTTAAATTCATTTAAAAAGTGACGTGTAAAAGTGCCCAGATGTGGCCTATTTGCTGAATAAATATTTTCATTTTCATTTTCATTTTCATTCATTTTTCATTTTCGTAAGACAACATATTTCAACTTTACCACCATGATACAAAACGTTATCTACAAAACTACTGACCCCTACTGATACATTTATCAACAGCTACGACAACAAAGCCCGGTAACACCGTATAATTTGCTAAAATTAAATCTACGTTTAGTTAATCAGCGCGTTAATGCCGCCATCAAGTTAAACGGGCGTAGTTAGCGTAGGCTGTTAAATTTAACGGCATTTTGGCAGTTGTTGATAATAATTCAAATGGATTACAGAGAGCCGTTTCATGCCAGCCGTCCAATGGGGACTATCGTTTCTTTGCTCACCAGTTGGCGCCACTGTTGACTAAGGTCCAGAGGTATAGCTGTCAAAGGCGACTTTATAAGATCGGCGCCGAAACAAAGTTTTAAATCTTGAATCTCATTAAGTTTATTAATTATAAATAACTATCATCATATCAAGTAGCTATGCCGCAATGTTGTGCAGTTCCGTTTTGTTCGGATTTTTTTCATTTTTTTTCAAAGCTTGTACATTGATCGCCAAATAATCCATATTTGCGATAATTTCACGAAGGAAATCACTTTTCAACAGGTAAATTAAACAAATTATCATTTATGCCACGAAGCCCGCCAAAACCAGTGAAAAGTGAATGTTATTGGACCTCACGCGACACTAGCGCCTCTAGTGGCAAATTCACACGCGATAGCCTCCATTGATTGATCGGGATGACTTATTTAATTTAGTGGGCATTCGTGTTATAGGGATGACGACAATTTTTTTTCCCTTAGTTCTATTAGGAAGATTATTGAAAAGTACCTATTGGACACGTATTTTTTCTTCTTTCACGTAATCAAACTTATACGGAGATATATTGAGTTGAAATGTCGCGTGACGTCACGGTTAGGTACGATTTATACCTAACGGTGACGTAGTTAGCCCCCACTCTCCAACTTTAATGCGTTTTAACTTAGTTATTCTTTGTTAATTTGATAAAACAAAAAATACGTGTCTAAGATTTTTTTATTACCTGACTGACGGACTAATTAGAATTTCGATTTCTTCACCCTGTCGTCATCCCTATTCTCATTTAACTTAAACCCCTGTCTTGTGGTATCAACATAAAACTATCCTAAGTTTTTTATTGAAAGGATCTCAAAATATCTCCATACCAAATTTCATTACGTTTCGTTTCGTTTCTGAGATTAATTTTAATATGTATGTTAGTCTTTAAGGTATATGTAATATGGGCCTAGATGTCTTAAATAAAATTTATTATTATTATTATTATTTGTTGGTACATTTTCATGTCACGGGCCCATGGGGACCCGGTCATTCGCATTCATGGGGCCGAAGCCAACATGAAGAGGCTTTTGGTACCTTTTACTATAAATGTGAGATGGCCGCAACTGTGGAGATCTGTCCTCCCAATACAACATGAGGCTGTACTGGCGGACAGCCCTCCCCAGTTGCCAAACTATTGCCGAGGAAGGAAGAGACTTGGAGTGGGCTATGTGGATGGGAGGTGTGGACTGGAAAATCGGGCTATGGAGTGAGATTACGGACATCTGCCTGATCAATATCTCACAAATTGAAGGCAAGGCAGACGGTGACTCGCCGCTTACGCACTAACCTAAAGGCTAGCCTTCGTGGGCCCCCTATACAGGCCACCGCACGGGTGGCGAGGGAGCAACACTGATGTAAGCAGCTAAGGGTGTGGAGAGGTGTGCACCGGTTTCGCCATCGCGGGTCGCGCCTCGTGCGCACCCGGAGCGGGTTTCCCCGTTATTACGCAGATTGAGCACTTCCACCCTTTCAAGCATATAGCTCCTGCGCTCCACTCTGGGCGGCCAACTAAGGCAATCCAGAGGCGGGGGAGGTGTGTAGCTGTGTGTATGTGTGTGTAGGCGCATGTGTGTGTGTGCCCCCAGGAGTCTCGGGTGCGAGGTGTCGCCGCTCACCATCGGCCCGCCACAGGCCGCCCTGCGCTGACTGACTGCACCGGTGGTACAACACCAGGTGGGCTATTTATATTACATATATTACAATCGGCGCAGCTGTTTTGTGTAAAGAAAGGACAAAAACAAACATTTTCACGTAAGTACAATGTTCATAGTACCAAATATTTGCGGGTAGATCCACTGTCCGACGCTACATTACCGATGTTACCGGTAAACATCACGGACCGGTATCAGGACCGGAATAATTCTACCATATACTGGAATCAAATAGCACCCGTTTATGTATCAGTAGTAGGGGAGCACGGGCTGCAAAATGTGGAGTTACTCATATCTTGGAGATTTAGTGGATTTTGAAGAATTTTGTAGTAAAAAATGTTCATCTTATTAATTATTATGAAAATGAAACTTTGGTACTCAATCACTCCAGGTTGGAACCGATTTTGACGATTCTTTTTTATACAAAAGGTACCTCCGAATTGATCCCATTTTTTTGGTTCAGTTTTGATGATGAAAACAATAAGAAAATGAGGGAGCTCTTCAAAATTAGTTAGCATGGACTGTAATATAATGTAATCAATTTCGAAGACTATTCGTGATACCTACCCTACACATTGACGTCATTTACAGATATCGATGTTTGGAAGCTGTAGCCAAACATATACATATAAATTTGTCATTTCTTGGCGTTACCAACACTTCAACACTGACCTCGCAGTCTCTTGGAATTTGAGAACAGTTTTTTTATATAATAAGAAAAGACGAGCCGATTATACGAAGAGACGATCCTAACGGTGAAACATATTATTCCTGATTTTATTTTTATTTTGTATTCTTTCTGACCATCTCAATGTAAATTATCTTATTTTGACATGTATGCACATTATGTAAATAAATGTCTTTGTCGAAACGCGCTAGAGAAACCCGAAACATTATAGTAAGGGAGCCCCATGGCTCCCTTACTATAATGTTTGCCTACCATACCCGTTTGCCACTACCATGTAACAAAACTGACCAAAGTCACGATCATACTATTTTATTCGTTTGCCATTGCGGTTTTTACACGTCTGAGGTGCATCTAGGACCTCATTGGAGGGGCACTGGATTGCGATGTCGGTATCGATAGAAAGTCACTTTTCGATAGAAGTGCAAATGGAGTAATTTAATGTGAAAGGAATCCGGACAGGGGCTCTATTCGAAGTGTTACATAAGGAACGGGAGATTCAAAATCCCTGTGTTCACTCGTCGCGTCGCGGCGTTGCAACCGAACTTTAAGCAGCTAGATTTAAAGTTCAAATTGAGCGCCGTGATCGCTTGATAGAGAATCTCTCTTTCCCTATGTAACACTTCGATTAGAGCCAGGGCTTGGCGGTGATAAGCGTGGCGAGGAATTGTGCGTGTTTATTTATTTATTTTTTTAAACTTCATTGCACATACAAAATGTTTACAATTGGCGGACTTAATGCCTAAAGGCATTCTCTGCCAGTCAACCATAAGGCCAAACAGAAAGAAGAATGAGTAGGTGCATCAATATAAGCAAAGAAAAATATGAAGGACTCCAAATCTAAGCGACCTTCTCAAACAAACGTGCGTGTTCTGTTGGATTAGCGCTTAAAGTTCATCATTAGGATCACTGTCGCGTCAATGTGTGCTTAGTATGTTCGTTGAATGTCGATATAGTAAGTATCGTATGGGTCGGTTTTACTCAAATCGTTGCTGGGTCGACGCTAGCCTGCCAAACAGCAGTGCTCGCACTGTTGTGTTCGTGTAAGAGAGACGGAGAATGCCAACATAGAGGCATTCCATCTTAGTCCTTGGGGTTGGTAACGCATTTGTAATCTTTATTATTTAACTGGCCGTTTGCCCGCGACTTCGTCCCGCGTAGACTTAGAATTTGCGTACCCGATTATATTAGACATATTTATAGGTAGTTATAGTTATATAAGTATTGAAATACCTGGTTTGACCCATAGAAAACCCGTTCCCGTGGACATATCGGGATAAAAAGTATCCTATGTCATTCCCAGGGTCTACAACTATCTCCATACCAAAACGTGAAGGAAGGACAAACAAATAAATAAATAAACACATTCACATTTATAATATTAAGTGTGGATGTCAATAGGCCACAGTGACCACTTACCATCAGGTGTCCTGTGTCAAGCTGTGTGCTCCTTTGCCAACCAATACCATAAAAAGGTACGGTACAATACAATACAAATACTTTTTATTGAACATCACACAATAGATAAAAAAAGGACAGAACAAAAAAGATCAGGAATACATGTTGTTAGGTATAAAGCAGGCGGTCTTATCGCTAATAGAGCGATCTCTCCCACGTACGTGTACGTACGGTACGTGTGTTTAATTAGAGATATTATATCAATACATGCTTTTATAGGTGTAATTTTCCATGTCCGGCAGTGCAAAGTAGATAAAAATAGATATGCGGAGCTGACAGCCGACCTTCAGTACTGGAGAGGCACTATAAGAAGAAGATGCTTCTTCTTTCGGCTGATATAATGAATGATGGTTCAAAATTCAAAATTCAATCATTTATTCAGCAAATTGGCCACATAGGGGCACTTTTACACGTCAGAAAAAATAATACCAGTTCAAATAAGAAAAATTACGCTTTTGACTATGCATCCTTTTATTATGGAGCCGAAACGTGGACATTTAGGGTGAGATTGATCCTATGCCTGGCGTTTCTTCGAAAGGTCGGATCCGAAATGAGGTGAGCAGACTGAGAAAGAGAGTTGTCGACATAGCCTAAAGGATTAGCCTGCTGAAGTGGCAGTGGGCCGGTAACATCGCGAGACCTGCGGATAATCATTGGAGCAGACGCTTTCTCAAGTGGAGAACACCGCAAGGCAAACGCAGTGTGGGGCGCCCTGTTGCCAGGCGGAGTGACAATTCGCGCAAGGTGGCCGGTATAGATTGGATGCGGCACGCCTCGGACCGAGATCATTGGCGTACATTGGGTGAGGCCAACGTCCAACAGTGGACAGCTGCAGGCTGTTGATGATGATTATAGTCCCCATGAGCCGCTGCATGCCTGTTCTCAGCTCAGGTCCTCTTTTAATTTTTACTTTCATTTAAACAAAGAAGCAAAGTTACCAAGACAAGTATACACCCAAATTCAATAAATGGAAGTGCTCATAACAGATTCCTTGACTCATGCCTTTCCTGGGATGCTCAACTAGCCGAAGTAAGTCGAAAGGCCACTAACACTTTACGGGCGCTCTACCGGTTCAAAAATTTTCTGCCGATTAGTACCAAGACTCTGTTAGTGCAATCGCTTATCCTGCCTTTAATTGATTACGGTGATGTGTGCATGTCCAACATGACTCAAGACTCTCTTAACCGGTTAGACCGCCTGCTTAACAATGGCATGCGCTTTATTTTTGGTCTTCGAAAGTATGACCATATATCTTCTTCCCGACGTCAGCTGCGCTGGCTCCCCATACGCCAGCGTAGGTCCCTCCGTATTCTGTGCACCCTTTTCTCAATCCTGTTCGACCCTTCTACTCCTCGTTATCTCAAATCTAAATTTATCTTTGATACTCCTCGTCCCGGTTGTGATCTGCGTTCCTCTCGTTCTCTTAAACTCGTCACTCCTTCTCACTCCACGGGTTTTGTTTCTAATTCTTTCACCCTTCAGGCAATCCGCCTCTGGAATTCGCTACCTCTAGATATTAGACAAGCTCAAACCAAGCTCTCCTTCAAGCGAATGCTGCGTAAGCATTTGTTTGAGAAGGTCGCGTAGATTTGGAATCCTTCATATTTTTCTTTGCTTCGTGCGGCTGGTTTATGTATGTATTAGTTTATGAATGTTTATCTTTTATATAATTTTTATGTACGTTTATGTAAATTTATCCTCTTTTGGAATTATTTGTTATCTTCCTTGTATTTCTGTAGTTTCTTTCTGATATTGATGCACCTACTCATTTTTCTTTCTGTTTGGCCTTATGGTTGACTGGTAGAGAATGCCTTTAGGCATTAAGTCCGCCAATTGTATACATTTTGTATGTGCAATGAAGTTTAAATAAATAAATAAATAATTCCGAACGTTTCGGGAAACCTCAAAACACACCCCGCATCTGACAGGAGTATGAAGCCGTGGTGGCCTAGTGGTTCGACCTACCGCCTCTCATGCCGAGGGTCGGGGGTTCGATTCCGGCACGCACCTCTAAGTTTACTTATGTGCGAAATTCAATTTGAATTAACCATTGAGCTTTTCGGTGAAGGAAAACATCGTGTGGAAACCTGCACGCATCTGCGAAGTAATTCAAAGATGTGTGTGAAGTCCCCAATCCGCACTGGGCCCGCGTGGGGACTATAGCCCAAACCCTCTCGTGATGAGAGGAGGCCTGTGCCCAGCAGTGGGACGCAAATAGGCTGTAGTAGTAGTAGTAGTAGTATCTGACTGGCGACGTTAAACTAAATGCGATACCTTCTAAAAATAAACAATCCGGTCAAGTGCGAGTTAGTAGTGTTCATCGAAATCCCCAATGTTACTTTACGTAAGTACCTACATATTATAGATTTTTCTAATTTTAGGCCCTGTACTTTCGGAGATTAGTCGCTTTACCCTGGTCAATGATGATAAATTTTAGCCCATTTTTATCAATAACACAAAGCAATTAATCTTATAAAAATAAAACTCCATTCAGGCTTTTGTGAATCGCTCTGTATACCCAACCATATTGACCTATAATAAGTAATAACATATGGACGAACAGTGCCTAACAAATTATGTCAAAATATATGGAGCAAACTAACATTAGAAAATACGTTCCAATATGCTAATAACGCCTCTTTATAACGAAGGCCAAACGGGTGCCCGAGCTGTTCGGGCACCCGTTTTGACGAGGCCATTTTTTCCGGCTGATTGTGAATCCTTACTTATAGTAAATCAATGCCCAACAACAACCCAATTAAAACATAACATATTTGGACGTAAAGTCTTCTTTATTGAGTTGGGGATTTACGACTTTCATTACAGATGATACTGACGTTTCAGAACATTGATTTCATCAAGTAACTTTGATTTAATATACTACAAAGTAAAAAAATATGAAGGGTTATCTGAGGCCACGGTAGTGGCCTCGCCAAGACGAGCAGAGCAAAGCGAGGCGTAAGGGCACAACTGTCTTTTCTCGTAGCACTTCGTCGTTTTTTTGAACCCTCATAACTCTTCGAATTTTAGTCGTGTTCTGCCAATTTTTGCCTTTGCTGCAAGAATGAGGTGCTGAGGTGTCAAAGCAGATCATCAATGTAAGTCCGTGTACAGTAGACGTCATTAAATACGTCTCTTGGGCTCTAGTGTTTATTTCAGGTAATTTGTATTCTACTTTTAATTTCTAGCTGCTTATTTTTCCTGATAAAGCTAATTGGTTTTCCGAGGTAGGTTTACTGGTTGTTGTATTTAAAAGACTCATTTCCCACGGTTATCCTTTTCATAATGATCTTTGTCATGAGCGCCATTTTAAAAATATTTAAGTACTTATCTGTTATTCTATTATTGACTAAGATTATTTATTTACTCAAAAACGTAGTCTGAATTGTGCAAGTTCTTTTCAACCCACTCGTCGAAGCGCCGGATCATTTCCTCAGACATTTCTGACTTCCATTGACTGACAGTTCCTTTCCTCACAAATCCATAGCTGTCCTTCAAGTTAAATATTTTAGCAAAACGCTCGTCGATGTCCTGATTGTTCAACAGTGGATTCCTTCTAAAGTTTTCAAATTTCAAATAGTCCGCTAAAGCAACAACTTCGTTCTCTTTCGGATTTTTCCCAAAGAACTTAGCAGTTTTCCTAATAGCAACCTTCAAATCCGCTATCATAGTTTCATAAGTCAAAAACAATATGTCCATTTCCTCTCTCTTCTTCCAGTAACTTAAGACGTTATTCCAATACGGCGCATAGAGCACTTTGTCGGTTAAGAAGAGATCACAGAACTTCGTAAATTCTCCTTTAAAATTGTAGAAGTGTTTGTAATAATAGTACAAAGAAACACATACATCCTTAGGATTGCGCGCAATATAAATTAACTTCACGTTTTTCACATTATCCCTCAGTTGTTGCGGCAGGAGGTGGAACGGGAGATGAGTCTTGAGGTACCTCGGCGAAGGGAGTTTATTCAGATTGTCCAACGTAGTTTCATAGCTCTGGTCATCACAGCTGCTTCTCATGATGAACAAGTCGAAATATGGAAAGCGATCTCGTGAAAAGCCCATGTCATCCAAGCGACAGTCGTTGGCGACCCGCCAGACCATCTCCTTGGCCCAGGTGGAGCCGGACCTCATGTAGCTGCAGAGCCACACGTCTCCGTCTCGCACTTGGAAGTTGTCCAGATCTTTCTGGAACTTTCGTGGATCCCCTCGCAGCAATGTCTCCTTGTATCTGATCTTGCGGGCGACGTCGTCCGTGTAACCGTCCAGCTCCAATCCCTCCTTGTCCATGATGGCTTGGTTGTGGATTCTCCCGACACAAGTCATGTTAAAAACGAGTTTGCGAACACTTACAAGCGTTGATTGTTGGTTTTAATAACACTGTCCATTATCAGTTATGTTAAAAGTATAATACGACCACAACAACGTTGAGTTCAAAGCACGCTGACTTTAAGAGTGAGAATAAGATAACACAGAACAGATTTTTAATAATTATATCGTCTTAGTAATAAGGTTAATTTTGTCTTGCCAATCACTCAAGTCAGTCATGTTCATTGAGTAGGTATAAGATTGTACAATATCCGCAAAATAATAATAAAAAAGCGGCCAAGTGCGAGTCGGACTCGCCCATGAAGGGTTCCATAGCAGCAAGTAACATTAAATTGCGGTTTACGATGTATGACGTATTAAAAAAAACTACTTACATGTTTTTTTTTTAGTTTTATCATTCTCTTATTTTAGACGTTACAGGGGACACACACACACACACACACACATTTTACCACTTTGGAAGTGTCTCTATTCAGTAAACTATCCAGTTTCGAAAAAAATCATATTAGAAACCTCAATATCGTTTTTGAAGACCTAGTCTACTATCTCTATATCTCTATATATCCCACACGTATGGGTTTGATGAAAAAAATGTTTTGAGTTTCAGTTCTAAGTATGGGGAACCCCCAAAATTAATTGTTTTTTTTCTATTTTTGTGTGAAAATCTTAATACGGTTCACAGAATACATCTACTTACCAAGTTTCAACAGTATAGTTCTTATAGTTTCGGGAAAAAGTGGCTGTGACATACGTACGGACAGACAGACAGACATGACGAATCCATAAGGGTTCCGTTTTTTGCTATTTGGCTACGGAACCGTAAAAAACGTGCGTACCTATTATAAACATTTGGGTTCTATATCTCCAATTCCTACTTATACTGGTAGTAGGTAAAATACCTGTCACAACTTAAGGCCTTAGGGCCTACGCAGACAACATCCCTCCATAGAGGTACTTAATATTACAAATGCGAAAGTAACTCTATCTGTCTGTTTGTTACCTCTTCATTATTCAACCGCTAGACCGATTTGGATGGTATATAGATAGTTGGAGCCCGGGAAAGGACAAATACTACTTTTTATTTCGGAAAAGTGCGTAGACTAGTTACCGCGGGAACGCAGTAACCGACTTCCACGCAGGCGTAGTCGCTGGAAGAAGCCAGTTATTTTATACGAGCGGAAAGTCTTGCCTCATATTATTAGGTACATTAGTTAAGTATAGTGTAGTATATTTTTGCCGCATTTAGATTATTTATACCTTTGTCAGTTAATTAAGATATCATAAACGCCTAGTGTAATTTTATGAAATATTGTATAAACTTATCTACTGAATAAAATTTATTATTATTATAGTCACGGTAAAACTCTTATTTCAATGTATAATTTAAATTAATTGAAGTTCTAGGTATAAAATATTAATCTCCTTCTTCTCTTTAAATAATGGCGTCTGTCTATCTGCAAGACAATTTCGCCAGTGTCAAGTAATATTAATGTTAAATGCGAAAGTATTCTGAACTTGTATTAGCCGCACGACAGAGATGACCCCTGCCATGTTTCAACAGAAAATCTTAATTTTAGGCGTATTAGTCATTATTTCCGAATTATATCGTTTTTTCGGTTTATCGGAGTTTAATTATACTGCGAGACCCAGCTTCATTCCAAATTTCATGACAATTTCACTATGGAACCCTCTTCACGTCTGTAAAGCCTTTTTATCAACCTACAAAACCTTTAAAACTAAGGCATTGAACCATCAAAAACGTACTTGTCGAGAGTGGCTCATAGGGAGGCAGCCTACGGTCGTAAAGGCTGTGGTTTAGCGATGGTTTTATGTCTATCCGTCGCTTTATGGGATTCAATCTGTATAAATGCGTATATCAGAGTTACTTTGTACCCATACGGTGTGTAGTGGGAAGATGCGGACTATTCTCGGTTTGTTAAATTCGAGACCAAAAAATCCGAAGATGAGTTAGGTTTTTGTATTTTTGTAAGAAAGTATAATCGTTATATATTAAGTATGCATAGGTATCTAAAACTCAGTTTTAAAAATACCAAGAGGTACTTAAAATCCTATAAGGATTCCGTTTTTACCTCTTGAGATTCGGAACCCTACAAATCTAAAATTAACACAGTCGTGTCTGTGTGTAATTTAATTTCTGTTTATCGAACAGCACTGTGTCTGTGTTACATTACATAGTTTTTTTTCCGTTAGCTACTTATATGTAATGTCGTTCGTTACGTAAGATTGTTTTAGCTAGGTTTGAAAAAAGTCGGTTCAGCAGTGAATCGGCTCATTTGTGATGTTTACATATCTTATCTTATCTTATCTTGAGACTGTGGGGTCCTTGCGCATACACTTCGACCCATTGGGATCTTTTGTGTAATTACCCCTCTCCGTGCAGGTAATCCATTGCTTCCTCCACCTTCACCAATAGGTTAATGATGGAGTGCAATGGTAGTGCTTTGAAATCCCCTGGTCCAGGGTAACCGCTACCTAGGAGTTTCATTCTGAGCCTGGCGAGTGCGCCACATTCGCACAGGATGTGTCGCATTGACTCATCCTCTTGTTTTGACTCTCCTGATGTTTACATAACTATGTCGACTATGTTTGTACGTCGGGATTTTTTATTAACAGTTATGTAAGCATACATATGGATTGAGAATTGTCTATCGTTACATTATAAACTACTACTACTACTTCAGCATATAAGCGTCCCACTGCTGAGCACAGGCCTCCTCTCATCATGAGAGGGTTGGGCAATAGTCCCCACGCGGGCCCAGTGCGGATTGGGGACTTAACACACCTTTGACTTACTTCGCAGATGCGTGCAGGTTTCCTCACGATGTTTTCCTTCACCGAAAAGCTAAGTGGTAAATTCAATTTGCATTTCGCACATAAGTAAACTTAGAGGTGCAAGCCGGAATCGAACCCCCGACCCTCTGCACGGGAGGCGGTAGGTCGAACCACTAGGCCACCACGGCTTTAAACAGTTACCAAAAACACCATAATTAATTTGTATTCCTCATTATTACATTTAATTTAGGAATAGATGCGAACGATTTCATTCCGTTTTTAAAATGCCATCAAAACCAAATTTACGCTGACCAATATCTGGGGGCACGGCAGTGCCCCCGCCAAGTCGAGCGCGAAGCAAACACTGCCGTACCATCCTTTACTGGAACCATTTCGCCGCATTTTCAGGCCCCTATTTGAGAACCTCTGGATAAGACCAGAACGCAGATATTTTCGTCATCCAGTAAGCTATAATCACATACTTAAAATCCAAAATTTCAAGGTCATTTAGTTCCGAAGTTAAGCGAAAGCAAAGTTTGGCATTTATGACACTCACTCACTCATGATCATAAAAATAGAACTAGTACTTCCCATAAACTAAACTAAAGAGCTGAAATTTGGTCACACAACATTAACTATAATAATAAAGAAATCGCAGTAAGGAACCTTAGACTTGGCACGACTTTGTCTAGATTTCATTACTTTTTAGAGATAAACAAGCAGCTCCATCGAGACTTGGCTAGTTTTTTACAGAATGTTTTTGGTGGGATATAACTTTGAAACTTGCATCCATTCGCGCGGAAAATCCCATTATTTACTCTCTATCGGGGCAACGCGACGGTCTAAACAATGCAAAATAAATCACCATAAAAAGTTATATCATATAGACGAATGTTTTAAATTTGATTCGTAAATTGAGTTCGGAGGGTACAATCGTTGTTGTACAGTCAAGGGCATAAATATATATACGTTCCCAAGGCGCCAAAAATAGTTGATTAGCCAGAAATATCTGTACGATAAATCGGTCAGAAATATGTGATCATTTAAAGAGTCAAAAAGATCTAGACATTTACATGGCCATAAATAAATGGACAATGTCAGACAAATATATGTAGGCAAATAGGAGGCCATAAATATCTATACACACAACTCTCACATACATAAGAACAGAACCCAAGCCAAAAATATCTACAGATATTTCTGGCTAATCAACTGTACAGATATTTTTGGCGCCTTGGGAACGTATATATATTTATGCCCTTGACTGTACTAAATCACCTATAACATGTCCAACTATGTAACTTTTACCCGCGATTTTGCTCGCCCGTAGGCTAAGCATTTTACTACTTACTTGACATTCCCCAAAGAAGAACCAGAAGTTTCGGCTCTGCGTTATTCTGTCCGTCTGTCAATTTTATATTTATTGATTATAACGACTTACCTACTTAGTTCATCCGCTTAGTGCTTCCGCATTAAGGTTTATTCCGAAAGTTGGAAAGTCGCAAATAGCTGTTAAATATTTTGCTGTTTTCATTAATTTCTGAATATTAATGAATGAAAACATGAATCATCGCTCTATGTTTTAATAAACCATTAAATATGGATTGCAACAGTTATCATAGCAACACAAAATTTCAAGTATTATGGAAGTAACATCGTTTTGAAAACTTTCCATCGCATTTTCCATGCATTTTAATGTAATCTTATCATTTTAATGCCTATTCAACAAATGTAAAACGAGATGCGTCATTCAACCATAGAATGATTACTTCTTTTTAACACGCTTTTATTAATTAGGTCGACCTGTATGTAACTATGTAATGGAATCTTGCAAGTTAAATTTGACCCACTTTCCGATTTCCGATTGAGCTGAAATTTTGCACGAATATGTAAATCGCGTGACAATGCAATATTATGATGACGTAGAGCTGATCTGATGGGTGATCTGGAAGGTGGCCATAGGAACTCCATAATAAAACTACATAACCCATCGAATTTGGGCTCGTTTTATTCGTCTTGAAGGGTAGATGAAGGATTTACAAAGAAAAGTACAGTCAGCAATAAAAGCGTGCCTCAAAAATTTATTTTTTGAAAAAACTTATTTAATTCAGTAGGTACCTAATATAAGTTAAAGACGAACAAGGGGACGATAACAACAATCAATTAATTAAAGAAAGAGTCCATCAAAGGGCCACGCATGTCCCGCATCCAATCTCGCAAGCCATTTCAGACCTTGCTACAACTATAATCTGTTGACACAATCGCTTGAGGACTCGGTGGAGCTTACGTCGGTATTGCCATAATGTGTAGATTAAGAGCCGTTCAGTAGGAGAGTAATTATTGCCCAGGGATGTTCATTAGGAACTTCGGGCGTGTTCGGCGATCCTCGGTAATCCTCGGCCGATAGCGGATAATGTTCGACAGTCGTAACCGATCGGCAGTTGGTGGAAGTTTCCGTGTGTATTTTATGTCAAGTATCCATAATAATATATCTATCTTCTATCTATATTGTATCTATACATATAATAAAGCTAAAGAGGGTCGAAAGTCTGTACATGGAAGATATTCGAAAAAAAGTTGTCTGGGGATACTTAGAATAGATAACAGAACACGTTCCAATACTATTTAGAATTTTCGTCTGTTTATTTGATTACGAAAAGAAAAAATTCCACGCGGATGAAGTCGCGGGCAGAAGATAGTATGAATATAAAGGATTTCTTTGTCTGTCCTTCCTTCATGTCATTATGGCTGGACCGATTATAATGTGGATATATGTTAGGTAGTTTGAGACTGTGGAAATAACATAGGTTCTGAAATTAATTTAATTTTGCATTTTACAATATTTACAGAAACGGATGTATTTCTATGAGTAAAATCAACCTTTATATTGGAGAAATTGACTATACTATTTATTAAGGAACTTAACTCGAGTTAGGGCTTTCGGGCTAACTCGGGTTACCAAGGAGCTTGATTATATCGGACTTCTGAGTAGAGTAGTATACACTTTTACACGTCAAAAAAAGAATTTACCAGCGCTTCCTAGACCCATTGCCTGAGAAGAAGCGCCTAGATAGTTCATTAATTTAAGTATATAAGAACATCATGAGGTCTCTCGCTTAAAATTGTACTTTTAAATACCACCACCAACACTCTCGACGCATGTGTGCGTGCTGCGTTTACAGTGTAATTGGTGGGCTTTTTAAATACTTTCCAAATAGGTACATTGAAGCGCTTTGAATAGGGATGACGACACCTTTTTTTTCCTTAGTCTATCAGGAAGGTTATTGAAAAGTACTTATTGGACACGTATATTTCTTTTTTCACGGAATCAAACTTATACGGAGATATATTGAGTTGAAATGTCGCGTGACGTCACGGTTAGGTACGATTTATACCTAACGGTGACGTAGTTAGCCCCCACTCTCCAACTTTAATGCGTTTTAACTTAGTCATGTCTGAAACAAAAAATACGTGTCTAATATTTTTTTATTACCTGACTGACGGACTAATTAGAATTTCGTATAATATTGAAAAATTTAAAAGAAAGTAATGAAAAATATTCACTCATCTACGCATCTCCGAGCTGAGCTGGATAGATGGACCGGGACGGACAGACATGGCAAAACTATGAAGATTTCTTGTGGACTACGGAACCCTAAAAATAGTTGATACCTTACCCAAGCTAAATTACCTATTCAAGCCGTTTAGTTTCCGGCGCGGGAACATCTTTCTCCTCATCGTGTTCTTATTGCTGAGATACGCGTCACGCTCGTGAACGGGTGCTGTCTGTGGGGTCCGGTCTGTTCAGCTTGCAAGGACTTTTAAAAATAATCATTAGCTTTAAATATATGACTAAGTCAAACATTTTAAGCGAGAGACCTCATCATGTTCTTATTGACATGTATTAATGAACTCTTTTATACATGATGTATTTCATTATTTATTGACATTTTGAGACTGTCGACATCTATGGAATTTATATTTATTTGACAATGGAGGCCATCTCCATAATTTTTATATATATATATATTATTTTTTTCTGGACCCTTGGAGACTATACATCTCTAAGATCTTAGATTTAAGTTTAAGTTAGGGACTATACATCCCTTCAATATAATTTTAGTACGTACCTATATGTATATTTTATACATGTAATGTAAATTTTGAAAAAAGGCCTTCTGCTTGAGTTTCTTGCGGCGCGTCTTCTCAAGCAATGGGTCTAGGAAGCGCTGGTAAATTCTTTTTCTGACCTATAAAAGTGCCGCTATGTGGCCAATTTGCTGAATAAATGATTGAATTGAATTGAATTGAATTATTGACATGTATTAATGAACTCTTTTATACATGATGTATTTTTTAATTGTGAAGTCTATGTTTTTTTGTGTTCTTTATTATTTTATGTACCTACTACTACTACTACTACTTATGCAATGTTTTTATGTGTATGTGTGTGTTTGTCGCAACAAATAAATGGTTTATCTATACATCTATCTATTTTATTATTTATTGACATTTTGAGACTGTCGACTCGACATCTCCCTTTTTTTTCTGGACCCTTGGAGACTATAATACATCTCTAAAATCTTAGATTTAAGGTTGAGTTAGGGACTATACATCCCTTCAATGTAATTTTCGTACGTACATGTATATTTTATATGTAATGTTTTTGTAACTATGTGGAAATTTTGAAAAAAGGCCTTTTGCTTGAGTTTGTTACGGCGCTTCTTCTCAAGCAATGGGTCTAGGAAGAGCTGGTAAATTCTTTTTCACCTCACTGGCTCGAAAGTGGTCGTTTAGCAGCTTGATATCCGAGCGCAAAAGTTGTTTTTATCCGCTAGCGTGGAAAGTGTTTTTGAAATTCGAACGACGCATGACGCCACTGTCACAATAAAAAAACAGCGATACGTTCTGAAACGCAATTCGTCGTGAGAGTTTTATTAAAATAAAGGTTCAATTTACTTAATATCATCATTAATAAAATTATATTAATAATACACCGTTTCAGATGTATTTCATTATTTCACTATGTTTTATCACAAAAATACTTAAATATGTGTATATATATTTTAACTGTATTCAATGAATAATTGAATCTTGAAGTACGAGTAAGAGTGATTTGGAACGCAACCCCCGGAAAAAAAAACATTTAAAAAAAAGTTTTAGATTGCTGGTTTTGTAATTTAGAATACCTATTACGAAGTAATAAAGAAAATATGAGCGATTCTAGCGATGACGATACGAATTTAACTCCTCCAGAGTTAGCACAAACTGTACGTGACGCCGAACTAAGTCTTCTTCCCGAAAAATCGCGCGTGAGGTGAAAAATTTTGTGTTGCGCTCAGCAGCAAAGTCGTTTGCGGTCTCGTGCCTTGAAACCCTCGTTACACTCAGGATTCTATATTTGAACCACTCGCTTCGCTCGTGGTTCAACCCTAGAATCCTTCGTTCACTCGGGTCTCAATCACGCACTCACAGCAAACAACAACTTTGCAGCCTTGCATAACAAATAACTATTTCTGACGTGTAAAAGTGCCCCTATGTGGCCAATTTGCTGAATAAATAATAGAATTTGAAAATTTGAATTTGTATTTTCTCCAAACTCACACGGATGAGATAATATGAGATCGGCGATGACATTTTCAGTAGATAGTTAGATTCCTTGCCTTGTCGTAGATTTGTTTACACGGCTCCTGTCCAAAGCGAGTGAAACTCCTGTAATTAATAGCAGCGACTTTTGGCCGCCGTCCCGAAACACAAGTTTTTGTTTTATTATCTTGGAACGAAATTTGCGAAAAGGAAACGGAAACGCTGATACGAATCCATTTTTAGTATTGGAACAAGGAAGTAGGATTTAATTTAGAATTTTAAAATTTTGGTTAGTTGCCGCATATCTTTGCTTTTGATTGTAGGTACAATGCCAAAGCGCCAATAAACTCGTATGTAACGGTTAATGTAAGATAACGGCACCAATGATCCACACTCGAAGACTTAGGTACATAATAAGTAATAAAGTAATGTCTACTGTTCCTTGATTGTGTGGTGTTCAATAAAGTATATTGTATTGTATTGTATTGTATTGTAAAGTTAACAAGCAACAATGAAACACATGCACGCGCACGTATTTGTACACCATGATATTTTAGTGTTTTTTTTTATTTATACCAATGGTATAGGCAAACGAGCGCAAAGCCCACCTGATGGTAAGTGGTCACTGCGGCCCATGGACACCGAAATCCTATATGATTCCCCATTAAGAAACCATAAGATCTCGAATGCGTTGCCTACCTGAGGCCTAAGATGGAATACCTCTGTGCCAGAAATTTCCCCGGCTGCCTTAACCCCCTACCGGAACACAACAGTGCGAGCACTGCTATTTGGCGGCAGGTTAGCGGGGAAATACGGTGGTACCACCCCGGACGGACCCAGCACCAGGTCCTACCACTAACAGTGTGCAGTTGAGATTCCTTTTGTATGGAGTAACGCGGATTGCTATTGCTAGTGTCAGTAGAGTTGCATAATTTGACGTTTTAAATTTGCCTTTTAAAATTTCATTTTTTATTTCATTTTATTGAAATAAACACACCAACAGCATACATATAAAATATTGGTAGATTTAACATTTCTAGAAACATCGTTCTTACATGTGAGCCTATTTACAGGCGTGTACAACACTCATATTTTATCTTAACGGATTACAATTTAAATTAAATTATACCAAACAATAGTTTAGTATGTATGTACCTATATATGTATTTTATACATATTAATGCAAATTTTATGTAAATCTGTATGTTTAAATTTTGAAAAAAAAGGCCTTCTGCTGAGTTTGTTGCGGCGCTTCTTCTCAATCAATGGGTCTAGGAAGCGCTGGTAAATTCTTTTTCACCTCACTGGCTCGAAAGTGGTCGTTTTGCAGCTTTATATCCGAGCGCAAAAGTTGTTTTTATCCGCTAGCGTGGAAAGTGTTTTTGAAATTCGAACGACGCATGACGCCACTGTCACAATAAAAAAGCAACGATACGTTCTGAAACGCAATTCGACGTGAGAGTTTTATTAAAATAAAGGTTCAATTTACTTAATATCATCATTAATAAAATTATATTAATATACACCGTTTCAGATGTATTTCATTATTTCACTATGTTTTATCACAAAAATACTTAAATATGTGTATATTTTAACTGTATTCAATGAATAATTGAATCTTGAAGTACGAGTAGGAGTGATTTGGAACGCAACCTCCGGAAAAAAAAACAAAAAAAAAGTTTTAGAATGCTGGTTTTGTAATTTAGAATACCTATACAAAGTAATAAAGAAGATATGAGCGATTCTAGCGATGAAGATACGAATTTAACTCCTCCAGAGTTAGCACAAACTGTACGTGACGCCGAACTAAGTCTTCTTCCCGAAAAATCGTGCGTGAGGTGAAAATTTTTGTGTTGCGCTCAGCAGCAAAGTCGTTTGCTGTCTCGTGCCTTGAAACCCTCGTTACACTCAGGATTCTATATTTGAACCACTCGCTTCGCTCGTGGTTCAACCCTAGAATCCTTCGTTCACTCGGGTCTCAATCACGCACTCACAGCAAACAACAACTTTGCAGCCTTGCATAACAAATAACTATTTCTGACGTGTAAAAGTGCCCAGATGTGGCCTATTTGCTGAATAAATATTTTCGTTTTCATTTTCAGTAAATGTGAACAGAGAAGGTCATATTCACTACAAAATAATTAAATTTATTAAAAAAAATATTAATTTATTAAACGTTTGTAGGCACAAGTGAATTCACCAATATGTGGCGCTTGTTCCCCAGCATTTTCGGAAGGGCCGTTAAAGAATCAGAACGTCCTTTATTTAAGTACTTTTTCCCTGATAAATATAAAAAACATTGGACAGAATAAAGAATAAAAGGGACAAAATACCTCGTGCATTCCATCGAATCTACTCGCTTAAGGACAATACCCAAATGGACTTATTTAAATAGTATTAAACAAAAACTATTTGATTTTCTAAGGCGAGTAAAATATATGTAAATATTCACTATATACATACTTAAAAAACTTGTTATTTCGTAATAAGGATTTCATGAAAATAAAATTTCTAATACTATTTAAGAATCAGAATCTTTATTTATTATCACAACCTTACAAAACATATTAAAAATATACGGAACAAAAAACATGATATAATTAAGGTGCAATAATAGTTCCCGGTCTCAGCACAGTGCTGAGACCGGGAATAATATTAAACGGTTCTATAAGTTTATTTATTTAACGCACATTTCTATAAATTAAATACACTATTCTGTCACTACTACAACAGCCTATTTACGGCCCACTGCTGGGCACAGGCCTCCTCTCATCACGAGAGGGTTGGGCTATAATCCCCACGCGGGCCCAGCGCGGATTGGGGACTTCACAGACATCCTTGAATTACTTCGCGGATGCGTGCAGGTTTCCTCACGATGTTTTCCTTCACCGAAAAGCTCAGTGGTAAATTCAAATTGAATTTCGCACATAAATAATTTCAGAGGTGCGAGCCGGATTTGAACCTGCGACCCTCTGCATGAGAGGCGGTAGGTCAAACCACTAGACTACCACGGCTTTCTGTCATACTCATACCAAAAAATTTGTTAATTTATATTGTTCATTTTTCTGATTTTCTACGTATATCGTTCACATGCCGTGGTCGTGCTTCTCGCTCCCTCCAATGCAAACGGACATTGTCCGCAGATACAGTTGCCTGTCTCGATTGCTCAAGGTCATTAGCTCTGGTCAGCGTCTTAAATAGGCTTTTGTGACAATTTTCCCGAAGTACTATTTGTTAGTGAAATTTCATATTTGATCATCCTTGATGTGTTGCACAATTATCTCTATTCAAAACTAGAGTCCACATAATACCAGCAATGATTAAATTATGCGGCGGCTCGGGCTATTGCGGAGGCCGAGATCCAGCCGCGACAACGCCCGCTGCTCAAATATTTATACCGAGCGGCCGACTATTTCTGCGCGACCTCGTTTGAAACTCTTGCAGGGGGATAAGATGTACTGACTGTGATGCATGCAAATAAAATGTAGCGCTTGTTCATTTGCAAAAATAAAACAAATTAAACATTTTTTCAAAATCAAGTATGTTTACTTAAAAAACAATTTAAATAGGTATTTGGAAAATTTTCACCTAAAACAGCGGAACATGGAGCAAAAATTTATACATTATTTACAGAATACATAATATAACGTCCTTGAGTATACGAATACTCAACTGGAATAATAACTAAAACCTAGGTACGTTAGCTTTTTGCTCAATAATATTAGTTATTTGAGTTTATGTCACGCTTTCTTCTAACCACATTGTCCGACAAACTTCAAGATACGAAAATATTTTTTCGGCTAATCTGGCTGGAAGTTTCTGAACGATTCTCAGTGATTTATGGGCTGCGATTTATTTTCGAATTCAAGGGTAGGTAAACAGGAGCGAGCCAGACCCCCGAGGCTCGAAGTTTATTGGTTTTATTACATTTTTAAAATATAATCACATATATAGATAGATAGATAAAACGTTTATTTGAGTACTAAAGAACACAGTAGGTATACAATTTATCGAGTGCTAATAGTAAAAAGAAAAAAAACAGAGTGAATGTACGAGTACATTAGGTGTGTAGATATTTTAACACAATTAACAAAAATAAATAAAAATAACAAACAAAAGAAATCGTGCGGTGCAGTACTGCAAAAGGGCCATTGATAGCTCAGCGTATAGCTTTGCCCTTTTGAGCAAAACACTGGTATTCTGCCACAACCCGGCGAATCGACAGAATAAGAAACATGACTTAAACAAAGATACAGATTTCTTTACGATACTTGACGGAATTAGAAATACCGATACTATATTCTTCCGAAATAAATTTACTTTTCTTATCTATTCACCGTCATGTTAGCTGATAGACGTCCACTGCGCGATATAAGCTTGTCGCTAAGCTCACGGCTCAGACCGGTCCTCTGCCACTCGCCGCTGGACTCCTAGTTAGGGTTAACTGTAGGTATAGAGGTAGAATTCCCGGTCATGTGGCAGACGGCAGATTGCAACAGCAGGTTAGGCGACGATCCTGTTCTATTTAGTTGTATGGGAGCCATTCCGCCACACAACAGTATAGCAGTTAGTCCGCGACGCCTGCCGCATGTCACACTTGTTGGGCGTAGAAGTGAAGTGAACCTTGGAGCAGCAGCAGTTCAGCAGTGGATGTGGTAATATTAGGTAGGTACATAATTATTAGGTAATAACCACATTATATAAATAAAACTCACTAGCCAACCTAATTCAAACCTCTGGTGATGCGTCAGAGAAAAATAAGAGTATGCCAATGTAGTAAATAAGACACCAAACAAATGTACTTAATGACAAAACACCAAAATCCAATCACAAAGTTGACGCGGTGCGGTCATGCAAACTTTACTACCTTTAGGGACAAAATGTGGACAAAATCACTCACAACTGTTCAACAATTTATCCCGATACCTCTTTGATGTTGTCTCATTAATGTATTCAATCAATAGGTCGTTTTAAAACGAGTCGACTGTCCCCGTGTAAATATTTATGAGCAAACTTATTTAATTTTCGGTCAGGCTGCCCTCGTGCCGGCACCAACACGGTTGTTTAGACACAGCAGCGGCGTAAGTTACAGGATTCGTTTTATTTTTAGTGCCAGGTTCTAAAACCTGGTGCTGGGTCCGTCCGGGGAGATACCAGCGTCTTTCCCTGCTAACCTGCCGCCAAATAGCAGTGCTCGGACTGTTGTATTCCGGTAGGGGGTTAAGGCAGCCGGTGAAATTTCTAGCACAGAGGCATTCCATCTTAGGCCTCAGGGTAGGCAACGCATTCGAGATCTTATGGTTTCTTAATCGTCCTAGTATTTCGATGTCCATGGGCGCGCTCGTTTGCCTATACCACTCTGGTATAAAAAATCGTTTTGTGAAAAGTTGAAAAATTAGACTGTTGATATAAATTACGAGGAAAAATCGTGTAGTTTTGAAAATGTTCGCAAATAATAGCCAGACGAACATGCCAAGTCCTCAGCGCGGGGGTGCGCTGAGAGTGTAGGAGAGCACATCGTTTTCGAATCTTATAGCAGGTATTCGTGCAAGGTCCGTCTGGATCGGACCACAGTCTTGCAGAATATGCCACTAAATAACACCGTTGTGTATTGGTTTGGGAGTGTGAAAGCCAGTGAAATGACCAGAATAGAAGAGGAGTTTTTTTTTCATTTATTTATACAATATAAAAAAACTTATTACTATTACAATTATTTTACGCCTGCTGAAGCCTCCTTAGGCTTATTTGCAAGAGTCAGTCGCGTCTTTAAATATGTTAAAAAATAAGGCTTGTACCCCGTACATAACCAAGTTACATAACTAGTAATGTGAAAGGACAAATAATTCCTATTCCAGAACTGGGTTTTGTAAAAGGAATTTTTATTTCCTGGTACAAAACTTAGGTCACGTGCCGGTAATGTAAAAGGAATGAAAATTCCTACTACAGTACCCGGTCTTGGAGTAGGAACTTTAATAGCCTCGCACATAACCAACAACTAAGCAATCATTCTCTTAGGATCCATTCATGAGATCCACGATGTATCTAATGTTTTTTTTTTTCTAACTAGATCGTGAATATGCAAAGACCCAGTTCTGGAATATTAATTATTTGTCCTTTCACATTACTAGTTATGTAACTTGGTTATGTACGGGGTACAAGGGAAAAATAATTAGATATATGCCTAAATTACAAGATTCAATATTCTCGGTACTAGTGTTATAGCAATCTATGTAATATTTTTTTTTAAACTCTTACACATGTATAGACATATTTTGCTAAATAAAGAAGTCCCTCACCACTTGCGCCCCGGGTTTGCCCGGTGGGCTCCATTTACCTGTTGTTTAGTTTTTCTCTGAGAGATTTGGGAGCCGATCTAATCCGGTACCCTTTCCGTTAGTTTCGACAAGGGTGAATGACACGAAAATGTCACAAGGTTGATCCTCGTTATAGCTTAACACAGTTGACAGGGATTTTGAACTGGGTTTGGGTTGGAAATTGGATTTTTTCTATATTTCGAAACAATTACATCGCGGATGCGTTTAGGTTAAATGTTTACGTTGACCAGAATGAAAAGGCGGCGGCGGTAGTCGAACTTAATAACAATTAAATACCTACTCAGAGATAAGTGTGAGATGAGATTTGAACCCCCGTCCCTCTGGTGGCAGGTCCAACCACTAGGCTAAAACGGCTAGCACCATAATTCCATCCATTTTAAAAGAATGGGCTACTCTTCCACTTCGAATAGAAGAATTGTTTACGAAGCAGCGTTCGAGCCAGTTCCAACAATAACTGTCTAGAATTCCTTGCAACGTGTAATCCGATTCAAGATTCAGTTTAGACATTGACGCGAGAACAGAAACCTGATTAGATTAGAGGTGGTCCGGAAGAAACTAATTTACCTACCTACGTATCTTTATAATATTCGAATCCAAAACTTTACTTTAGTCAACTAATTTAAAGGAAATCTCCCTGTTACGCCAGAATCTTCAAAGAGCATCGTCATCATTTGAAGATCGTGAGTGACGACAGGTTTGGCTCAGTTGGTAGTGACATTGCCCACTGTTCCGACTGTCGCGGGTTCGAATCCCGCTCGGGACAAACTTTGTGTGATGAGCACAAATGTTTGTACTCGAGTCATGGATGTTTAGTATTTATATATGTATGTATTTTCTCTATATAAATATTTATATCGTTGTCTAGCACCCATAGTTCAATTTGTGTGAAATGTTCTAAGATATTTATTTATTTTTGGACAGTGATGCGTATTGAATGTAAATGAGCACCTTAGATGTTTCAGAGTATTGGTGATCTTGACTGTCTGAGCTAGATCGAAGAAAGGGTTGCCGTTGGAAAAGTGTTGAAATATCGGAAGCTGTTGGTAGGACCAGGTGCAGATAGCGGCTGGCAGCCGATGAACTTACTGCCATTCACGCATTCCATCTTAGGCCTCAGGATTGGCAATGCATTCGAAAGTTCGAAACCTTATAATTTCTTCTGTGAATGGGCCGCAGTGACCGCTTCCTACCGGCGGCCTGTATGCTGTTTGCCTGCCAAAAACATAGAAAAGGGTCGCTGTTCTCAAGCCGTAAATAAACTGGCAAGAGCCAGACCTCGGGAATAATTTATTAGGAATCTTGAAGGTAACTAGGTATGTCTATCTACTCGTGCGACAAAACTTCTGAACCCTTTTTCAGGGAAGACTGCTCAATGTTGTCCCTAATGACAAATTTATTCCGTGAAAATATTTCGACTGTAATCATTTGCGCATTTAATTTTATCAGTATTAGCTGTAAAAAATGGACATTGTACTGACGCGATGTTTTCAACTTTGAATTATTTTAATTTTTTTCCATGGACTAAGTATAATAATTATCAAAAGATTCATCGAATATTGAAGTCTCTTTTTTATTGTGAGCTAGGAATAACAAACTTCCAGTAATGTATTTTAGTTCTTCTTCTAAAAACTACTTTTTATTCAAGAAATTCATCTTTTGTACCCAGCGTGCAATTTTCACATAGATTTTTCCCACAGATTTATTTAAAAACGACTACCTAAGTACGCAACGAAGTTTTCAGTTGTAAAATTCAAACACACCTAAATTGGTTATGTAAAACATTGCTGTCACCCAACAGTTTTCCTCACATCCATCCTTTTCTAGCCCGTCTGTACAGAAGAGGACAAACTATAACGAGGACTGGAAGCTAAACGCCCCAGGGAAGCATAAATTTGTCACCGTATTTCAAATTTTTGTCGTAAAGTTTGAAACAGCCTGTCAAACCGCAAATCCAGGTTTCGCAGTTCCAGGAGGAATTAAGCGTATTTCATTTAAGCTAAGCGAAAATGTCAGTGCCCTTTTAACTAGCTTGGGCAGTCTTGCCATTTTGTTTTTTTCATCTCACGTATCTAAATACACTTACGGCTGACTAGACAACTCTACTTATTATCAAATTTACTTCCATCTTTCATAATAAATATTACAAACCTTTAACAAACATCACCCTCGCTCGGAGGCCGGGTGCAAAGGTGGAACATTACATATTTCACAGTGAGGCGGCACCAGATGGCAGTGATTTACGTTTTTGAAAATCCGTGTTTTTAGATTTGTGGAATTTAAATTTTCCACATACGTACCGTGCGAATGGAAGATTTATTCACGGCTTTGGATAGAAAAGGTTTGAACAATTTATACAAGCCATTGCCCGCGGTATAGCCCGCCCCACTTTTTCCGTTCCCGAATGAATTTCGGAAAATCCTATCTTAAGGCTCCCCTATTCCCCAAGGATCCCACATGCCAAATCAGTCAGTCAGTAGGTAGGTAACGAAAGAGTTTTATACTTACGTCAAGCAAAACTTCGTGACGACATTTTACCCGCAGAATCGTCTATCGATTCTAAGCATGTTTTTTAGGTTTTTAGGTTTCCGAACTTCAAGAGGTAAAAACGGAACCCTAATAGGATCACTCGTGTGTCTGTCCGTCCGTCTGTTATAAATTTGGTACGTTTATGTAAGTTTATGACCCAAAGACGGATGTGTAACGAAAATAAATGAATTTTGAACATAAACCCTATTTTTGGGGTCTAAATTTGAAAAAAAATATTAATGAAGTTTTTCAAACTATATCGTGTGACATATCAAATGAAAGTACTTCTTATGAGGATCTCAAATGTATTTTTTTATTTCTTTTCTGATCAAAACTTTTCGAGTTATTTAAGAAAAAAGGCGAAAAATGACCATCCCCCCCCCCCCCTTATCTCCGAAACCACTAGACCTAAAATTTTGGAAAAAATACAGAGTATAGTTATTGACCTATAGATTACAAGAAAATTAATAAGAAGTCCGTGTTATTTGAAATCTATCAAATAAAAGAGCTTATCCTGTGAATCGGTTTGAAAATGACGTCATTGAAAATATTCAAGGGTCGGAACCCTCTCCACGCGAGTTTAACTCGCTTCTTGGCTGGTTTTTTTAATTTATCGCGCTCATTAACCAGACAATACCTACCTAAATGAAACACGCGTCATCTGCGCGTCTTCAAAAACATCGTCTACATAGGCTTTTACTAAACGTGGAACTAGTATAATTCACGAGAATACACGGCTAAAAATTGTAAACGACTTGCAATAAATGATAACGAAAGAATATAATAGAATAGAATAGAATAGAAATCATTTATTATATCACAAAAAACAAGTGGCTCACTAATTAAAAATTTGCTAATGAGTGCGTTAGTTTAAATTATGTCGGATGCAGAATGAATACCATTTACCTTCAGTAGAACATACATACATACATAATATCACGCCTTTTTCCCATAGGGGTAGGCAGAGACCACTTCCTTACATTTGCTACGACTCTTGCATACTTCTCTCGCTTCTTCAACTTTCATCCCGTTCCGCATACATGCTCGTCGGTTATCTACCTTTGACCTGGCCTTTAATCAGATTGTCCTGAATTTGATCCAAGAAAATTCGCCTCGGTCTTCCTCTTCCAACACCTCCATTCACACTAGCCATATAAATACTTTTTGTTATTCTACTCTCATACATCCTTTCCATATGACCAAACCAATATAGCATACCTTTTTCTATTTTTGTCACTACATCCTCTTTCACACCACACCGCTCCCTTATCACGCTATTCCTTACCCTTTCACTCAATTTCACATTTGCAATATTCCGCAATGCTCTCATTTCTACAGCATTGATTTTACTTTTGAGTCTTCGGTAGAAGTTTTATAAAAATACAGATATTTTAAATTGAGAGGTTTTCTTACGCCCGCTCCAACGCATCACGGCGACATTCTCCCACGTATCGGCGATGCGGTCTCTAGCGAGCTCGTGGCATGAAATTGATAGACGGTCTTACCCGGATATTAAGGTATTCTGAATATATTTGGAATTAGCTAAAATCTTCAATGATCAAACAATCAAGTACCTGCATGCCAGAAAATAGCCTTTTTTTTCATTTATTTAATAAATCAAGTTTACAAAACACATCTAAAATTTTGTTCTTACACACCTTGATAAAACCTGAGATTCGTTTGTCTGCCGATGGGGAATTCGTTTAATTATATGGAGTTAAACTTAACTGGGTACTTGTTATTTATAATTAAGTAACTAAGTAAAACTAATACTACATACTGCTTATATTACAATATTAATATTATTATTATAATATATGCAGTTACGTATACCTGGGACAAACAGTCCAGTTAGGTAGGTCCAACTTCGAGAAAGAGGTCAATCGTCGAATCCGACTCGGCTGGGCGGCGTTCGGGAAGCTTCGCAGTGTCTTTTCGTCCAAATTACCGCAGTGTCTCAAGTCGAAAGTCTTCGACCAGTGTGTGTTGCCAGTGATGACTTATGGTTCCGAGACGTGGGCGCTTACGATGGGCCTCATAAGAAGGCTCAAAATCACTCAGAGGGCAATGGAGAGGGCTATGCTCGGGGTTTCTCTGCGTGATAGAATCAGAAATGAGGATATCCGCAGTAGAACTAGGGTCACCGACATAGCCCGAAGAATTGCGAGCCTTAAGTGGCAGTGGGCGGGGCACATTGCTCGCAGGACTGATGGCCGATGGGGCCGGAAAGTTCTCGAGTGGCGCCCGCGAACCCGGAGACGAGCTGCCGGTAGGCCTCCAACAAGATGAAGCGACGACCTCGTGAAGGTCGCGGGAAACCGGTGGAAGCAAGTAGCACAGGACCGGTCTGAGTGGCGAGTCTTGGGGGAGGCCTATGTCCAGCAGTGGACGTCTTTTGGCTGAAATGATGATGATGATGATGATTATTATTATTATTATTATTGTAATTCAAAGATGTGCGTGAAGTCCCCAATCCGCACTGGGCCCGCGTAGGGACTATAGCCCAAACCCTTTCGTGAAGAGAGGAGGCCTGTGCCCAGCAGTGGGACGCAAATAGGCTGAAGCAGTAGTAGTAGTAGTAGTATATTACAAAATAATAATTTCACGAAGTTCACATTAAACAAATAAATATATTTTAAAGTTTGTTCTGTTTACATATACATTGTTGAATTGTTGTAAATAGGTGTAATTCTGATAGGGAAACTTCCTAAGGCACATACTTTAATTATGTGAGCTGAGCCCCTTTTCAGATTTGAGTAATTTAAACCAATGTTGCTGCTTCGCAGGAGACGAAACAGGTGCAATAAGAACAACTGCAGCTCCATGGAAAAATTCGACGTAAAAAACTCAGAAATCGAGGGTTAGTTCTCGTCAAAACTAAACCAATCGTGATGAAATTTTGGGAACTGGATGAGAAGGAAATTATCTGTGACTAACCGTTTTGATTTTTGCGTTTCTAGTGGTGGTATTTGTATACCAGGCATTTCTTTGCGGCCTATTCTATTGGGCCGTTTTCAGCACTGTTCCGAGTCACCTAGTTCTATTAAAAACAAAAATATTACTAAAACAAATCATACCTACACAGAATACTGACGACATTGATCTTATTTCATTTCATTTCTTATCACAAAAATCATTCATCTATGGTCAAAACCCAGGAAAATATCGAGAACGTTTGTATGGAAAAAATACCACTAGCATGTCCTCTGAAATACTTCCTACTCCGGCTCAGCGACTAAAAGTAGGTTTTGGGTTCTAACATCTAAGAGCAAAACAAACAACCCACAAACAGTATAAGTTCATAATTTATTTCGGTACTAATGGATTGCTGAGAACATTGGGATAGAAGGGTGAACGGAAATAACAATGGATCCTGAGATATTCCACCCGTAAATCTAAGTTAAACTAGATATCCCAATACATAATCTAATCAGATAATAGCAGGTGGTTAAATTTTTCAAAATGACCGACGCGCATTTCAATTACTGTCGTTGAAATACAACGATATACGCATTTCAAGCTGTACGCCTTTAATTTTTCAAAAAGTGTATTTCCCCAAAGCGCGATAGATCTAGCGGCGAATTGCGCAACACGTTTCCAATGTTTCCATCGAAGCCGAAAAACGACTTGCAAGGAAACATTGGAAATCCGGATTTCCACTAGAAATGTCGGTTATCAGGGAATTGGGGAAATTCCTCGTTGTCCGTCGGTCTTTCAGTTGTTTTCGTTAAAAGGGAAGTTTTTTGGTTCCAATTATTACGGCTTTCCGCTTCAGGCACCTCAAAACGGCCTCTTTGTACGAAACACAATGCAATTAGAATGACACGGCTTCAAATTTGGAACTTGCTTGATTCATGTTTTGATTGTGTTTTATGCTGGCAAAGAAGCAGGAAATTAAATAAACAATAGGTATCAAACTGATGCTACATAAAATGGTGACGTTGGCACCAAAAGTGTTAAACCGAGTTGATGCTAGCAGGCTTAAACCGGCAACATATTGAATAGGGATGACGACAACTTTTTTTTTCCTTAGTCTATCAGGAAGATTATTGAAAAGTATTGGACACGTATTTTTTCTTTTTTCACGTAATCAAACTTATACGGAGATATATTGAATTGAAATGTCGCGTGACGTCACGGTTAGGTATGATTTATACCTAACGGTGACGTAGTTAGCCCCCACTCTCCAACTTTAATGCGTTTTAACGTAGTCATTCTTTGTTAATTTGATAAAACAAAAAATACTTACGGGTCTAATATTTTTTTATTACCAGACTGACGGACTAATTAGTATTTCGATTTCGATTTTTCTCCACCCTGTCGTCAGTCCTATTACCTACGTACACACACAGTATCGCATGTAGCCTGAAGTTATTTATGAGACGAATCTATTAGAACGCCAGTTCTCTAATAAATCTCCCTGACAATTTGATGAATGCGAATCGAGCGGCGTAGCTTAGAACAGCTACGTCAATCCAACATCCAAGTCATAGTATATTATAAAAGTACATGCAGTAAGTATAGTAAAAAAAGGTTAAAAGTCGTGGTAGCCTAGTGGTTCGACCTACCGCCTCTCATGCCGAGGGACGGGGGTTCGATTCCGGCTCGCACCTCTAAGTTTACTTACGTGCGAAATTCAATTTGAATTTACCATGAGGTTTTCGGTGAAGGAAAACATGGTGAGGAAACCTACACGCATCTGCGAAGTAATTCAAAGATGTGTGTGAAGTCCCCAATCCGCACCGGGCTCGCGCGGGGACTATAGCCCAAACCCGTTCATGATGAGGAGAGACCTGTGCCCAGCAGTGGGACGCAAATAGGCTGTAGTAGTAGTAGTAGTAGTAAGTATAGTACAGTAGGTAGAGATCTTCGACTATCTAAAGTCCCGCGCCTTCACAGTTCAAAACGCTTCAATGTATTTAAAAAGCACCACCAACACTCTCAACACATGTGTGCGTGCCGAGAAAGCCATCAATTATGCGCTGAGAGTATTGGTGGTGCTTTTTGAATAATAATGAAAACATTGAAGCGTTCTGAAATGTGAAGGCGCGGGACTTTAGATAGTAGAAGATCTCTATAGGTTATAGGAATAGGTCGCCACGAGAGTTGAAGTCACGCACACAACAAAGGTTATGTGCTCGTAATGACACGGAGATTTTGAATTGATTGTCCTTTTTTCGTACGGATAACGTTCTTTGCAAGATTTAAAAGTTTGTCTTTTTCTCACGAGTCCCTAGTTATACTTGTGAATATTTATAACTAGCCGATGCCCGCGAACTTCGTCCCGCGTAGACTTATAGACAGTTATAGTTATAGAAGTATTGAAAAACTGTTTTGACCCATGGTAAACCCGTTCCCGTGGAAATATCGGGATAAAAAGTACCCTATGTTATTGCCCGGGTCTCAAACCCCATATTTTATCCAAATCGGTCCACTCGTTGCGACGTGAAGGAAGGACAAACAAACAAACACACTTTCACATTTATAATATAAGTCTGGAGTAATAATGACCACTTCAAATAAGAACGCGAATGCGCTGTCAAACCGAAGAACCAATATGAATGCCTTTATGCTAGTCATTTCACCGGCTCCCTTGCCCCCTAACCGGAACATAACAGTGCGAGCACGCTATTTGCCGGCAGGTAAGCGGATAAGGTAGTGGTAACAATCCAGACGGACCCTGCATCAGGTTCTACTACCGCTAGTCCATACTAAATTATAAATGCGAAAGTAACTCTATCTGTCTGTTACTTCTTCACGCTTACGCCGCTGGACCGATTTAGATGAAAGGTATGGATATTTATATGTACTAGTTGAAGTACCGGAGAAAGACATAGGATACTTTTTATCCTGGAAAATAGCATAGTTCCCGCGGGAACGTGATAGCCGGATTCCGCTCGTGAACGGGTGCTGTCTGTGGGGTCCGGTCTGTTCATGCTTGCAAGGACGTTTAAAAATAATCATTAGCTTTAAATATATTACTAAGTCAAACATTTTAAGCGAGAGACCTCATCATGTTCTTATTGACATGTATTAATGAACTCTTTTATACATGATGTATTTCATTATTTATTGACATTTTGAGACTGTCGACATCTATGGAATTTATATTTATTTGACAATGGAGGCCATCTCCATAATATTTTTTTTTTTCTGGACCCTTGGAGACTATACATCTCTAAGATCTTAGATTTAAGTTTAAGTTAGGGACTATACATCCCTTCAATGTAATTGTAGTACGTACCTTTATGTATATTGTATACATGTAATGTAAATGTTATAACTATGTGTAAATTTTGAAAAAAGGCCTTCTGCTTGAGTTTGTTGCGGCGCTTCTTCTCAAGCAATGGGTCTAGGAAGCGTTAGTAAATTCTTTTCTGACGTGTAAAAGTGCCCCTGTGTGGCCAATTTGCTGAATAAATGATTGAATTTTGAATGTTGAATTTTGAACCACGCGGACGAAGTTGCAGGCAGAAGTTAGTCAGTTATAATTAATTGTAACAATCTTCAGACAGTAAGCTGTGGCTCTTATGTCATCATGATGGAATGAACACCGGTAATGTGTGTTAGCGTAACACAGTCGAGGTCATTAATATGCAAGCTATTCCGTTAAAGGTCTAAAAGTGAATGCATGTAATTGCCTCGGCAATTAAGCGACAATTTGATGAAGTGACTTTATTACTTTACATCACCCTTGGCCGTAAAGTGGGATTTTCTGCCCGCTAGGCGGGGAGAAAATCTCACTTCTTGGCCAAGGCAAGATGTAAAACTTTTGACAAACCACGGGCGGTAATTCGTAAAGCCCCAGATCGCATATTAATGGACAATCGCACAGAAACCTGCGATCTGGGACATTTACGAATTCACCACCCTAGGTCTGTAATGTACTATTATTGTTCAATGTAGTGAATGCTTAGTTTTTACCGTACCTACAATGAATCAGCTACCTAATGAGTAAATAAGTACCTAAGTAAATAACACTTTATTGTACACCACAAAATTAATATACACACACGAAAATCACAAATAATAATAATAATGTACAAAGGCGAACTTATTTCTAAGAAATTTCTTCCAGTCAACCTTGAGGTTCTCTTGAATCAACTACTTTATGTTGTACTAGCTTCTGCCCGCGACTTCGCCCGCGTGGAATTCGGTTATCGCGTTCCCGCGGGAACTATGCGTTTTTCCGGGATGAAAAATAGCCTATGTCCGTTCCCGGGAGTCCAACTATATTCATACTTAATTTCATCCAAATCGGTTCAGCGGTTGAAGCTGAAGAGGTAACAGTTATTTTCGCATAATATTAATATGGATATGACATTTTTTATTTAATAACAATGTCATTATATTTTATCAAATTCAGTTGAATAATATTATGATTGAAAATACCCAAGTATAGCACGACTCAACGTAGAAGGCGCGCAGCGAAGCACTTCCGCCGTTGATGCAGTTTGTTTTTGCCTTTATGAGTTGCGTCATGTAATCGTGAAAATTACAACTTTTCGACGGCCTAAAGAGATGAGTAGAATTAAATTTTTAAAGAATTTTTTGCTAATAACTATTGATTTTATGAATATTTCTATATAATAATGTAGTTTTATTTTTTCAGACTAGTCATGGATTTATTGTAATTGAATTTATTAAATTGTGTATTATTATAATTTTTAATATTGTACGCCCGAAAATTTAAAAATTATAACTGTTGGAACTATTTATTTTTTACAACATCTAAAAATATTATACTCGTACACAGTTTGGTTCAATAAATGATTATGTTATCTTATCTTATCTTATCTAAAATCAAGCTAATAAAACTTTCTACGCGTATTTGCTTGGAAGCTCAAATAGCATTCCAATTTAGAATGGACGCGCGAATTTCTTTATTTTGCAGTTTCAGCGGTGCATGCGAGAGGGACGGGACCGGTCTGAGGGTCGGAGGCCTATTCAATTCAATTCAATCATTTATTCAGAAAATTGGCCACACAGGGGCACTTTTACACGTCAGAAAAATAATTTACCAGCGCTTCCTAGACCCATTGCTTGCGAAGAAGCGCCGAAACAAACTCAGCAGAAGGCCTTTTTTCCATTGAAAGGATTACATTGAAGGGATGTATAGTGTGAGTTTGAAGCCGTGGTGGCCTAGTGGTGTGACCTACCGCGTCTCATGTAGAGGGTCGCGGGTTCAAATCCGGCTCGCACCTCTGAAATTATCTATGTGCGAAATTCAATTTGAATTTACCACTGAGCTTTTCGGTGAAGGAAAACATCGTGAGGAAACCTGCACGCATCTGCGAAGTAATTCAAGGACGTGTATGAAATCCCCAATCCGCACTGGGCCCATAGCCCAACCCTCTCGTGATGAGAGGAGGCCTGTGCCCAGCAGTGGGCCGTAAATAGGATGTAGTAGTAGTAGTAGTATGTATAGTGTAATATATGTCCAGCAGCGGACTTTTTTCAACTGAAATGACGCAGTTTCAATATCGTTACCTTTAGATAAATTTTACATTAAAATGCCGCAAGCACAAGCATGAAATGACACATGTAAAAGTTCCCAACCGGAAGTGCCTCGGCTTGCACCGGAAGCGGCTTTGCGCGCGCCAGGGCTCTCAGAGCTTAACGAAGTTCAGTGGGGAGACGCTCCCTAATTGTTGAACCTTGGTTTGCGCTTTCCAGGAACCTTATTCATAGTTTAGAAGTAGCAAAATGAAGTTTACATGTATTTCATCATCATCATTTCAGCCAAAAGACGTCCACTGCTGGACATAGGCCTCCTCCAAGGCTCGCCACTCAGACCGGTCCTATGCTACTTGCTTCCACCCGTTTCCCGCGACCTTCACGACGTCATCGCTCCATCTTGTTGTACAGATCTTGTAGACATGTATTTATCTAATGGTTATTGAACGTCTAATATAATCCATTAAAAACTTAAAAAAAGTTTGTTCAGAGTCAAGACTCGAATCGATTGCACTATCTTTTGAGACAGGTCGTTTTGGTTTTTCCCTTTTCTTTATTGCGCCCTATCTAAGAGTTCCAAACGCGTCATTGGAAACGACAGAGATCTTAAACAAATGCAGAGTTACTAATAAATAGAACCATAATATTTTTTTAACGAATATAAATAAAAACATTCTAACTTCATACAGAATCCAAAAAAACATCCGTGTTTGTTTGAGGTCTGATGTGTTTCCTGCACAAAGAGAAAGATCGCAGTGCTGCAGAACAGTGAACGTATATGTCATGTATGTGCATGTGTGTGTGAGGCTGCGCCTACATAACGTTGGGTATTCTGTACAATAAACCAGTGTGCTTCGACCCGGCTTTTGATTCGCTCGTCCTCTGTGTTCACATACCTACTAGTATATTTGTTTGTTAAAACTTCATTGCACAACCAAATTGGCGGACTTAATGCCTAAAGTCATTATCTTCCAAGTACATTCGTACGGATACGTCCAGTGTCGTAGGTACTTAGTAGCTCGGGATCATTCTTTAACTGGTCTCGTCACTCTTCAATTTATAACCGACTTCAAAAAAAGGATGTATGTTCACCAAAAATAAATAGTAAACGTGAACCGATTTCGATGATTAGTTTTTTATTCAAAAGCTGGTAGTTACTTCCAAGTTGGTCCCATATTAATTTGCTTCACTTTTGATGATGGTTTCAATGAGAAAATGAGGGAACTTCTCGAAATTTGCTAGCACGTAGACGATTTTGCTGTATTTCGAAGACTTCAGAGTTACTTATGTATTTCTATAGTAATGTTTGGAAACCGTAGCCGAAAAAAAAACCGCTTTCAAACTCCGACAGACTGCGAAGTTGGTGTCAAGTGAACCGACCCAAAGAAATGATAATCATATACTTGACATTGACATCGCGGTATGTCGGAGTTTGAAGGGTTTTTTTTTATTAAATTTTTTTTTTGGTTTCTCCATTCCGTTCATAAAACAGATTCGTCAAAATACATACCTGATATCACGCCCTTTTATGTCGATGGTAAAGGCAAACGAGCGCACAGCCCACCTGATGGTAAAAGTGGTAACTGCGGCTCAAGGACACCGAAATTATTTTGATCCCCCATTCTTCTTCTTGCTAGTGCCATCTTCTACCGAAGTTTGGCGATCATCATGGCTATTTCCACTTTTGACGCAGCTGAACGGAAAAGTGATCGAGTGCTCTTCTGGAACCATTGACGCAGATTCTTAAGCCAAGAGGTTCTTCTTCTACCAACACTCCGTTTACCTTGAATCTTGCCCTGGATAATTAATTGTAATAATTCGTACTTGGGATTACGCATAATGTGCCCGAAGTATTCAAGCTTCCGTTTCTTAATGGTTTGAAGAACCTCCAGCGAATCCCCCATTAGGAAACCCTAAGGTCTCGAATGCGTTGCCCACCCTGAGGCTTAAGATGGAATACCTCTGTGACAGAAATTTCACCGGCTGCCTTAACCTCCTACCGGAACACAACAGTGCGAGCACTGCTATTTGGCGGCAGGTTAGCGGGGAAAGAAGGTGGTACCTCCCCGGACGGACCTAGCACCAGGCCCTACCACTAGCACTAGCTTTTTCCCGAAGGGGTAGGCAGATACCACTTCCTTCCATCGTGGAAAACATCGTGAGGAAACATGCATCTGCGAAGTAATTCAAAGATGGGTGTGAAGTCCCCAATCCGCACTGGGTCCGCGTGGGGACTATAGCCCAGACCCTCTTGTGATGAGATGAGGCCTGTGCCCAGCAGTGGGACGCAATTAGGCTGTAGTAGTAGTAGTTACCACTGAGTTTTTTTGCGAGGAAAAATGTCGTGAGGCAACCTGCACGCATCTGAGCAGTAATTTACAACCACAATATAATCTCTATTGAACACCATATACAAAACACAGGAAATTCAGAAAGGATACGCAGTTAATAGGTAAACAACAGGCGGACTTATCGCTAAGCAGCGATCTCTTCCATTGTATTTAAGGATGTGACAATCAGCATTTGGCGCGCGTGGGGACTATAACTCAAACCATCTCGTGATGAGAGGCGGCCTGTGCCCAGCAGTGGGATGTTAATGGGCTATTTTGTGCCAGTGGTGGAGGATTTGGTGTTTCTTAGAATGTTAATGTTGATGTTTGTAAATTGTCGGATAAATATAATTATGTATTATTAGGTATTTACGTATTAGGTAAACATGCTAAAACTTCCAAACTAAACTATTGGAATTAGATGACTAACATCGATGATTCTCAGAAATTATAAACAAAAACACTCTCCGATTATTTCGCATTTGTACAAAACCACAAGATGGAGCGACGACCTCGTGAAGGTCGCGGGAAACCGGTGGAAGCAAGTAGCACATGACCGGTCTGATTGGCGAGCCTTGGGGGAGGCCTATGTCCAGCAGTGGACGTCTTTTGGCTGAAATGATGATGATGATGACAAAATTAACTGAATTTTGCGCATTAGCATATAACTCATGGGTTAGATTATAGATTTGAACCGCCGATTTTTTATTTTTTATATATTTCCATACCTACTCTGGGCCAATGTATTCTTTATTACAATATCCAAGAAGCCATAAAACTGCCCCTCCCGGAACTTCTGCTGCGCAAAGGTTACTTATTGTGTTGAAGATTATTTAAATGACAAGAATGTGGCCTGAATTGGACTTATAAACATGTGTGCGCTTAAGGACTGAGTTAAAATGTGACGAAGTGTGTGTATTTTATAAAAAAACCATACTAATATTATAAAGAGAGTCCTGGAGTCCTGGAGTGGCGTCCGCGAACCGGTAGACGAGTTGTCGGTAGGCCTCCAACAAGATGGAATGACGACCTTGTAAAGGTCGCGGGAACGCGGTGGATGCGAGTGGCACAGGACCGGTCTGAGTGGCGCGCCTTGGGGGAGGCCTATGTCCAGCAGTAGACGTCTATCGGCTGAAATGATGATGATGATGATGAATATTATAAATGCGAAAGTAACTCTGTCTGCTTGTTACTTTTTCACGCTTCAACCGCTGGACCGTTTGAGATGAAATTGGCATGGAGATAGGTAAAGCACATAGGCTACTTTTTATCTCGGAAAAACGCGTAGTTGCCGCGGAAACGCGATAACCGAATTCCACGCGGGCGAAGTCGCGGGCAGAAGCTAGTATATGTATAAAAATATTGCGTTAGTTACACCACTACTCGAATATTTTTATTTATACTTTATCTGTACTTACTCTGTTTTACTACAATAAATCGTAAATTCCTCGAAATGAGTAATTGCTTCGCGATGCACAAGTTTAATTAGATCCGGGATTTATATGACGTCTGCGGGGAATGATCCTTTATTTACGTATTCAAGCAAGATAACTGGACTTTATTATCAACGTACCTGCTTTATTTACTATGAGGTAACTTAATGTTAAAAGTTTAAATTGAAGAAGTTTCGCATGACATCTAACATAACTATAAAAGTTAGATTTAAAATCAATCTCGATTTCTTGATGGGATTTTTTGAGATCCCATATTCAGCCAGATTTGATTCCGAAAAATATCGATAGGTACTATTCGAAGTACAGCGTATTGATGAGCCGCTTTGATACCATCTCAAATTTGTATTACCAGGCATTCTGGAGTTGTCAGGAATTGCATACTATATGCATTACACGGCTAAAATGCGAAGCGTATCGTGACTGTAATATTTTTATGAGAGGTTTGACACTGGTTTAGAATTACAATAAAAGTTTACACTACTTTATTGCCACTTCGGATTGGACCCGTACCCTCGAATCCAGACCGTGCAACGCTATATGTGCCTACATAAATACATAATAATGTAAATTATAAAAATATTTTGTTAACCACTCCTAATAATTTTTAAATTGAGAATTAATGACCATGATAAGCCGTGGTGGTCTAGTGGTTCGGCCTACCGCCTCTCATGCAGAGGGTCGGGGGTTCGTTTTCGGCTCACACCTCTAAGTTTACTCATGTAAATACAATTTGAATTTACCTGAGCTTTTCGGTGAAGGAAAACATCTTGAGGAAACCTGCACGCATCTGTGAAGTAATTCAAAGATGTGAAATCCCCAATCCGCACTGGGCCCGCGTGGAGACTATAATAGCCCAAACAAACCCTCTCGTGATGAGAGGAGGCATGTGTCCAGCAGTGGGACGCGAATAGGCTGTAGTAGTAGTAGTACCTAGTAAACCATGAAGAATCAGTAATCCGAAAAATCGTGAACCGTAACATGGCAGTGGCTGGGCACATGGCACATTGTTCGCAGGACTAATTGGCCGATGATGCCACAATGCCCTTAATATAAGACGATTTATTCCGAACGTTGGCAATATGACAAAATTAAAAAAAGTTATCTTTCTATGGTTGAATGACGCGTCTCGTTTTATATTTGTTGGTTAGGCATTCAAATGATATGATAACATTAAAATGCATGGAAAATGCGATGGAAAGTTTTTAAAAGATATTACTTCCATAATACAAAAAAAAATCGTGTTGCTATGATAATTGTCGTAATCCATACTTAATGTTTCATTCAACCATAGAGCAATAGGGATGACGACAGGGTGAAGAAATCGAAATTCTAATTAGTCCGTCAGCCAGGTAATAAAAATATTAGCCACGTATTTTTGGTTTATAAAATTAACAAAAAATTACTAAGTTAAAACGCATTAAAGTTGGAGAGTGGGGGCTAACTACGTCACCGTTAGGTATAAATCGTACCTAACCTTGACGTCACGCGACATTTCAACTCAATATATCTCCGTATAAGTTTGATTACGTGAAAAAAGAAAAAATACGTGTCCAATACTTTTCAATAATCTTCCTGATAGACTAAGAAAAAAAAAGTTATCGTCATCCCTATTATTCATGTTTTCATTCAGTAATATTCAGAAATTGATGAAAACGGCGAAATTTTTGACAGCTATTTGCGAGGTTGCCAACTTTCGGAACTAACCCTCTTAAAGAGTGATTGCGCACCAGGAGATGATCCTCCAATAAGCGAGCGATGGAGCGACCTGGGTAAGATCGCAGGAATACAAATCGCTAAATAAAATACACACTATACGACCGGTCTGAGTGTGCAGTGGAGCAGTGGAGTAAATCTAAACAGTAATAATTCGGCTTCGCTTAGGTACTCACAATAAATTAGGATTGCAATATCAGATCCAATCGACTTAGCCAAGTGGGCTAACTCGATGGCGGAGCGGGTAGCGTGAACTAGCCTGCCCTAGGGACGAGTTACCCGACCGCCGGCAAAGTTAGTGCGATCGGCTGGAAGCGGGGGACAGATCAGAGGTTTCTACGTGACACGCCGGCAAACATTACCACTTACAGTTGAGATGTACGCTGCCGATCGCAATATGTTCTAAGGGTGCACTTTGCAAAGTTGGTACGTTTCATGTGCGAGTTCCAGAGTGAGACTCCTGTGACTTTGGGAAAATCAAAATCATTGAAGTTTTTGTCAGTAGAAAGGGCCAAAATGGACGAGACGAGTAAGTATTTTGATAGTAATAAAATAATAAAAAATATCCAGAAGAAGTTTAAGTCTGTCCCTCATTTCAGCCGAACGCCATCCACTCCTGGACATAACCCTCCCCCGAGGCTCGCCACTAAACGCGGTCATGTGCCACTCTACTACTACTACTACTACAGCCTATTTGCGTCCCACTGTTGGGCACAGGCCTCCTCTCATAAACGAGAGGGTTTAGGCTATAGTCCCCACGCGGGCCCAATGCGGATTGGGGACTTAACACACATCTTTGAATTAATTCGCAGATGCGTGCAGGTTTCCTCACGATGTTTTCCTTCACATTGGTTAATTCAAATTGAATTTCGCACATATGTGAACTTAGAGGTCCGAGCCGGAATCGAGCCCCCGACCCTCTGCATGAGAGGCGGTAGGTCGAACCGCTAGACCACCACGGCTTCCACTCGCATCCAACGTATTCCCGTGAATTATCATCTCGTTGGAAGCTTAGCGACAGCTCGTCTCGCGGTTCTCAGACGCTACGCGTGAACTTTCCGTCCCCATCGGTCATCATTCCTGCGTGAAATATACGCCCCGCCCACTGCTACTTACTTAAGGCTTGACATTAAGGCGCGTGGTAAGATGAAATACCACACTTTAGTCGCGTTTAAAGGTCTAAAACTAAAAATTGGCCCAAGATATAGGTCTCAAAAAAATATATATGAGGAATTGATATGTCCTCTTTAATCTGAGCTGCGGAAATTGCGATACCTTCAGGTCGTCCTTGCAAAAAAAATACATCAAGTAAGGCATTTTCGACCTTTTAAATCGCTACTGCTCAATATCTAGACAATGATTTTACACGGGCTGTCCAGAAAATGAAACTTTATTCAGTTTTTCATAATTTGAGCTGTGGAAATTGTAAAATAATCATTAATTTGGTCAAAAACCGTAAATAACTACCATTTCCGTCATAAAAGTTGCGGTGGGTACGTGCGCGGACGATGCTTGTGCACGTACCCACCGCAACTATTGAAGAGCATATATCAATTCTCAAATGTATTTTTTCGAGACCTATATTTCGGCCTAACTTTTAGTTTTATATCTTTAAACGTGCCCAAATTGGGTTTTTCACCTTACCTTACTTACCTTAATCGGAATATGTCGGTGACCCAGTTCTACTACTAGAGATCTTAAGTTACTAAAAGGGCAAGTAATTTCAACACATGGGTGTGCAAGGGGCCCGCAATATATGCGCATGAATAGGCTCTGACTCAGCATATGTTGCAGTCGAAGGATTACAACGCTGTTATTCTGCCAGGACCTCCTAACAAGAGTAGGTACGAGACGCAAAAATGACTAATTAGAGCAGATAGTGATGCGGTTTCATGCGATAAAATGATGTTTTGGGGCTTGGCCCAGAGCTGAGCGAATAAATAAAGATCACGAGTACACTTAGTTGATTTTGGGGGGAGGGCCTGGATCCGCCACTGACGGATATCCTCATTTCTGATTTTATCACGCAGATAAACCCCAAGGATAGAAGAAGAAGAAGAAGAAGAAAAACATTTATTCACTACGCACATTGAAGACACATACATAAGATACATAATAGACACTAGACACAATAGGGATTACAAGAAATTAAGCAATAGAAACAGTACAAAAAAAAGGGGATTACAAAAGAGCCTGTGTCCTCACGGCGGTGAAAGGGTGTCATAGCCAGAGTCAAAGCCTTCTAATGAGGCCCATCGTAAGCGCTCACGTCGCAGAACCATAAGTCGACACTGTTTAGTCCGTTTATAGTTAGATATTCATAATCTGTCCGGTTCTAGCTTATGCTAGTATCAAGTTCACGTCAACCGGATATTAATGCTGTACACACGGTAACGACCTTAGCATTTCGCGGAACGAAGTAATCTGTTTAACAGAACATGGGAGCCGCTAACAAGGTTCATAGACTCCGAGTCAGTTGGGCTTAGCGGAGTATCCAAATTCATATGCAATTATTCTTACAGGTACAAATGGGAAGAATTCTAAGACTAGAAGATATTTTGTATACTTTATTGTTCTTAAGTAATTTTTAATAGACTTTGAAACTTAAAAGACAGGGTTTTCTATTTACTGCGCTTTTTTTACGAAGCTGATGACAACGTCGACATTTCTGCCGAAGGACTCCAATAATGAACATAGATTGTTCGTACATTTCATGGATGGTATTTAAGCGTATACAATGGATTTAAATAAAAAGAACATTAAATAATTCACGAAGGACGATTATTCAGTAGTAAAGATACAAAGTATTTTTTTTTAAACTATAACAAGTTACAAATGTTGCTTTGGTATTATTAATAATAATCATGCCATACAATTCATTAATAAATAATAGGTACTAAATGAAAAAAGAGCCTTTAAACTGTAAGAAAAACACTGCATCAAGGCAGTCTGTAATTCGTGTTCAGCTTTCCGTCTTTTACGAATGAATAGCTTTATTCGATTGTTCTTTGTTCTAATTCCCGAATCTTCGAGGTATAAGTGGCTGCGCTCCCGCTCCACCTCCACCGCTGGCACGTATGACTTTGCACGTCTCCTCGGATATTAGATTTCGTTTCTCGCATGACGCAGTACAATCTGATTTACCTGGCGTTCTGCAAATTAGGGTTAAGCATTCTAAGTTGAGATCAGCTTTCAAACTCCCAGCGTCTAGAAATCAGGCCACTAAGGATGGGACATAGATCTCGAGGGCATTTTCATCGAATTAAGTACTCGTATGTAAGCTGTGCTCCTTTGATAACCATGAAAAAAAATATATTACGTACTAAGTATTTCGATGTTCTGTACTTAAGAGGGTTTACTCCGAAAGTTGGCAACGTCGAAAATAGCTGTCAAATATTTTGCTGTTTTCATTAATTTCTGAATATTACAGAATGAAAACATGAATTATCGCTCTATGGTTGAATAAAACATTAAGTATGGATTGCTACAGTTATCATTAGGAACACGAAGTTTTTCGTACTATGGAAGTTATATCTTTTGAAAACTTTCCATCGCAGTTTCCATGCATTTTAATGTAATCTTATCATTTGAATGCCTAACCAACAAATATAAAACGAGACGCGTCATTCAACCACAGAATGATATCTTCCTTTTTAATACAGCGAAACATTTGACAGCTATATGCGACGTTGCCAACTTTCGGGATAAACCCTCTTAAGTCTGCAATAGAATACACTTTATTGAACACCACACATTCAAGGTAATTACACAAAATATCATGGTATTCTGCAGGCGGTCTTATCGCTTAGTATACCATGTTTCTTATCAGTAACTGTGTACCGGTTAAATGGTAAAGGTCTCTGGAATGAGATGGTTGCGTGTGGCGCGGGGTCTGTCGAGGGGGGTCCGCGGGGGAGGCCTACACGTTCAGCAGTTGACGTCTTTCGTAAAGTTGGCCTTTCAAATTGAACCGAAAAATATTGAAATCCTTTTTCAAATACCTAAAGCATTTTATATCAATTTTATTTACGTTGCCAAAACAATAACACCGTAAGTACCGATTCATAAAACGGGGCAATTCCGTTTATTAAGTAATAAAGTATGGACAGAATCGGCCGTTAAGTTTTATTACATTGTCACATCGAAAAATAACATGGACGCTTGGGGTAGTAGTAGTTGGGGCCACAATCGTTTTTTTTAAATACAATCATCCTTACTTCCTAAACTGGCCCCCAGACCTGATTAGAAGACACCATATTCTATCGAAGCTTCAATCAAGATAGGCGACGGAGCTAAATCCATATCCATATTATCCATATTAATATTATAAATGCGAAAGTAACTCTGTCTGTCTGTCTGTCTGTTACCTCTTCACGCTTCAACCGCTGGACCGATTGAGATGAAATTTGGCATGGAGATAGTCGGGGTTCCGGGAAAGGACATAGGCTACTTTTCATCCCGGAAAAACGCATAGTTCCCGCGGGAGCGCGATAGCCGAATTCCACGCGGGCGAACTCGCGGGCAGAAGCTAGTGTAGTTATAAACCCCCGAACAGCTGTTTGAGAGGGGGTCGGTGAATCCACAGAGCTACCACGGAAACTACGGATTCTAAGATCACGCAATGAAAATAAGGAAAGTAATAAAAAACTTATTATAGCTATACGGATTTGCTCCGCACTGAAAGCGCTCCTAAACTGTCAGTTTGATGGGGTCCCATGAAACAAGCGCCGTAAATGTTAGCAGTCACGTACGGCGTGGGATTAACAATCTCTAAAACGCCGAATGAGCTGAGTCGGCGTTTGAATCCTGTACACTCGTATTTTTACATTTACTCTCAGACATTTCGGGAATGGGAAAACGCTGCGTACTAAAAAAGCTCACATTGCTTCTTTATAGCATTGGCTAGCACACGAGTACACAATAAACCACCCGATAGTCTCTGTGGTCCACGAATATAGAAAATCATCATCTGAAACGACTTAGAAGGCGCGCTGCGAAGCATTTAAGCCGTTGACGTAGAATCTATTATCTCTTAATACACTCTCCTTTTACCTAAGCTTTGTAAACTTATAAATACCCTACACGGGACCACAACAGTGCGAGCGTAGGTTTGGCACGGGTTAACGGGTAAGACCCCGCATGGGGACGAAAGCCCAAGCCCTCTCGTGATGAGAGGATACCTGTGCCCTAGCAGTGGGACGCAAAATAGGCTGTAGTGGTGGTAATGGGTAAGATGGTGATAGCCATCCGGGTAGATCAAGTCCTACTCATCGTCATCACCATTTCAGCCGAAAGCTGTCCACTGCTGAACATAGGCCTCCCCCAAGACGCGTCACTCAGACCGGTCCAGTGCCTCTCGCATCCACCGTATTCCCGCGACTTTAACAAGGTCGTCGCTCTATCTTGCGGAGGCCTACCGACAGCTCGTCTCCCGGTTTGCGGACGCCACTCGAGAATTTTCTGACCCCATCAGCCATCAGTCCTGCGAGCCATGTGCCCCGCCCACTGGCACTTAAGGTTCGCAATTCTTTGGGCTATGTCGGAGTTCTACTGCGAATATCCTCATTTCTGATTCTATCACGTAAAGAAACCCCGACTTTCGTGTCTTTAAGTATCGATGGGCAGTCATGATGAGTCATAGTGATGGGTTAATTTGGTCGGCTGTATCATGGCGGCTTGTCTGTCTGTGTATGAAAGTAAAAAGAAATCCCGTAAAAATCACACATGTGCGCTAGGCGAAAGGCTGCAGAAAATCGAAGTCAGCCGATTTAGCGGCGCCAGATGAAGTGCCTTTAAAATGCGATCGCGATCCAAACGACGGACATTAGGGGTGCTTTGCGATCGGAGCAGAGAGCCTGGTTAGAATTTTGGTTATAGGATTAAGCGTTGAGATATTTATGACCACGGTTCTAGGGATTCGAATGCATTTTTAAGCGTCGGTGCTTTAGGAGATGATTTTGAATAAGGTATTTTTGATTGTTGCTACAAAGGCAAGAGTGCTTTCATTTTGTGTACTATTGTGATTCTTCATATGAAGGACGTAATAAAAATGGTATTGATAGTTTTCAAGAATTTACGACATAGATTTTGGTTAAGAAAAACATAGGAAAGTGAAATAACGTCCAACACGAAACACGAAAAAATAATACTTTCAAATTGAATAGTATGTTCTCTTTTTTAACTTATTCCGTGATCAGAATTTAAAAAAAATATATCTTTCGATCAATTTTGATTTAGGTATCAAAGGAACATTCAGAGTAAGTATTTCATGTTTCTTTTTCTCTATTAAAAATATTCAATATTTAAAAGCCCCAAGTTCTTCTTTCAGCAAAACCATATCGCGTCCGTTTGCAGCATACAGATCGCCTTACGGCACCAATTGCTCGCGATATCAATTAGGTACTAGTGATAGCCAAGTTCGCGTCACGTCTTATCTCGCGCTGATAAGCCGGGCCGTGATGGAACTTGGGCCTTATTAGCCAAGCGAGTTCATAAATATACTTGGCGTACCTAATCTGCTACATTTATCTTAGTCGTTTTAATTTTGTCTAAATAAAAAGATGCGGAAGATACAATATAGGTACATATGTGCACCTATTAATACCTACGAATATTTATTGTTATTGTTGATATTGATAGATATCAACAAGAGGTAAGATTAACTCGACCATAGCTGAGCTTTTGTAACGGCTGTGTTGTGAGTTTTGCTATACATTGGGCGGCGATATTTGGTAAGTCTATTCTCTTTTGATTTGTGCTTCCTTAAATAGATACCTACTACGTTTTTGTATGAGAAGTTCGCACTCAACAGAGGATATGCAGGGTCGTTTCTTCCCATTTGGGCTAGGTATTTGTTTAGTTTGTAGTAGTTTGCAGTGTCCAGTCAAGCTTCTGGTTACAGCACATGTTATATACCTCTTTCATCTTTTGAGTCGTATCAGCTCTTTAGATATTTTTTTCGTGTAGCCCTTAATGAGACCGAGCTTTTGAGTATTTTTGTCCAGAAACAGACTTCCACAGCTCAGTGTTGTATTAACAGTGGGAAAAACTCGGTGAAACGTTTTGTGTTACATACTTACACATAATGCGCGCGTCATGCCCGAAGTTGGCCTGGCGCACTGCCATGCGCCTATACCGCTCAAAGCGCTGTGACCATAAATAAATTAAATCAATCTGGGAAATGGACAAAATTATGACTTTTTTAACATGCTTTTTAGGTACACTAGGTAAAGACTCGGAAATCTTTCCCGCAATAGATTTTTCAATTCCGACAGCAAAGGCTCAGGTCATAATCCCGTAGGCCATAGAACACGCGATTAGCGGACAGCGGGTCGTCGCGATAGCCTGAATGAGGGCTGTTCCATCGCGGAGATGGATGGCCGCGGGGCGAGGCCACGGAACACGCGAGAGATTCATTAAAATGAAAAATCGAGTAATTTTATGCAGTACGTATAATTTGATGTGATTAAGGGAACGTTCACGTGAAATATTACATTGCCAAAAAGTGTTTAAAATAAAATTAATAACTGCGTGTTAACGTAACTTCGTCCGCGTGGGACAAAATAAAATTACGTTTTTTTCCATAATCCGATTTTAATCAAAAAAGCTTACAGTAGAATAGACCGGATTATAGGACTTCACTAGTTTTATAACTGACTTTTGAAACTTTATCCGCATGTGGAAACTGCATACATATCAGTTCAGTAATTCTAAAGATTAGCTCTAACAGATAGACAGGCGGTAACAACTTTTGTTATAATAATTAAGTAAGTAAGTAACACTTTATTGTACAGAAAAAAACACACAAATACAATTTTCAATACAGAGAAGAGACACATGTACAAAGGCGAGCTTATCCCTACAAGTAATTTCTTCCAGCTAACCTTTGAGTAGCAATTAATTGAGCGAGTAGTTGTTCTCATCTAACTGGGCGCATGTTTTAACCGATTCTTGTGAAACTTTGCGAGCAGATATTTCGATGGTTTTCCTTAATATCATCATCATCATCATCATCATTTCAGCCGACAGACGTCCACTGCTGGACATAGGCCTCCCCCAAGGCGCGCCACTCAGACCGGTCCTGTGCCACTCGCATCCACCGCGTTCCCGCGACCTTTACAAGGTCGTCACTCCATCTTGTTGGAGGCCTACCGACAGCTCGTCTACCGGTTCGCGGACGCCACTCCAGGACTTTCTTGCCCCATCGGCCATCAGTCCTGCGAGCAATGTGCCCCGCCCACTGCCACTTAAGGTTCGCAATTCTTCGGGCTATGTCGGTGACCCTAGTTCTACTGCGGATATCCTCATTTCTGATTCTATCACGCAGAGAAACCCCGAGCATAGCCCTCTCCATTGCCCTCTGGGTGACCTTGAGCCTTCTTATGAGGCCCATCGTAAGCGCCCACGTCTCGGAACCATAAGTCATCACTGGCAACACACACTGGTCGAAGACTTTCGACTTAAGACACTGCGGTAATTTGGACGAAAAGACACTGCGAAGCTTCCCGAACGCTGCCCAGCCGAGTCGGATTCGACGATTGATCTCTTTCTCGAAGTTGGACCTACCTAACTGGACTGTTTGTCCCAGGTATACATAATGGTCAACAACTTCGAGCGCAGAGCCTCCGATTATTACTGGAGTTGGCACAACATGGACATTGGACATGATCTTCGTCTTGTCCATGTTCATTTTCAGACCAACTCGATCGGAAACTCTGCTGAGGTCAACGAGCATAGCACTGAGGTCTTCCATGGTCTCAGCCATAACTACTATATCGTCGGCAAATCGAAGGTGAGTGATGTACTCGCCATTTACATTGATGCCTCGTCCTTTCCAGTCCAGCACCTTGAAGGCATCCTCCAATGCAGCGGTGAACAGCTTCGGAGAGATCACGTCTCCTTGTCTGACTCCCCGCTGCAGTGGGATGGGCATCGTGGTCTGGTCCTGTAGTCGGACGGACATGGTGGCATTTTCGTACAAACACTTCAACACTTCGATGTACCGGTAGTCAGCTTGGCACCTCTGGAGAGACTGCAGCACAGCCCTTCCTTAATATATGCAAATGCAATGATTACTTGGTATTTTATTTCATTTATTTTCTTCGCAAGTGTTATGAAAAACATGTACCTATTTATCACGGGTGGTATAGGATGAGGTGACGGGTTCGATTCGGTTTAGGGCTTATAAATGCTCTCGACTGCAATTCTTCGTTTTTCGTCCTAATACACTACTACTACTGCAGCCTATTTGCGTCCCACTGCTGGGCACAGGCCTCCTCTCATAACGAGAGGGTTTGGGCTATAGTCCCCACGCGGGCCCAGTGCGGATTGGGGACTTCACACAAATCTTTGAATTACTTTGCAGATGCGTGCAGGTTTCCTCACGATATTTTCCTTCACCGAAAAGCTCTGTGGTAAATTCAAATTGAATTTCACACATTAAGTAAACTTACAGATGCGAGCCGGAATCGAACCCCCGACCCTCTGCATGAGAGGCGGTAGGTCGAACCACTAGGCCATCACGGCTTCTACACAATGTAACTAAATGTTACCCTTATTTCCAGAATATTCCACGTTTATTTATAAAGTTTGAGTGTACTTTGTCTCACTTCATTCGCTGTAAAAAGTTGTTGTTCTAATAATGGGAAGGTAAGCCACAAGAGCTGATTTCGCTGATTTAATGGCCTTCGATGTAAGCTAATATCTCATCAATTATTTCATGCCGACGGGCATCCGCTAATGAAATAAAGCAGCCTGCCTAACAATTTACCCTCGATACTAACAAAAACAACAAGTCTCTTCTATCAGGGTAATTTGATACTAGAGATCTTCTATTCTACTATCTAAAGTCCCGCGCCTTCGTATTTCAAAACGCTTCAATTTATTTATTATTATTTAAAAAGCACCACCAACACTCTCAACGCATAGTTGATGGCTGTCTCAGCACGCACACATGAAACTATGCGTTTTTCTGTCTGTCTGTCTGTTACCTCTTCACGCTTCAACAGCTGGACTGATTGAGATGAAATTTGGCATGGAGATAGTTGGGGACCCGAGTCAGGACATAGGCTATTTTTCATCCCGGAAAAACGCATAGTTCCCGCGGGAACGCGATAACCGAATTCCACGCGAGCGAAGTCGCGGGCAAAAGCTAGTTCATTATAAACTAAGCGACCCGTCCCGGCTTTGCACGGGCAGAATAACAAATTACACATCAAAAGACTATGTACAGTCAAGGGCATTAATATGTATACACCTTTGGACCTTAACACAACGGAGCAGGATGCAAAAGTGTATATATATTAATGCCCTTGACTGTACTAGAGAAAAACGCATGAAAATCCGTTCCTTTTTAACAAAAAAAACTAAAGTTTACTCAAAGCTTTGCTTGTTCATTGGCGGTTCAATATTGCTTTATCCGACTCGAAGGACCGTGAACATTATCCGGCTCGAAGGACCATGAACAACTACCCTCGCCCCGCTTGGCTAAGTTATGCGATGCTCGGCCAGAATGGAAACTAAAACAAACGCAACGTTGCGATTGCGTCTATTGTCGATGCCAGCTAGTTTGTCTCCACACTGACGTACAGTTTAGACACTGCTGGATATTCACATCTCTCTTCTACTATATAAAAATATGTCGGGTTTTCCTTCCTGACGCTATAACTCCAGAACGCACGAACCGATTTCCACGGTTTTGCATTCGTTGGAAAGGTCTCGGACTCCGTGAGGTTTATAAAAAAAAACTAAGGCGGTACGAAGTCCGCGGGGTCAGCTAGTTGCTTATACCTAAAAGCATTCTACATTATTATAATACTAGCTTCTAGAAGTCTTGCGACTGACATGATGAATAGTGAATACTTATTAATGACTAGCTTCTTCCCGCGACTTCACCCGCGTGGAATTCGGTTATAGCGTCCCCGCAGGAACTATACGTTTTTCCGGGATAAAATGGAGCCTATGTCCTTTCCCGGGACTCCAACTATCTCCATACTAAGTTTCATCCAAATCAGTTCAGCGGTAGAGGCGTGAAGAGGTAACAGACAGACAGACATACATACAGACAGAGTTATTTTCGCATTTATAATATTACTAGCTTCTTCCCGCGACTTCGCCCGCGTGGAATTCGGTTATCGCGCTCCCGCGGGAACTATGCGTTTTTTCTGGATTAAAAGTAGCCTATGTCCTTTCCCGGGGATGCAAATAGTTATTTGCATACCAAATTTCATCGCAATCGGTCCAGCGGTTGAAGCGTGAAGAGGTAACAGACATACAGACAGACAGAGTTACTTTCGCATTTATAATATTAGTATGGATAATACGGATTTCTTCCGAACATTCAAACGCCTGCATAAATTGGAAGAGCAAACATTATAATACACGTATTGCTACTACTACTTAAGTGCATAACTTATCGTGGTATCCCGGATTTCATCCCGTTAAGGGTAGAAATCCGGGATAAAAACTATCCTATGTCCTTCCTCGGGTCTCTAACTATATCTATACCAAAATTCAAGTCAATCGGTCAAGCCGTTTTAGCGTGAAGAGGTAACAGACAGACAGACAGACAGACAAACAGACAGAGTTACTTTCGCATTTATAATATTAATATGGATTAATATCATAATATGGATGTATTTTAATCAAAACTAGCTTTTGCCAACGACTTTGTGCGCGTGGAATTTCATAGTGGTCGGTCTGGCTGTGGTAACGACTAGTACTTATCTTATAACAGTACATTTTGCTGTCATTTCTATTAAACGTATGTCTATGTTGCGTTCTCTTGTTTAGGAAACTGTTGTCTGCAGCTTTGTTTAGCTCGAACCAACTTTCGATCAAGCATTTGTTATCGCTAAGAGCAAACAGATTTGATTCGGCTTGAGGAAATGCACCACAACCACAAACTCTAAAAATGCACCCAATTACAATACGTATAAGTAGGTACTAGGTATATTTCTTTTTTTAAAAGGTGAATTCTTTGTGAGTCGTTTTTATTGTTTTTTTTTTACTTTGTCAAACATTTAAATAAGTCCATAATTATTTTAAAGTCGGCATTACCTATTAATGAATAGAATGGCAACTTTACCGTGCTATCAGATTTCGGTCTGGTTTGTCAGACAGTAAAAAGTGCACAAGGGATTCATGTTTATTATTCAATAATGAACAATTCACGGGCCCCGGAACCATAAAGTAATTAATTCAAATTCAAATGCAATCATTGATTCAGCAAATTGGCCACATAGGGGCACTTTTACACGTCAGAAAAAGAATTTACCAGCGCTTCCTAGACCCATTGCTTGAGAAGAAGCGCCGCAACAAACTCAAGTAGAAGGTAATGTTTAATCTTAACTACGTTTATATTATATGAGAATATGAGCTCTTATCTTGTCGTAGGTATTACATATATTTTACATCACCCTTGGCCATAAAGTGGGATTTTCTGCCCGCTACGGGGAGAGAAAATCTCACTTCTTGGCCAAGGCAAGACGTAAAACTTTTGACAAACCACGGGTGGTGCTTCGTAAAGCCCCAGATCGCATATTTATGGCCCCCACCTTCGGTTCGGGCCACAGAAACCTGCGATCTGGGACATTTACGAATTCACCACCCTAGGTCTGTAATGTACTATTTTTTTCTGTCACTTTACATAATAGTAGGTATCATGAATAATTTATTATGAGCAAAACAAATTCGTTTATTCCCCATAATAATATGAAACATGCATTATTTATTAGCTTAACAAATTACACAGGTATACTGTAGTTTAAGGCGGTTCATACACCCAGCTCAGCCGTCACTGTCACTCGTGGGACGAGTGAAAGAGAAAGCGCTACGCACAGAACGCCCGATTTAGTTACTTTTTAACATGTTTTAATTTCTATAAAAATACTGTCTAAAAAAATGGCATTTATAAAGCTGTCGATGTATGCATATAATATGGATATTTTTTGTGTTATAATTAGTTTTACACTGTTTGATATAATAAACTGGAGTAAAGTTGGATTAGCGGTCCGAGTTAGAGGTTACTTTGGAATTAAATTGTATCGAGAAAAGTTTCGTGAAACGTGTATCTAAAGCTGTCAATGTAAGGGTGATATAATCAAATATAACATATGTTTTTTTCATATTTTTTACTTTTAACATTTCTTAGAAAAGTATGATCTTAAATGAGCAATTTGACGATGCTGGGTCAGGGAAGGGCCTTAAAAGATAGGCATTCATTATGGAAAAAGGGTATGGGCACAGCTAGTGCTGATTTTAAGCCCATCCGGCGTCAATATTCTTGGCAATTATGTTTCAGTTTTACAACAAACAATTAATTAAGTAATGTTTAATTAGCACATAATACTATCAAAATTACATTTTCTTATACAAAGCAATTTACAAACTTGTTTCAGTGACAAGTGTACCTCGTTTCCTCACACGAGGAATTTCGATAGAAGAACAGCCTGAATATTAATAATAGTGGTTATTAATAAAGACGGAAATGTACCTACATTTGGATTGACATGATTTAGAGCCTCAATAAATTGTGAATGTTACACTAATTAATACTGCTTTATGAAATTAATGTACCTAGTAGTAAATAGAATGATTTAATATATTATATTGTTGTCGTATTGCTATGTATTGAATTTAAAAGTTTAAGTAATTGCTGGAAGAGTGCGAATTGAGTTATTCTGGGACCATCTTTAATATAATGACTAGCTGACCCCGCGGACTTCGTACCGCTGCCGCCTTAATTTTTTTTTCGAGTATGAAAAATAGCTATACACTTCAAATTTCATAAGGATCGATCGAGCCGTTTCGGAGGAGTTTGGTTACAAACACTGTGACACGAGAATTTTATGTAAGAGATTAAAATATTTTGAAAACTTGTTCGGGCGCTCCGCGCTACTGATATAAGTGAACTAAATTACAAAATGTTTAATTATTGGAAATAAACGTGATTAATTTTATAAACTGTACCGTTGTGTTACCAATTATGAAACGGTATATTTGCAATTGGTAGCGAGCAAAGTGATATTGCTTGGTAATGACCAAGAATAGGTACAATAATTCACAATTTCACATTTGGCATAAAATGTACTTTAATAATAATAATAATAAATCGGCGTAGGGATGTGACGACCCCATCGCCCACCTGGTGTTGTACCACCGGTGCAGTCAGTCAGCGCAGGGCGGCCTGTGGCGGGCCGATGGTGAGCGGCGACACCTCGCACCCGAGACTCCTGGGGGCACACACACACATGCGCCATACACACACATACACACAGCTACACACCTCCCCCGCCTCTGGATTGCCTTAGTTGGCCGCCCAGAGTGGAGCGCAGGAGCTATATGCTTGTAAGGGTGGAAGTGCTCAATCTGCGTAATAACGGGGAAACCCGCTCCGGGTGCGCACGAGGCGCGACCCGCGATGGCGAAACCGGTGCACACCTCTCCACACCCTTAGCTGCTTACATCAGTGTTGCTCCCTCGCCACCCGTGCGGTGGCCTGTATAGGGGGCCCACGAAGGCTAGCCTTTAGGTTAGTGCGTAAGCGGCGAGTCACCGTCTGCCTTGCCTTCAATTTGTGAGATATTGATCAGGCAGATGTCCGTAATCTCACTCCATAGCCCGATTTTCCAGTCCACACCTCCCATCCACATAGCCCACTCCAAGTCTCTTCCTTCCTCGGCAATAGTTTGGCAACTTTGGAGGGCTGTCCGCCAGTACAGCCACATGTTGTATTGGGAGGATAGATCTCCACAGTTGCGGCCATCTTACATTTATAGTAAAAGGTACCATAAGCCTCTTCATGTTGGCTTCGGCCCCATGAACGCGAATGACCGGGTCCCCATGGGCCCGTGACATGAAAATGTACCAACAAATAATAATAATAATATCCTGGGACATATCACACATATTGACCTAGCCCCAAACTAAGCAAACTAAGCGACGCTTGTACTATGGGTGCTAGACAACGATATAAATACTTATATAGAGAAATACATACATACCTATAAACTTTTTTTATAAACTAAGTCGTATTAGCGTAGGCTTCGGGATTCAGGGTTTTATTTTTGAACAAACCTAAAAAATGACACAACCTAAAATCTATCTAGCTGCTTAGGCAGAGCGTACTATATAAAAATACCTAGGTAGGGTCGACGTCAAAGAGATGTTTACACTTTTTCACCCTATTCCATTGCATTAAGGTCCAAATGTGTAATCTCTATGACGTCGACTGTACATACTCGAAAAACATTACATAAAGCTTCGACACGTGAATACACAAAGGCTTCGCAATATAGGTGGATATTTCCACAGCAGTGCAGGCCACGCTACCACATGGCTGACACGGCCTATAAAAGCACGATTTCGAATACAATTCGAATGAATGTCAATGTTTGCGTGTAAATGTGTGGGTACCAACTACGCGGGCCAGTGATCCACTTTCCATCTCCGGATAAAACAAATGACGGTAAGGACGAATTGGGGCGCGAGTTGCGCGCCGGCTAGATTCAGGCGGTTGATTCTGTGGCCATTCTGTATATCATCATCATCATCATCATCATCATCATTTCAGCCAAAAGACGTCCACTGCTGGACATAGGCCTCCCCCAAGGCTCGCCACTCAGACCGGTCCTGTGCTACTTGCTTCCACCGGTTTCCCGCGACTTTCACGAGGTCGTCGCTCGGGGTTTCTCTGCGTGATAGAATCAGAAATGAGGATATCCGCAGTAGAACTAGGGTCACCGACATAGCCCCAAGAATTGCGAGCCTTAAGTGGCAGTGGGCGGGGCACATTGCTCGCAGGACTGATGGCCGATGGGGCCGGAAAGTTCTCGAGTGGCGCCCGCGAACCGACGCGAGACGAGCTGTCGGTAGGCCTCCAACAATATTCTGTATGTAGTACTATTAAATATTCTGTGACGCTACGCACGTGCAATACAAGGAATCCTTCCTGCCTTAAATTCTTATTCTTATACTTAATTCCTTCTGCCGTGCGGCGTGCTACGGTTTTCTATAAAGCGTTTTAAGTCGGGCAATGCCTTACTCCCATTTTGAAAACTTTTTGGCTTGAATAAAAGTTATCTTTATTAGGGCTTCTTCAAGGAAAAATGCAGTGGTTCTAATGTATATGCAACAGCTTTTTTTTAGTGCAAAATTCCTTTGTCTTGCCTGCAATCATCCGCGGCGTCGAGTATCTTCGAGATAACGACAGCCTCTTTGAAAGAACATCTGCTCTGAGAATATCTGATTTGCAATCAGAACTCGCTGCTGTGGCGGGGTGAGAGAGATGATCATTATTGATACTTATGCTTTTCATACCGACTCTAAAAAAGGAGGACGTTTAGATATGTTACGCGATTACTACTACGTCAATTGTGATGTGAATCGATTTCGATGTTCCTTTTTAAATCGACAGGTATTACCTCCGGATTAGTCCCATTTAATTTGGTTCAGTTCTGATGATGGAAATTGGAATCCATGCTCTTCAATTCGTTAGCATTTGTACGATTTTGGTATCAAATTTAAAGACGACAGTGATACTTCGACACGTCCCATTTTATTCTTTGGAAGCCAAAAAAAAAAACAATCTAGACAAGCTCCGATAGCCTGCAAAGACCTGCAAAGGTGTAAAGTGAACCGACCCAAAGCTATGAAGATGTGAACTTGACATAGACTTTGCAGCCTGACTTTGAAGGCTTTTTTTTTAAGTTAGCTGCATGTATCTGTGTTTCTTTGTATATCTAACAAACCATTAGGATACTTCTTGAAGTGATAAATAAACTTAAAAAAAAACATAGGTCAAACTTTCATGCTTTGAATGAGCCAACAGTCTTCATATTATTTTTTACACAGAACCATGATAAGAAACTGCTCAAGCCGAAACCACAGAATGTTTAATGGTAGTACATACAGAATGGCCACGGAATCACCCGCCTGAATCTAGCCGGCGGCAACTCGCGCCCAACTCGCCCTCACCGTCATTTGTTTCATCAGGAGATGGAGAGCGGATCATTGGCCCGCGTACTGGTACACACACATTTACAAGTGTACAGACGTCCTCGCACGTACACAGACGTCCTTGCACGCAACATTGAATCTTCATTCGAATAGTGTTCGATATTGTGCTTTTATAGGCCGTGTCCGCCCTGTGCCGAAACTTACAATATGGGGTTTACGGGGGCGACCGACTTCAGAGTTGCTTTTGTCTTTAGCTATTTTCACCTGAGCGGCTGTACTTAATTAAGTAATAAGTACCTTACGTCGCAAGCGTTTAGTGCTACTTCAGTAACTTTAGTTTTTAAACGGGAACTTTGTTAAACGGGTGTTGAAGTTCACGAGAAGCTTATCAGATTTCACAGCACCCGCCCGGCTCCTTGGGAGTGAGCCCTAATTGAATCGATAAATATATCAAGTGTTAATATATAATAAGCGCTTTGTATAAGTTAAAGGATGTCTGGAAAAGATAGCTTTTTAGCGATAAGACCGCCTGTTGTCACCCTTCTTTTTGTTATTTGTATTTACTTGTTTAATTGTTTTTTTTTTGGTGATCAATAAAGTGTATTTGTATTGTATTGTTATGTAATTTTGAACGTAAACACTGTTGGTGCATCACTAAATAAATTAATGTTGCTCCGTAGCTTCAGGGCAGGATTTAGTTTTATTAGCAATGAATAATTATAGAAAAAAACCGGCCAAGTGCGTGTCGGGCCACGCGCAAAGTATAGGGTTCCGAAGTTGACGATGCCCGCAGTATCTTTCTAAGACTTATTAGCATCTAGCTAGCCTGTGGTATGACGTTCATAAGTTCACGTAGGACGGGACGTTTCATAAGTTGGTCGGCTATTACTCGTAAGTTTGTACAGCCTACTTAGCTGTGATAGTTTTCCTTTCAACAACGTTATATATGCCACAACCGTGTTTTTTTCGGCCATCCTAATACCACCATTTAGCTGGCAGGAAGGGGGGGGGGGGGAGGCACTCGACTCTAACAAAAAATAGCACTTTAAAGCTTAATATTTCACAAACGCATCACTTTATAAAAAAATGGTTGTAACAAACCCACAATATTTTTTTAAGACCTATTCAACAGTATGCCGCACTATGGAGTACGCATGAAAAAAAATTACATCCCCACACTTTACGAGTAGGGGAGGTACCCTATAAAAAAATATATTTCAAAATTTTCTTGTACCTTTTTATCACTTCGGACTTCGGAACCCTAAAAATCATCATCATCATTTCAGCCGATAGACGTCCACTGCTGGACATAGGCCTCCTCCAAGGCGCGCCACTCAGAGGGGTCTATTAGTTCCACTCGCATCCACCGCGTTCCCGCGACCTTTACAAGGTCACTTCATCTTGTTGGAGGCCTTCCAACAGCTCGTTTACCGGTTCGCGAATATACAGAAAAATATACTACAGGAACGGAACGGAAAGTTGAAGCAGTAGCCGCAGCATCACTACCAACTGAGCCACTCTGGTCGTCAAACTAACTAGACAACAAACGGTTCCCCTTGTTTACGCATATTTTTTTTTGGCAGAATTCGATTTTGCATAATCAGTATAGGCATAATAGTGTTTACGCCGAAACTAATCTCGCATAACGATTTTTCGTCGAATTCTATTATGCATAATCTATTTACGCCGAATAGTATTCACGCATAATTTTCGAATTCCGAATATTATTTAGGCAGAAAATTACTTTCGCATATCTTTATTTTCGCCGATTTAATTAAATGAGTATCTGTATCACATCGATGATTATCTAAATAGGGAGAGGGGGGAGTTTTACTAAATCATAATTTCGTTTACGTATATAAAAAATAACCTAACCTAACCTATGCGGGTCGACTTTGCTCCAAACTTTGGTGTTACCACACACCGTGAACTGCCGAACTCTATCTAATAAAGATAAGTATGTAGAGCAAATTATATCATTCAAAATTTTACACTTAGCTAAAATCGTTTATGACATACATTTTCAGACTTCCAGTTTTCGGACTAGCAATTTTATATGAACTTTTGCGCTCCCTACATTAATTGTTCTTTCGGACATAAATTCGGACATTATTTCGGCCTATCAAAATTCTGCTAAATTACTAGGAGTAGTATGCCAAACAATATTATACATAATAAATTTCGGCCAAGCATAGACGTAAATAATATAGACCCGGTCTAACGTACACGCAATATGTTCCCACTTCCACGGTGTCCAATCCAAAGTTCTGTCACAGAGCGTGCGCGTGACAATAAGTGTTTTTAAAAAAACTTTTTTCGAAACTGTTTCTCAGTATTTAAAAACTCGTCTCGTTGTTGAAAAAATGTGACCCAGCTTTAGTGTCACGATATAAGATTAACTTTGGATTGGACACCAATGAAGAGGGGAATCATGACATGTATCTACGTTAGGCCGGGTCCATACGAAGTATTATTTATGTCTATGCGGCCAAGTCAACATTATGCCAACACAGTATTCGGGTAAACACCCATTCGGCCAATTAAGAATTATGCTTAATAAAAATTCGGCAAAGTGAAGATTCGGGGTAAATAAATTATGCAAAGTCTGTTATGCGTAAACAGTTTCGGACAAAAATAATTATGCCAAATAGATGGCACCCACAACAAACTTACTTCGAAACATCGTAGTTAAATTAAATGTATTAAGTAGGTATTTGTTCAAAATTTCTCAACTAACTTCGATTTTCTAATCATCTCTTGATTCATAAACTTGAATCCAAAGTTTATACTTAAACTTGAGGTTAATTCCCTTCTGTACTTACGAAATTAGGTTAAAGGGATGTTTCTCTAAGATTAGGTAATTTCTGGTGTGATTTCTGAAGTGTAAAAATTGTTTATTTACCATAATTGTAAAACAATGAAAAAAAGGTACACGGTTTTTAATCTTTTAACATTCATACTTCCATACCACAGTAATATATTATCCAATTAACCATTCCAGTACAAATCCGAAAGTAATTCTGCCTATCTATCTGTCTGGTACGCTTTCACGGTTAAACCGATATGGATGAAGTTCTGTACGATTATAGTTAAGGTCGTGGGGAAGGACTTAATGGAGAGTTTCCGCTCACGCTCCGTGCTCTAAACGAATTCAGCGCGGACTGAGTAGAGGCCATATTATGCTAGTGCATCCTATCCCTACGAGTATATGCAGGTGATTTACTTATCCTGAATAAAAAGAAAATCCTTAGCAGAGGTACTATCACATTCATATTAATATTATAAATGCGAAAGTAACTCTGTCCGTCATTTTAGTATGTCCCTATATGTGTATTTTATAAATATTAATGCAAATGTAATGTGAATTTGTATGTGTAAATTAATTTTGAAAAAGGCCTGCTGAATTTGTTGCGGCGCTTCTTCTCACGCAATGGGTCTGGGAAGCGCTGGTAAATTCATTTCTGTTAAATTCATTTAAAAAATACGTGTGCCCAAGTCGTGGCCTATTTTCTGTATAAATATGTTGATTTTGATTTTTGATTTAGTCTTTCTGTCTGTCACCTTAACCGTTTGACCGATATATATAAAATTTTGCATGGAGATAGTTGAAGTCCTAGGAAAGGACATAGGGTACTTTTCATTCCGGAAAAACGCGTAGTTCCCGCGGGAACGCGATAACCGAATTCCATGCGGGCGAAGTCGCGGGCAGAAGCTAGTTTAACATATAGAAAAGAATTATTACTTTCAACATCAAGAAGCTCGCGGCCTGTTTGTCAAAGGCTACACAGTCTTATTCCGAGTCCAAAACACGGTACTAAAGTAAAATCTATAATCATTGTAAAGCGCTCGTACTCGTATTTATAGCAAACTAATTTCACTTTAACGACGCTCCCACCTTTAAGCTTTTAAAGCTCTTAACGAGCTTTAAGCTGCATTCTCGCCGTTTATTCACATTTACTTGGACACAAAGACTTCGCAAGGAAACTGATAACTTCGTTAAACTCTAAAATAAAGGAACAATATTTCGCCCTCATCAAGCTGAAACTGCTGAGAATTGTGTTTTGGCATTGGCTGGCTAGCGAGCCACCTGATGACAAGTGGTCTCTGTGACCCAATGGAAATAAGGCATCGTAAGAGATCCTGGAAGAATCCTGGAGAAAAACCCGTACGAAACGTTCTGTACTTAGGTAGGTACTAAGGAAATACCAAGCGGGTTTATTCACTTATTAACAATACATTATGCCAGCCCTTTTCCGCCCTCTATAAAGATAAGAAGGCATTCATATTGCTCGCAGATCTAATGGCCGATGAAGCTTCAAACTTCAAGAATACCGTTCGCGTAGGTACTTGAAGATATATTTATACCGCCGGTAGGCTTCCAGTTCCAAAAGACAGTGCACCAAGAGAGGCCTCAATCCATCAATGCTTTTCTGTTGAAATGATAAAGGTATAGGACAAGACTAATCCATATTCTCACCAATGTCTCAAACTATCAACCACCTAAATAAGTTCACTTTCGCGTTTCAAATATTTCCACTAGTGTAGGTTAGTTGGGCCCAATCTGTGGTCCCATTGTATTTTCATAAAGCGTAAAAGATCTGGTAGTTTCCCTGGAAAAACTGCCAGTCTCTGCGTAGATAATTTTGTTCACCCATGGAGCAGCCTCTCGCTATTAACTTGCTGAGAACTGTGCCGGATTAAGACTACTTGATGCCCTAAGCAATCCACGCCTGTGTGCCCCCCCCCCCCCCCCCGACCCCCGTGCCCAAGTAACTTTCTTTGCAAGCAAATTTTTGCGGTGCTGTTTTTAACCGACTTAAAAAAAAAAAAACAAGGAGATTCTTAGTCTGACTCGTATGTTTGTGTGTTTGTCCACGTTTATCTCGCGTTTGGCTCAACCGATTTGGATGTGGTTTTCACAAATAGATAGAGTTGTTTCCGAGGAAGGTTTTAGTACATACATAACTTGTAATGGTTTTCTTGGATGAATAATCATGAGAATAGCGGATGGCGGAGAAAATCAAGCCGACTGGGAGCTTGCATTGAAAACGCTGCGTTGTACTGGTTTTGTTTTTAATTGTTTTTTTTTTATTGCCGTTTGTGGTGCCCCCGAGACGTGATGCCCTAAGCAATTGCTTAATTTGCTTATGGGCTAATCCGGCACTGGCTGAGAATTGTTACAAGTTGTTTACTAAGGTTTCACTCCCTATACCATCACTTTGCGGAATAGCAAAGTAAAGTCAATCGATACTGTATGTAAGGTTGTTTGGCTTTTCTTATTTCAGCTAGCTGGTAGGGCCTGGTTAGCTACAACCCCCGGACTTGAATTATGTCGCAAAGTAGTTGCTGTGTTAAGTACTTTTAAATTTTCATTTTCAGTTTACGCGCTAAAAAGCTAGCCACCGTGTTAGCTTGGTCTGTGACGTCACTAGGATAGTAAATAAGTACATAGTAACCAAACAAGTCAAGTCAAAACGGTTACTTGTAACGCTTTGTTTACAGTAGAAGTGACGTCGCAGCAGCTAACAACATGGCGCCTACCGTTTTGGGACAGATTAAAAAACAACATTTTATAAATGTATTTTTTTATGCATTTTTATGATTAAAAGTCGATGTTTTGGGTAGTATTTTTGTATATTCTATCATAAATCAGTACTTCCCGATTTTTCCTTTAATAGTGTATAATACCCTAAATCGTATATAACAGGAACAACCCATCTTGTATTCGCGCATAAAGTTACTAAGGGGTACGACGTGAGGTATGAACCGACAATCGTCTACATAAGAGGCAGTAACCACACTACTACATTATGCAATACTGCGCGGTAATTTGCTGCTTTTTGAGCGGAGCTCGCATCGCACCCCTAGCGGAATAACCTACTATTCAGCTCGAGTGTGCCAATTTAGCTAACAGCGTTAAGGTGAGGTCTATTTTTACAACGTCATGTAACTAACTAACTAACAACGTTATGTAAGGAATCTTGCAAGCTAAATTTACTACTACTACTACTACTGTAGCCTATTTGCGTCCCACTGCTAGGCACAGGCCTCCTCTCATCACGAAAGGGTTTGGGCTTTAGTCCCCACGCGGGCCAAATGCGGATCGGGAACTTCACACACATCTTCTTCGCAGATGCGTGCAGACCTCATGATTTTTTCCTTCTGCACTGAGTGAAAAGCGAGCTGGATTGGAACCCCCAACTATGTCTATGAGGGGTCGTAGGTCAAACACGGCTTTTTATGTCCCACGGCTGAGAATAAAAACAATCCAGACGGCCGGATTGGTCCAGTTAGTTGGTAGTGACCCTGCCCTCTGTTCCGATGGTCGCGGGTTCAAGTCCCGCTCGGGGCAAACTTTGTGTGAAGCACGAATGTTTGTACCCGAGTCGTGGATGTTTAGTATTTATATATGTATGTATTTCTTTATATGCGAACCGGGAGACGAGCTGTCGGTAGGCCTCCAACAAGATGGAGCAACGACCTCGTGAAGGTCGCGGGAAACCGGTGGAAGCAAGTAGCACAGGACCGGTCTGAGTGGCGAGCCTTGGGGGAGGCCTATGTCCAGTAGTGGACGTCTTTTTGGCTGAAATGATGATGATGATGATGATGATGATGATGATTTCTCTATATACGTATTTATATCGTTGTCTAGCACCCATAATACAAGCGTCGCTTAGTTTGGGGCTAGGTCAATGTGTGAAATGTCCCAGGATATTTATTTATTTTATTTATTGAATGTTTGAAATACTTTGCAGATGAGATGATGATGCATGAGAGATAGACCTCGACTTATGCAATGTAGTACTAAAGCCGGAACTCCACTGCTGCGCTCGGTCGAGCTAATGTCACGTGGGTACATAAACGCGCCATATCAAAATGTACGAGTAGGTGGATGCTTCCACAGGAATGCACGGCATCGGTAAGCATGGACAATACGATAGACCTACGTTTAGCGTAGCGAACACCGGTGGGGTTCTGGCCTTATCATATATCACAAATCATTTATTGTGTGAGGTAATTTAGGTCAAGTACAGAGCTGTATAAAATGCACAAAATTATGGAAACACTAAATACTACCTTCTCAGGTGTACACACATTTTGGTTACTAATACCACATAATATTTTATTATTTAACTTAATGTACAATACACTTACACAGGTCAATTTTATTCGTCAGTACATAAAAATAAATCATTAATGGAATCATAGTACATTACAGACCTAGGGTGGTGAATTCGTAAATGTCCCAGATCGCAGGTTTCTGTGGCCGAACCGAAGGTGAGGGCCATAAATATGCGATCTTGGGCTTTACGAATTACCGCCCGTGGTTTGTCAAAAGTTTTATGTCTTGCCTTGGCCAAAAAGTGAGATTTTCTCAGAAAGATAATGTAAAATTCAGAAGGGTAATGTAAAATTCATAGTTAACCTAACTAAGACTTTGACAGCTTGTGCTTATACTGGGTCCGAACCTTATTAAAACAAACATCTTGCCTTCTTATAAATGGAAATAAATATTTGTGGGCAACTGTAACAACTTCCAAAATGTACAAAGAAGCAAAAGTGAGAATCTTATGATCGATGAAGTATGGCCGACATGATTCCCTTGTCTTTATATTGAAGATGGCTCTAATACAGCGTTTCTGAACGAGGAACACTCTCTCTTTATAAGTGCAGTTACCCTATACAACTAAACCATAGCGGAGTATGGAATTTACATGTCCGTTGTAGGCTTATGGTCCTCATTCCCAGTCTGACCTGATTAAGGAGAGAAATCATTGATACGTGCGCCTCTCACGTGATACCGGAGCCCCATTAAGGGCCCCACGTGTCTCACATCGAGCCTCGAGAGCCGCCTTCGTTACCTCGTTCACATAATTCCCCCTCAGAACTCCTTAACCTCGTTGCCAAGCACTTTGTTCGCTGCCGTTATTGGGTTTCGTCTAAAATAAATAAAATTGCGTATTTCATTCGATTAAGTTCAGGACCAAATGGATTCCCGAAATATAGCTCAAATGGGCCGTGTAATGAGGTCGAAAATTTATTCAGGATTCCACATTTATAAAACAGCCAGACAGTACTGTACATACAATACGTACTTGTAAATCCGATCCAATTAACTGTGGTTATATTATGAGATATTTATTTAAGTACCGACCTTTGTAGGTCTAACAGGATAATATTTCCAAAACGGATGTTTGTCAATATTTCACAAACAACTATCTTCCAAATATCGGACAATCAGAAATTCATACTTATACAGTTGTCCCTGTGGCCGTGGAAACTGCGGGACCTTGGGGTCTGGAGGCAAGGTCACTCGTTTGTGAATTAGGCCGTAGAATTAGGGATCGAGGTGGTGACCCCCGCTCTGGGTTTTATCTCGTCCAGAGGTTGTCCATCGCCATTCAGTGCGGTAACGCCGCTAGCGTGATGGGCACTTTCGGGCGGGAGCAGACTCGGGGCGGATAGTTGATTTGATTTTAGATTTAATTTTGACGAAGCATGGTGTGGATTTAAATATGTATCTATGTGTAATATTCGTGTTTTTTGCAATAAACTTTAACATTTGTATTAAAAAAAAAAACTTATACAATTTGCTAAAAAAATTAACCAGGTTATCGGTCAATACTATTTATGTTCTTACATACAAATCAAATAATATGTTTTGCCATAAAACTGCAGATGTAGAACAGATTAATCTCCTGAAAAAAGGATACAGGTAATTAGTTATTTACCTAGGAGATCCCAATTGAAAAAAACATCTTTTTTCCCGACGTATTTTTGTTGAGAATATCGCCAAGAATGCGTCCAGCAGAGCGGTCAGATCTGGACGCACCCTACAGTCTCTAAATTGTCAGGAATTTTAGAATCAAACAAAATGTAATTTCTCAGAATCTGAGTGCAAATCCCGATGTGGTCACTCTGACTATTCAACTCGGCAGATACGCGCACTGAAGTTGCCGCTCGAGCCCCCCAGGATCCAAGTTCACAGTTTGGACGCCGAATGAAACTTCCCAGAACTCTTTATTTTTCAAAGCAAAAATTTCGTTAGTTTCTCCTGCCAAGTCCGTGACTTCGATTTAAATTTTTCTTTGGATACGTACTGGTGTTTATTTCAATATTTATTTATTTGAAAGTTTAAAACTTGTGGTACACGGCAAACAAGGCCTACAAAAACACGATCTCGATCACAACTCGAATGCAGCTGAAGGCCGGGCTGCGGGCAGCGGACTACTGTATCCATGTGTGCGTGCAAGGACGTCTGTACACTTGTGTGTACCACTACGCCGGCCAATGATCCACTCATCACCACCGGATGAAGGTGTAGCGAGTTCACAGGGAGTTGCGAGCGGGCTAGATTCAGGCGGATGATTCCGTGGGCATTCTATATTCTATTAAATCTACATACTATTCAATATTATGTGCTTTAGAGTAAATCACAACATGCACGCACATGCACAAGTCATGGTCGGTGACAAGTGAACCGATCCAAAGAAATGATAATCATACAGTTGACATTGACATCGCAGTCTGTCGAAGTATGAAGGCGGTTTTTTTTTAAATTGTTTTTTGAACTTTCGCTTATATCATAGTTACATTATAAACACATTAACTTATATTATAAAAGTGTTTAACGTAATTAACAAAATTTGTTAAGGGTAGTTTCAGTTTTTATTACGACCTAAAGCCGAAGACGATTTCGGTCAGACCCAGACCGTCTACGGCCACGGCCGATGCAACTTGGTCGAAATGTCGGATCGACCAAAAACGGTAAATAAATTGTCTTTTTCGAGTATTTGTCACTTTTCAAGGATGTTGTATGATATCGTTGTCAAACACAACACGTTTCCTTTGATTAGCCAGCGTTTCAGCAGCGACTGCTCTGCACTCAGTGGACACCCGGCGGTACGTAGCCCAGCTAATGGAGTTGCCGCCGACGACACAGAGCCCTCTCAACATCAGTACGGTGACATATGTACACTTTTGGACCTTATTACAACGTGGTAAAGTGCAAAAGTGTGTATATTGGCGAACTCGACTGTACATTAGGTATTTAATAAAATAATAACAATATGGGATATTTCACACAAATTAACCTAGCTCCAAACTGAACAAAGCTATCTATGGATGCTAGACAGTTATACTTGTAAATGGTTGTCTGTTTTTATGATCATAATTTAGTGACAATAAATAAGGTGTAAATTTTGAATTATAAAACATTTCCATTTCAGTTTCGGTCAATATTTGGCAAAGTTAACATTATTTCATGGCATTAAACATTCAATCATGACTTGATTCTGCCCCTGGCGGGATTTGAACCTGCGACCATCGGAAACAGTAAGCAGTCATTCATTACCAACTTCAATGGTGTTCACATGGTGCTGTGAACTGCTGTGTTTATTTTTAACGCGTTTCGTGACCGATCACTCTCAGAAGCTACCTACACAAAATTGCAAAGTTTTTTTTTTACGCTGACAAACAGGAAAATGGACCACCTGATAGAAAGCTGCTATCGCCGCCTCTTGACATTTGCAACATCAGAGGCATCACCTTGCCACACCCACGACACTCCATACAAACTGAATAGTAATATGCACAATAAAATATTATCTTGTACAAATACGTGCGCGTGTGTGTGTGAGTGCACGTTCCGACCGGTTTCGCTATAGTAAGACGCGCACGTTCGCCGCGGGCGGGGTGAGGTAACTTGTGTTAGTGCGGGGAGGTGCGTTTCGCTACTGGCACGATAGGACCTGTTAAGTATACTATGACCTTTCGTTACTGGTGTCCTTAATTATTCGATGATGAAATTCAGGAGTGAATTTTTTTAGTCTAGTTATATGAACGTCCGTTGGTGTAAGTGTATTCTAAAATAGAAAAAAATCGGAATTGACGTGTTTCGTATTCAACCTTATTCTCATTATATCCAATTACCTACCTAGTAGTTTCTCAAAAGTGTTACAAACAGTCACAAAGTTACACAGAAAAATGCAAGTTTAATAAAATTTATACTATTGGCGTACTGTCCCTCCTTATCTACCGTGAAACATTCTAACTTTACCATCGTAGAAATAGTTAGTAATGATATTTAATTTCCCTTTATTGTGACTGGGCGAAGTTGCGAATGCTACAAGTTAGTGTTTAAGTGCTTCACTTGTTCGGGCGAATTAAAGTGTTATAATACTTCCTGTAACTTCGTTGTATTTGCTGAATAATTTGGTTTTTTGGACCTATTTTAGAAATTAAGGAATCATCATTTCAGCCAAAAGACGTCCACTGCTGGACATAGGCCTCCCCCAAGGCTCGCCACTCAGACCGGTCCTGTGCTACTTGCTTCCACCGGTTTCCCGCGACCTTCACGAGGTCGTCGCTCCATCTTGTTGGAGGCCTACCGACAGCTCGTCTCCCGGTTCGCGGGCGCCACTCGAGAACTTTCCGGCCCCATCGGCCATCAGTCCTGCGAGCAATGTGCCCCGCCCACTGCCACTTCAGGCTCGCAATTCTTCGGGCTATGTCGGTGACCCCAGTTCTACTACGGATAACCTCATTTCTGATTCTATCACGCAGAGAAACCTCGAGCATAGCCCTCTCCATTGCCCTCTGAGTGATTTTGAGCCTTCTTATGAGGCCCATCGTAAGCGCCCACGTCTCGGAACCATAAGTCATCACTGGCAACACACACTGGTCGAAGACTTTCGACTTGAGACACTGCGGTAATTTGGACGAAAAGACACTGCGAAGCTTCCCGAACGCTGCCCAGCCGAGCCGGATTCGACGATTGACCTCTTTCTCGAAGTTGGACCTACCTAACTGGACTGTTTGTCTCAGGTATACATAATGGTCAACAAGTTCGAGCGCAGAGCCTCGGATTATTACGGGAGTTGGTACAACATGGACATTAGACTTGATTTTCGTCTTGTCCATGTTCATTTTAAGACCAACTCGATCGGAAACTCTGCTGAGGTCAGCGAGCATAGTACTGAAGTCTTCCATGGTCTCAGCCATGACTACAATATCGTCGGCAAACCGAAGGTGAGAGATGTACTCGCCATTAACATTGATGCCTCGACCTTTCCAGTCCAGCACCTTAAAAGCATCCTCCAATGCAGCGGTGAACAGCTTCGGAGAGATCACGTCTCCTTGTCTGACTCCCCGCTGCAGTGGAATAGGCTTCGTGGTCTGGTCCTGAAGTCGGACGGACATGGTGGCGTTTTCGTACAAACACTTCAACACTTCGATGTACCGGTAGTCAACTTGGCACCTCTGGAGAGACTGCAGCACAGCCCAAGTCTCGATCGAATCGAAGGCTTTCTCGTAATCCACAAATGCAAGGCAAAGAGGGAGGTTATACTCTTCGGTCTTCTGTATAACCTGCCGCAACGCTGCTGCCGCATGTATGTGGTCTACGATACTATAGCCCTTTCGGAAACCGGCTTGTTCGGGAGGCTGGAATTCGTGAAACCTGCGCGCGAGACGGTTCGTAATGACTCTCGAAAACAGCTTGTAAACATGGCTCAGAAGTGAGATGGGTCTATAATTCTTCAGCAAGGTGTTATTACCTTTTTTGAAGAAGAGCACCACCACGCTTCTGTTCCATGCTCGCGGCGTTCTCCCTTCATGGATGACGGAATTAAACAGCGTCTGAAGGGCCTTAAGGACTGGTTTACCACCCGCCTTCAGGAGTTCAGCTGTAATTCCGTCATCACCGGGGGCTTTGCCGTTCTTAAGCTGTTTGAGAGCCATACTAATCTCGTACAGGCTGACGTCCGGGATATCTTCGGTATAGTGTCGGGTTAATCCAGCTCTAGGGTCTTTAGCTGGATCAGCGACGGGTATTCAGATTGTCGTGTATAGCTGCCCATAGAACTTCTCGACTTCTTCCAACAGCTCCCCCCTATTTTAGAAATTAAGGAATGATTATTTAGAAAGTGTTCAAATTTGGTAAAATATATTACTTAAAAAAAATTGTTTGGTTCGAAATATAAAATAGCTTAAGTAAATAATGTTATTCTCACGCAGTATGTGCCTGCTTAAATACCAGATATCATCGAAGTTTACGTAACAAACATGTATCTTTCGGTTTATACGTCCTCATTTATTAATACTAGCTTCTGCCCGCGTCTTCGTCCGCGTGGAATTCGGTTATCGCGTTCCCGCGGGAACTATGCGTGTTTCCGGGATAAAAAGTAGCCTATGTCCTTTCCCGAGATCCCAACTATCTCCATGCCAAATTTCATCTCAATCGGTCCAGCGGTTGAAGCGTGAAGAGGTAACAGACAGACAGACAGACAGACAGAGTTACTTTCGCATTTATAATATTAATATGGATTATACGGACTTGGACATTATATATTTTAGATAGAGTGTTTCAAGAGGAAGGTTTTCGTATATCATTTGTTATAGTTTAACGCTACAACCGAATTCCACGCGGACGAAGTCCAGAAAAAGGAAAGAAATGCAGAAGCTAGTTAATACATATGAGCGGATTTATTTCTTGATAGCTTTTGTCACCTATGTTTTGTGACCTCTTGCTTGACTGTATTTATTTTTAAATGCATTTTTACTTATTTGATTATTTGAAAATTAAGTGTCCAGTAAACTGTCCGTCAAGGGCGGTTCTTATCGAATTCGCGTTTCGCTGCACAAAATTGCTTGTAAATGAGTTGCCATTTATATTATGTTTTGCTTCATTATTTTTATCTTTATTTGTTTTCTGACTGGACAATGATAAATAACGTCGTTTATATTTAAAACTCTTTATTCCAAGAGTAATTTTTCTTAAAGGGAATTTGATTTTATTTGGAGTGTTTTCTCCTCGAAATCAAATGGCAAATCTATTATTGCAAGAGCGCCTGCCTATGTTCTTTAAGGCATTCACTGCCACTTCTTTTTACGAACTTTCGCCAGGTGCCACATCTGTCATTAAGGGAACATTGCAACGCACATGTGCGTTCAAGGCACTGCGGGAAAGTTAGCAAAACGCATATATGCGTCGGTGGCAGTGAATGCGTTCATTATTATGCAGGTGGATATAACTTAAGTGTACGCGATTTACGATTATGTAAGCAGATGACGAAAGCGACCAGATAAATAGCACTATAAGCCCGATCTATTATAATTAAGGATTCACAATCAGCCGGAGAAAAAATGGCCCCGTCAAAACGTTTGGCCTTCGTTATAAAGACGCGTTATAAGGATATTGGAACTTATTTTCTAACGTCAGTTTTCTCCATATATTTTGACATATTCTGTTAGGCACTGTTCTACTACTACTACTATAGCCTATTTGCGTCCCACTGCTGGGCACAGGCCTCCTCTCATCACGAGAGGGTTTGGGCAATTGTCCCCACGCGGGCCCAGTGCGGATTGGGGACTTCACACACATCTTTGAATTAATTCGCAGACGCGTGCAGGTTTCCTCACGATGTTTTCCTTCACCGAAAAGCATAGTGGTAAATTTAAATTGAATTTCGCACATAAATAAGAAGCTGTGGTGGCCTAGTGGTTCGACCTACCGCCTCTCATGCAGAGGGTCGGGGGTTCGATTCCGGCTCGCACCTCTGAAATTATTTAGGCACTGTTCGTCCATATGTTATTACTTATTATAAGTCAATGGCTATAGGATTTTATATTTGCTGCATTTTATACTTATGTTTTGTATGAATCAAGAAATTAAAAAAATCACAGCATATAAGCACAGAAACCATTGATAAACCCACAAATAAAATGAAAATAAGTCATGCACCTCAGGCTTTTGGCCTGTATATAGAAACAAAGTTGTTATTCTTCCATTATTAAATTTAACTCTTTATTAAAACATTCAAACATCTTTTAAAAGAGTTAAAAATAAAACTTTGGGGAAAGGCACAAATGGACCTTTATAATAGTCCTTTTACGAAATGTTGAAGTTACAATAAAATGTTATTTACCTACCTGCTTTTAAAACGATCTATTATCATTTTATTATTTATTAATTAAAAACGATTTTTATTGTTATTATAAGCTCATCATTAGCATTTTGGGTGTGAAATTGGTCGACCGTGTCCGGAAGACCACCCTACGCTCCACCACTCAAATAACAGATGTGGCTCAGAAGGCGGCCAAACTGAAGTGGGACTGGGCTGGTCATGTATGCCGCATGCCGAGCGAGTTGTGGGCCAAAGCGACCACAGTGTGGGAGCCCAGCAACTCCAGACGGAGACGAGACAGACCGATGGCGAGATGATTTGGACTCCTTTTTGACGAACTGGCCGGGAGCTGCTGAGAATCGGGATCAGTGGAAGGGATGGGGGGAGGCCTTTGCTCAGCAGAGGGACAAAAGAGGCTCCTAATAAAATAATAAATAAGCTCATCACGGGAGGTATCGTGAGAGGAGGCATGTGCCCAACAGTGGGGTGGGACGCAAATAGGCTGTGGTAGTAGTAGTATTATAAGCTTGTTTCTATACTTTTTGCTTGGGGTGTAGATTGTTTTCTATAGGAGTATTTAGTCTTGAAAAATAGCTTATACGCCTTTATACGGTCTTATACTTTTTTCTACGATGGGATCAGAAAGTTCTGGAGTGACGTCCGCGAATGATAGGCCTCCAACAAGATGGAGTGACGACCTTGTAAAGGTCGCGGGAACGCGGTGGATGCGAGTGGCACAGGACCGGTCTGAGTGTCGCACCTTGGGGGAGGCCCTATGTCCAGCAGTGGACGTCTGTCGGCTGAAATGATAATGATGATGATGATACTTTTTTTCTTACAATACGTTTTAATAAGCGCCTTTAATTATGGCAATGAAATTAAGATGTCTCAAAGAGGTTAAGTTACGCGATAAGGTTTATTAATTAAAAACCTAATTAAATATTTTAAGGCTTCACACAAGTCAGCTGCTGTATGAAAAGAAATATTTCCACAAATTGCCTTGGGCACTATTAATCTAGCAATAATATCAATATGGACCTACATATAAAACAAGAGATTGACTGACTGATCGATCAACATACAGCCGAAACTACACCTGGTCGTAATTGAAATTTGGCATGTAGGTTCCTCGGGGAGCGTAGCAAACACTAGGAGAGTAAAATTCTACGGGAACGGGTAAAATGGGACGACCTGCGGAGTTTGTTCAGTCAATGTCGAAGAGATATTTGCACTTTGGATCGTTGTATTAGATTGGAAAACGGACGGACCAGAATACAAAATCTATAAAGTAATAATTCTGTAGTAAAGTCAGATCTATATCATGTAAAAAAAAACAAATATCAAGTCGAAGGGACTACATAAACCATGCTGAACACTCAAAAACAAATGGAAAAATTGATATCTGTATCTCCTAATATCGGACGCATTGCAACAAAATTTCGAATGGTGGTAGGTAGTATACAATACTGGTCAATATATTACAATTACTTAGTTACTAATTATAAACTCAAGACTAGTGCTGAAAGTTTGTGATATATGTTTATTATGAATGTGTGTGATTTCTTTTGCAAAAATGCAATGCTGAAAGAAATAAGTTGTGACAAAAGGCGATCGAGACAAACGTTTACTCAAATCGGCATCGAAATTCTACCCGAGGTCACGCGCTACGGAATTTGCTACGGCGCAGCGTAGCAGTGCTACGTGCTTGGCTCTACGTGCTACGAGATATTTCTATCGTGATCTATATTATTTAGATTGTAACAAAAAAAATACAATGTTTTATAAATTACAAATTAATATTTTCAATATTTGAAACTCTGGGTACTTATGACGTTTAAGGCATTTTGTATGAACAGCAATATTTTAAAATTAAATCTTGGTAAGAACGAAAGTAAAAATAATAATAATAAGATATTGTTATGTTTTGGGTTTGACGGTATAACTATTGCATTTCATATTTTTTCTGTTTATGAGTAAGTATATATACTTAGCATAGTTTGGATAAATTGTTCACTGACAATCTTGTATCATGTAAATTTTGTACGGCAAATAAATGAATTTATTAATTGTAATAAAGCTATCTGATAATATGACAACTTTACCTTTACTTACTTATTTCTATTTCTGATATAGATATCGACATTACCCCATTCTTATATATTTTTTGAAACCGCAGATAAAATGATATAATAAATCCCATTGGCTTCTGTCAGTACTGCGCTTTTCAATTTGTGCAACGAATACCTTCAGCTCCAAAAGGACTTTTGCGTCTATGGAAGCTCATACATAGCTCGGGCAAGCACCCAATTTCAAGCCCAGTATGTAAGCATTTTTTATACTGAAGTATACTGAAACAAAAATAGCTCCCTTTCAGGATTATTTACGGGAAGATAACTGCCTTATCATGGCCTTGGTTAAAACAAGAAAAAAAGATATATCTTTATACCAAATTGCATCTAAATCGGTTAGGTGTGAGAATATTATGATAACCGCCCCGTAATGAAATCGGTTCACTTTTTATGGGAAACCCTATAGGTACAAAGTGACCTGATTTCATTGCGATTGGGTGTATTTGTATGATAATAATAATCAATGATGAATAATATTTGACATCTAATATATAAAATTCTCGTGTCACAGTGTTTGTAACCAAACTTCTCCGAAACGGCTTGAGCGATTCTAATAAAATTTTCTGTGTATATTCTGAGAATAGGATGTAAGCTATTTTTTATACCCAATTACCCACCCCATAAAAAAATTCTAAAGCGGTTAGAAGTCCGCTGGGTCAGCTAGTTCTAATCTATAAAATTCTCGTGTCACAGTGTTTGTAACCAAACTCCTCCGAAACGGCTCTACCGATTCTTATGAAATTTGGAGTGTATGTTCAGAAGGTCTGAGAATAGGACGTAAGCTATTTTTCATACACAAAAACAAAAACTCTAAGGCGGTACGAAGTCCGCGGGGTCAGCTAGTTATATTATAACTAGCTGACCATCATGAGCTAATAAACATTCGAGTACATCAACTCAACGTTTGCTTTACATCATAGTAATTGCTTCAAGGAGCTCATCTCTTATTTATAGCACCTTGTAACTTTGACACGTAGCACCACAGGCTGACATGTCGCGAACCGAGTATCAAGGCGTTGACTGACATTTTCCTTTATTAAAATTAAGATCATGTAAAGCACACGAACCTAAGAACCTCTGGAGTCTCAGAGTTAAATGACTATGTTATAACGGACGGATGGACGGAGAGGCAGACGGACATGACGAAATTATAAGATTCCGTTTTTTTCCATTTGGCTACGGAACCCTAAAATGGCACTACACTTTTAATGTCCAGTTATGCTTCTTTCTTTGCGTAAAATAGTCATTAATGCATTTCTCTTTTCTACTCTAGCTCCTGCACCGTTTAATGTTGCTCGTAAATTTTTCCTTTTAATAAAAGTCTCCCGAGGTCTTGGTAGGTACTACCAAGACCTCGGTAGACTTTTATTATTTTAAAAGCGGTAGGTACTTGGTCGTTTTCCAACATAACCGCTTCCTTAATGATTTCCTATCATAATAAAATAATTCGTCATGTTACCGTTTCTGGTATAAAACAGAAAGAAAAAGATTTCACAATAACATCGTCAGTAAATATTGAGTAAAAGGTCATCAAAAAACAAAAATCCCAACTGCGTAAAATATAAAAGTACAAATTAAAGACTATTTGACCGGTAGCCGCTTCGATTTCTACCGCCGCCGTCGGTACCCATTATTAGGAGCACTTCATACGAGTAATAATGCCCCCCGACACTTGTTTATATTTTAAATTGGTCCACGCGCTTGATCTCTAGAGTGCCACTAAGGAACAAAGACAGAGGTAAACACATTACCTTCTTTTGCGTTGCACAGTGGGGTAATAACCGTGATGGCCTAAAGGTTCGATCTACCGCCTCTCATGCAGAGGGTCGCGGGTTCGATTCCGGCTCGCACCTCTAAGTTTACTTATGTGCGAAATTCAATTTGAATTTACAATTGAGCTTTACGGTGAAGGAAAACATCGTGAGGACCTGCACGCATCTGCGAAGTAATTCAAAGATGTGTGTGAAGTCCCCAATCCGCACTGGGCCCGCGTGGGGACTAAAGCCCAAACCCTCTCGTGATGAGAGGAGGCCTGTGCCCAGCAGTGGGACGCAAATAGGCTGTAGTAGTAGTAGTAGTGGGGTAATAACGAGTCACAGACCCTGCGTCAGGTCCAGCAGACGGTTCTCGTAAAATCGTCACTATAACACCAGTATGTATATCTAATAGGTTAATAAAACCAAGCAATTTGTGGAACCACACATTAGTAAGTTAATAAATAAGATATATTAGCCACATATGCACACATACACACACGTAATCACACACACACACACACACACACACACACACATGCACACACACCCAATATATATAAACAAGATTTTTTATTGTAAATTAGAATATAAGCATTTTACATCTAATTTTAGTGGTTATTAACTAATTACTACTCCGTCATTGGAAGAGCGAGATCTCCCGCCACAAGTATTGTCATACTTAATGGGAGATCTCTACCTTACTCACTGATATTTGAAACGTAACCAATAAACAATTTTTAATTTTTTAATTTTAATAGGTACTAGCTGACCCCGCGGACTTCTTACCGCCTAAACCTCACGGAGCCCGAGACCTTTCCAACGAATGCAAAACCGTGGAAATCGGTTCGTGCGTTCTGGAGTTATAGCGTCAGGGAGGAAAACCCGACTTATTTTTATATATTAGACTATCGTACCTGTAGCGAGCGACACGTACCTCCCCGCAACAAAACAGGTTACCTCACCACACCGCCCTCGGCGAACGGGGTAAGCTCGATGCGTAGGAATCCGTGAATTGTTATCTCGTCAGGTTCTCGTTCAGATAGCATTTTTTTCATGTTGTGAATAGATAATTTTCCTGGTATTGGTATTTAAGCAATGCAAGATGAACCCGCAATAGCTGACTTATTTATATGATTAACTTATTGAACTTTTATAATCAATCAATCAATCAATCATTTATTCAGCAAATTGGTCAGCACTTTTACACGTCAGAAATGAATTTACCAGCGCTTCCTTTTGCTTGAGAAGAAGCGCCGCGACAAACTCAGCAGAAGGCCTTTTTTTAAATAATATTAATCATATACAAATTCACATTACATTTGCATTAGGTATATGTATAAAATACATATATAGGTACGTACTAACATTACATTTAAGGGATGTATAGCTTTCATCCTAGAGATGTTGCTGAAAAGCAGGTAGGTAAATAAAATGTTATTTACCTACCTGCTTTTAAAACGATCTATTATCATTTTATTATTTATTAATTAAAAACGATTTTTATTGTTATTATAAGCTCATCATTAGCATTTTGGGTGTGAAATTGGTCGACCGTGTCCGGAAGACCACCCTACGCTCCACCACTCAAATAACAGATGTGGCTCAGAAGGCGGCCAAACTGAAGTGGGACTGGGCTGGTCATGTATGCCGCATGCCGAGCGAGTTGTGGGCCAAAGCGACCACAGTGTGGGAGCCCAGCAACTCCAGACGGAGACGAGACAGACCGATGGCGAGATGATTTGGACTCCTTTTTGACGAACTGGCCGGGAGCTGCTGAGAATCGGGATCAGTGGAAGGGATGGGGGGAGGCCTTTGCTCAGCAGAGGGACAAAAGAGGCTCCTAATAAAATAATAAATAAGCTCATCACGGGAGGTATCGTGAGAGGAGGCATGTGCCCAACAGTGGGGTGGGACGCAAATAGGCTGTGGTAGTAGTAGTATTATAAGCTTGTTTCTATACTTTTTGCTTGGGGTGTAGATTGTTTTCTATAGGAGTATTTAGTCTTGAAAAATAGCTTATACGCCTTTATACGGTCTTATACTTTTTTCTACGATGGGATCAGAAAGTTCTGGAGTGACGTCCGCGAATGATAGGCCTCCAACAAGATGGAGTGACGACCTTGTAAAGGTCGCGGGAACGCGGTGGATGCGAGTGGCACAGGACCGGTCTGAGTGTCGCACCTTGGGGGAGGCCCTATGTCCAGCAGTGGACGTCTGTCGGCTGAAATGATAATGATGATGATGATACTTTTTTTCTTACAATACGTTTTAATAAGCGCCTTTAATTATGGCAATGAAATTAAGATGTCTCAAAGAGGTTAAGTTACGCGATAAGGTTTATTAATTAAAAACCTAATTAAATATTTTAAGGCTTCACACAAGTCAGCTGCTGTATGAAAAGAAATATTTCCACAAATTGCCTTGGGCACTATTAATCTAGCAATAATATCAATATGGACCTACATATAAAACAAGAGATTGACTGACTGATCGATCAACATACAGCCGAAACTACACCTGGTCGTAATTGAAATTTGGCATGTAGGTTCCTCGGGGAGCGTAGCAAACACTAGGAGAGTAAAATTCTACGGGAACGGGTAAAATGGGACGACCTGCGGAGTTTGTTCAGTCAATGTCGAAGAGATATTTGCACTTTGGATCGTTGTATTAGATTGGAAAACGGACGGACCAGAATACAAAATCTATAAAGTAATAATTCTGTAGTAAAGTCAGATCTATATCATGTAAAAAAAAACAAATATCAAGTCGAAGGGACTACATAAACCATGCTGAACACTCAAAAACAAATGGAAAAATTGATATCTGTATCTCCTAATATCGGACGCATTGCAACAAAATTTCGAATGGTGGTAGGTAGTATACAATACTGGTCAATATATTACAATTACTTAGTTACTAATTATAAACTCAAGACTAGTGCTGAAAGTTTGTGATATATGTTTATTATGAATGTGTGTGATTTCTTTTGCAAAAATGCAATGCTGAAAGAAATAAGTTGTGACAAAAGGCGATCGAGACAAACGTTTACTCAAATCGGCATCGAAATTCTACCCGAGGTCACGCGCTACGGAATTTGCTACGGCGCAGCGTAGCAGTGCTACGTGCTTGGCTCTACGTGCTACGAGATATTTCTATCGTGATCTATATTATTTAGATTGTAACAAAAAAAATACAATGTTTTATAAATTACAAATTAATATTTTCAATATTTGAAACTCTGGGTACTTATGACGTTTAAGGCATTTTGTATGAACAGCAATATTTTAAAATTAAATCTTGGTAAGAACGAAAGTAAAAATAATAATAATAAGATATTGTTATGTTTTGGGTTTGACGGTATAACTATTGCATTTCATATTTTTTCTGTTTATGAGTAAGTATATATACTTAGCATAGTTTGGATAAATTGTTCACTGACAATCTTGTATCATGTAAATTTTGTACGGCAAATAAATGAATTTATTAATTGTAATAAAGCTATCTGATAATATGACAACTTTACCTTTACTTACTTATTTCTATTTCTGATATAGATATCGACATTACCCCATTCTTATATATTTTTTGAAACCGCAGATAAAATGATATAATAAATCCCATTGGCTTCTGTCAGTACTGCGCTTTTCAATTTGTGCAACGAATACCTTCAGCTCCAAAAGGACTTTTGCGTCTATGGAAGCTCATACATAGCTCGGGCAAGCACCCAATTTCAAGCCCAGTATGTAAGCATTTTTTATACTGAAGTATACTGAAACAAAAATAGCTCCCTTTCAGGATTATTTACGGGAAGATAACTGCCTTATCATGGCCTTGGTTAAAACAAGAAAAAAAGATATATCTTTATACCAAATTGCATCTAAATCGGTTAGGTGTGAGAATATTATGATAACCGCCCCGTAATGAAATCGGTTCACTTTTTATGGGAAACCCTATAGGTACAAAGTGACCTGATTTCATTGCGATTGGGTGTATTTGTATGATAATAATAATCAATGATGAATAATATTTGACATCTAATATATAAAATTCTCGTGTCACAGTGTTTGTAACCAAACTTCTCCGAAACGGCTTGAGCGATTCTAATAAAATTTTCTGTGTATATTCTGAGAATAGGATGTAAGCTATTTTTTATACCCAATTACCCACCCCATAAAAAAATTCTAAAGCGGTTAGAAGTCCGCTGGGTCAGCTAGTTCTAATCTATAAAATTCTCGTGTCACAGTGTTTGTAACCAAACTCCTCCGAAACGGCTCTACCGATTCTTATGAAATTTGGAGTGTATGTTCAGAAGGTCTGAGAATAGGACGTAAGCTATTTTTCATACACAAAAACAAAAACTCTAAGGCGGTACGAAGTCCGCGGGGTCAGCTAGTTATATTATAACTAGCTGACCATCATGAGCTAATAAACATTCGAGTACATCAACTCAACGTTTGCTTTACATCATAGTAATTGCTTCAAGGAGCTCATCTCTTATTTATAGCACCTTGTAACTTTGACACGTAGCACCACAGGCTGACATGTCGCGAACCGAGTATCAAGGCGTTGACTGACATTTTCCTTTATTAAAATTAAGATCATGTAAAGCACACGAACCTAAGAACCTCTGGAGTCTCAGAGTTAAATGACTATGTTATAACGGACGGATGGACGGAGAGGCAGACGGACATGACGAAATTATAAGATTCCGTTTTTTTCCATTTGGCTACGGAACCCTAAAATGGCACTACACTTTTAATGTCCAGTTATGCTTCTTTCTTTGCGTAAAATAGTCATTAATGCATTTCTCTTTTCTACTCTAGCTCCTGCACCGTTTAATGTTGCTCGTAAATTTTTCCTTTTAATAAAAGTCTCCCGAGGTCTTGGTAGGTACTACCAAGACCTCGGTAGACTTTTATTATTTTAAAAGCGGTAGGTACTTGGTCGTTTTCCAACATAACCGCTTCCTTAATGATTTCCTATCATAATAAAATAATTCGTCATGTTACCGTTTCTGGTATAAAACAGAAAGAAAAAGATTTCACAATAACATCGTCAGTAAATATTGAGTAAAAGGTCATCAAAAAACAAAAATCCCAACTGCGTAAAATATAAAAGTACAAATTAAAGACTATTTGACCGGTAGCCGCTTCGATTTCTACCGCCGCCGTCGGTACCCATTATTAGGAGCACTTCATACGAGTAATAATGCCCCCCGACACTTGTTTATATTTTAAATTGGTCCACGCGCTTGATCTCTAGAGTGCCACTAAGGAACAAAGACAGAGGTAAACACATTACCTTCTTTTGCGTTGCACAGTGGGGTAATAACCGTGATGGCCTAAAGGTTCGATCTACCGCCTCTCATGCAGAGGGTCGCGGGTTCGATTCCGGCTCGCACCTCTAAGTTTACTTATGTGCGAAATTCAATTTGAATTTACAATTGAGCTTTACGGTGAAGGAAAACATCGTGAGGACCTGCACGCATCTGCGAAGTAATTCAAAGATGTGTGTGAAGTCCCCAATCCGCACTGGGCCCGCGTGGGGACTAAAGCCCAAACCCTCTCGTGATGAGAGGAGGCCTGTGCCCAGCAGTGGGACGCAAATAGGCTGTAGTAGTAGTAGTAGTGGGGTAATAACGAGTCACAGACCCTGCGTCAGGTCCAGCAGACGGTTCTCGTAAAATCGTCACTATAACACCAGTATGTATATCTAATAGGTTAATAAAACCAAGCAATTTGTGGAACCACACATTAGTAAGTTAATAAATAAGATATATTAGCCACATATGCACACATACACACACGTAATCACACACACACACACACACACACACACACATGCACACACACCCAATATATATAAACAAGATTTTTTATTGTAAATTAGAATATAAGCATTTTACATCTAATTTTAGTGGTTATTAACTAATTACTACTCCGTCATTGGAAGAGCGAGATCTCCCGCCACAAGTATTGTCATACTTAATGGGAGATCTCTACCTTACTCACTGATATTTGAAACGTAACCAATAAACAATTTTTAATTTTTTAATTTTAATAGGTACTAGCTGACCCCGCGGACTTCGTACCGCCTAAACCTCACGGAGCCCGAGACCTTTCCAACGAATGCAAAACCGTGGAAATCGGTTCGTGCGTTCTGGAGTTATAGCGTCAGGGAGGAAAACCCGACTTATTTTTATATATTAGACTATCGTACCTGTAGCGAGCGACACGTACCTCCCCGCAACAAAACAGGTTACCTCACCACACCGCCCTCGGCGAACGGGGTAAGCTCGATGCGTAGGAATCCGTGAATTGTTATCTCGTCAGGTTCTCGTTCAGATAGCATTTTTTTCATGTTGTGAATAGATAATTTTCCTGGTATTGGTATTTAAGCAATGCAAGATGAACCCGCAATAGCTGACTTATTTATATGATTAACTTATTGAACTTTTATAATCAATCAATCAATCAATCATTTATTCAGCAAATTGGTCAGCACTTTTACACGTCAGAAATGAATTTACCAGCGCTTCCTTTTGCTTGAGAAGAAGCGCCGCGACAAACTCAGCAGAAGGCCTTTTTTTAAATAATATTAATCATATACAAATTCACATTACATTTGCATTAGGTATATGTATAAAATACATATATAGGTACGTACTAACATTACATTTAAGGGATGTATAGCTTTCATCCTAGAGATGTTCAACTGCTGGGTTACTAGTTCTTCTCATAACCAGAGGATTAGGAATAATTCCCTCATATATGCTCCAAATAATTCACAGATGCGTGCAATTTTCTACTATTTGGTTATTTATCGAAAAACTATCAGTATTTGACAATTAATTTTAGTTTGTTTTCAGCTCAGCTAAGAGCCTGACAGTTGGAAGAAATATTAAACCTAGTTTTTAATGTTACCGACCCAGTTTCCACTATCAGCTGCCAGCCATAACTCTTTTATTTCTAGAAAATCGTCGACACTTAAAACTACACCTTAAATCTGCTCGTAAAAGTTTAACTTCGCCCGAGTGCGATCGTAAACACCACGGGAGATTAGGGTTGTCAAAACTGTACTTTCAAGTTTGACGTAAACTCTAAGATGTGCGTTGTTTTGGTGGAAGTTTGACTGTTTAAAGTAGGTACTAACGGCCGCGGGTTGATGGGGCTCACGTTGTACAAAGTTATCTTTTCAAACCCAGCTATTCTATAGTAATGTTTAAACCAACATATGTGGACGATTTTATTGTGCTCGGGGGGTTACGGGATTGCGGAGTTTTAAAGTTTGTTCAATGGAGGAAATTCTTGTGGTTTTTCCGTAATATTTGTTATGAAGTGAGATTAACATCTTTTATTACATTTGATGAAATTGTTTTTATCTTTAGTGATTTTGAAGAAATTCATTCGAATTCTTTGACCTATGTGAATCTCATGAGACTTGTTCTATGACTTGGATTACTCCAAATCATAGAACAAGTCTACATAATAACAATTCAATATTCCTAATTACTTATTTAATAGGTAACTATTAAATAAGTAGTAGTTATTATATGAATATTATTTTGCTACTTTTTCAGGTAGTAACTACTGAACCGAACGTAAAAGTGTGTTCCTTCCGTCACGTGAAAACAACTGTACCTGACAATTGGTTCCTATGGAGATAGTTTGGGAGTCTGGAAATAACATAATTACAATAACGGTACTGTACTATTTATCCCTATTTATATGTTACCAGGGACGGGTTTTTGAATAACTATTTCATTACGTACTCGTAATAAGCAATATTAATCTCGGTTTTCCCACCGTATATAACTCAAAGCAAAAGTTCAACGCTTAAAACTGAAAGATCCAAGTCTGCAAAACAGAAAGTTCTACTCGAATTACTATATGTATGTAAACTGTAATCGGGTACGCAAATTCTAACTCTACGAGAGATGAAGTCGCGGATATCGGCTAGTATTAAGAGGACATGCTAGTGGTAAAGTTTCCATACAAAAGTTCTCGAAATTTTCCTCCCTGGATTTTGACCGTAGATTTATGATTTTTGAAAATAAGATCAACATTGTATCTGTGTCAGTACGTTTTGTTTTTAGTGATATTTTTGTTTTTTATAGAACTACTAGGTGACTCAAAACAATGCTGAAAACGGCCCAATTGAATAGGCCGCATAGAAATGCCTGGTATACAAATACCATAACAATAAACGTAAAATACAAAACGGTCCGATACAGATAATTTCGTTCTCATCCAGTTGCCAAAATTTCATTACGATTGGTTTAATTTTGGAGCAGGAAAATTTCGAGACCTAAACCTCGATTTCTGAGTTTTTACGTTGGATTTTTCGACGCAGCTGCGGTTGTCTTTATCGCACCTTTTTCCGCTCCACCCGCGCCTGCGAGACAGTAACATTAAATTCCTCACTACTACAACAGCCTATTTACGGCCCACTGCTGGGCACAGGCCTCCTCTCATCACGAGAGAATTCCTCACATATCTTTTTAAATTGCCTTTACATTTTTTTCTTTCTGTCTTAATGTCTAGTCAAAAATACTGCTGGGAAAAAGCAAACAAAAGCAGCTTGTATGAAGTGACACTCACCCCATATGACTGGTTAAAGTTAACAGAATTCTCGACCTCAAACGTACTCGTTAGGGAGCTCTTTAGTGGTAACAAAATTAAATTCGTTTAAATTATTCGCTCAGTAATCGCAGCACAAAGGTCGAGGCCCTTGTGGTCTGCGGAATCCTAAATGTGATATGCTAATTACGTTATCAAATAAGTTTAGTTTCATTTGACAGGTACAAAACCAAACTACATTAGCTCTTTGAAGTTTCACAGTGTGAACCTCTTTGAGAATTACAAATAATAGTTCGTTATTTTAGAAAGCTACTATAGCCGATGCCCGCGAACTTCGTTCCACGTAGACTTAGAATTTGCGTACCCAATGATACTATACATAGTTATAGGTAGTTAGGTATAGTAATAGAAGTATTAAAAAAAACCGGCCAAGTGCGTGTCGGGCCACGCGCAAAGTATAGGGTTCCGAAGTTGACGATGCTACGAGCTAGCCTGTGGTAGGTATGACGTGCCCGCCCGACGCCCCTGCCGCTCGAGAAAAATCATCATCACAAGTTGGTCGACTATTACTCGTAAGTTTGTACAGCCTACTTAGCTGTGATAGTTTTCCTTTCAACTACGTTATATATGCCATAACCGTGATTTTTTTCAGCCATCCAAATACCACCAAAATTTTATTTCACCATTTAGCTGGCAGGGGGGGGGGGACACGTGACCCTAACAAAAAAAAACACCTTAAAGCTTAATATTTCACATCACGCATCACTTAATCAAATAAAAAATAACGCATCACTTAATCAAATAAAATGGTTTTAACAAACCCACAATATTTTTTTAATAACGATATGCCGCACCATGGGGTACGCAAGAAAATAAAATTACATCCTTACTTTACGAGTAGGGGAGGTACCCTATAAAAAAATATATTTCAAAATTTTATTGTACCACTTTGTCAGCGTAACTAATATGCATATTCATGTCAAATTACAGCTTTCTAGAACTAAGCATCTCCGAGCAATAAGTAGTGCGGACAGACGGACGGACGGACGGACGGACATGGCGAAACTATAAGGGTTCCTTGTGGACTTCGGAACCCTAAAAACTGGTTTGACCAGTAGAAAACCCGTTCCCGTAGAAATATCGGGATAAATAGTATTCTATGTTATTCCGAGGGTCCCATACTATCTCCATACGTTTCAGCCAAATGGGTTCAGTCGTTGCGACGTGAAGGAAGGACAATCAAACAAACAAGCACACTTTCACATTTATAATATTAGTATGGAATGGAAGTTGGTAAAGTAAGAGTATGGATTAGTTAGTAAATAATTTAATAAAGAGCCTCCATAAATCCAAGATACAAACAAACAATTAGGACAATGATATGCTTGAGCATCGACGAGTGAATGCCACAGGCATATTTGTGTACATACATCATCATTTGAAAGTAACTCTGTCTGTCTGTCTGTTGCCTCTTCATGCTTCAACCGCTGGACCGATCGAGATGAAATTTGGTATGGAGATAGTTGGGGTCCCGGGAAAGGATATAGGCTACTTTTTATCCTGCAAAAATGCATAGTTCCCGCGGGAACGCGATAACCGAATTCCACGTGGGCGAAGTCACGGGCAGAAGCTAGTTATACATATGTCATCATCATCATCATCATCATCATCATCATCATCATCATTTCAGCCGATAGACGTCCACTGCTGGACATAGGCCTCCCCCAAGGCGCGCCACTCAGACCGGTCCTGTGCCACTCGCATCCACCGCGTTCCCGCGACCTTTACAAGGTCGTCACTCCATCTTGTTGGAGGCCTACCGACAGCTCGTCTACCGTATACATATGTAAAGAATGATAATGTCTGTGTCTAGCATCCTGCATGATCTACTATAAATACTAAACAAATAATATCTGCCTAGTTACCTATAAAACCCCTTCGTTTTGGTTCGGGGGGGGGGGGGGGAAATACTGTCAACACACAGTCGTAGTTTACAGGAAGTTGCAACTCCGCGAGTACCTTCACTGCGGGTTCCTAAACAAAGACTTCAGAGACGGAGTTCTTATTGTAACACGATCCTTTTGTGCCGCACGCGTCGACAGACAGATAGACATGCTTCACTTATTGTTCGCAGGCTCCAGACGGCGCGGGACGACTTTTAAGTGTTTTGAATTGGTGCATGAGATATCGCTGGTTTTTAACCAGCAGAAAAGGGAAGGAGGGCAAGAAGGTTCTTTTTACACGACAAGAAGGAAATTCTCCTCGGAGTTTCAAATGCTGTCATTGTCCTATCTTTTTTTTATGCCGATGGTTTAGGCAAACGAGCGCACAGACCACCTGATGGTAAGTGATCACTGCGGTCCATGGACACCGAAATCCTTTGATCCCCATAAAGAAACCATAAGATCTCGAATGCTTTGCCTACCCTGGGGCCTAAAATGGAATGCCTCTGTGCCAGAAATTTCACCGGCTGCCGTTCGATCTTCCATTTTTGCTATTGTATACTCATAAATTTACATCTTCATTATTAGTATATCGTATTTATTTTTAATACGTCCGTGATTACCCACGGTGCTAGCAATAATTTTAGGAATAATAGAACCGGTATATTCTACGAGTGCTCTGGCCCTCAGAAGTCATATGTATAGAGATACGATCAACCTAATGCAAAATTTTATAATTCAGCGATTCAGGCGATTAACAAATTCCCTTTTATCTGTGCGCATATTTCTACTCTATTTGGTTGCCTAAACCTCAAAAACTAAAAAATCATAAGAGAATAGTCAACAAACCGTAATTAAAACACGATTTTCCCTTTCCAGGGGAAAATGGGGTAAGAACAAACTTTGAAAGCTTGTCGTCAAAGATAAACAATTGACTCCCCGTGTGAAAAAGTTTAAAAATGTACCAACACAATATTTTTCTCAAACATGCTCGGAAATGTTCGTGTTACTTTCAAAAAAAGAAGACGCGAGGCTGTCCATTGCCGGCCTTGGCCAGCAAAAACATTATTGTCGTGTGTGTTTTTTTTTAATTCGCTTGCTATTTGAGACACCTCTATAAACTGACAAAAATCCATGGAGGTAATAAACAACTTCCATGGCCAAATCATCCACGATCATGGAAGTAGTAAATACTGATGTGGGGCAAGTGCGCCTAAATTTATTTCGCCCCTATGACTTGTAAACAGCCAAATACTAGTTGAGTAATATTTATAGGTTTCGATATATTTATGTTAGGCGCACTTACCCCATCCTGGCGCACTCGCCCCGAAACTGACAAATCCATGGAGGTAATAAGTACAACTTCCATGGCCAAATCATCCACGATCATGGAAGTAGTAAATATTGATGTGGGGTAAGTGCGCCTAAATTTATTTCGCCCCTATGCCTTGTAAACAGCCAACTACTAGTTGAGTAATATTTATAGGTTTCGATATATTTATGTTAGGCGCACTTACCCCATCCTGGCGCACTTGCCCCGACTGACCTTACGTATTTCCTTCCTGTTTGAGAAAAGCATTATATATACCTCGGCCGCAATTGCGATTGCCGGACTCGTACTAATAGAAGGCTTCGCTTCGCTCAGCCTTCTAACTGACTCGTCCGGCAATGCGCTACTTGGCGGCCTCTGCAATAATGTACTATAAGTCAACTGAACACGAAGGAGTCAGGAATAATTGATAACATTTCAATATTCTAGTAAGCGTAATTTGAAAACCATTTCGGTATCTCTGCCTAAAGGAGTCTATAAAAAGTTGCAGATTTTTTCTTTCATTAAGTACTGTACTATTAGATAAAATCGTGTTTAATAACTGGTGCGTGACGTCATCTCACTCAATGGGGGCTATCGCGTGTGAATTTGCTAGAGGCGCTAGTGTCGCGTGAGGTCCAATAAGATTCACTTTTCACTGGTTTTGGCGGGCTTCGTGATATAAATTATAGTTTCTTTAGTTTACCTGTTGAAAAATGATCTCCTTCGTTAAATTATCGTAAATATGGATTATTTGGCGATGAAGGTGAACGCTTTGAAATAAAATAAAATAAATCCGAACAAAACGGAACTGCAAAACATTGCGGCATAGCTACTCGATATGATGATAGTTATTTATAATTAATAAACTTGATGAGATTCAAGATTTAAAACTTTGTTTCGGCGCCGATCTTATAAAGTCGCCTTTGACAGCTATACCTCTGGACCTTAGTCTACAGTGGCGCCAACTGGTGAGCAAAGAAACGATAGTCCCCATTCACTCACCCTCGCTAAAGAACGGGCGCTATGCGCCTTATTACTACGTAATTTTTGACTTACGTCCATTTAGAATGAGGTGCTTTGTAATTTTAATTTCATATATGAAGTTTACGACTTACGAAAAAAAGAAAAAATAACTCCTTTTAATGTTTCCGTACATTCTCACCAGCTTATAAAATATCATTGCTGGTTATACCAAAGCTTTATTTCACATGAAGCCAAACAATGCTTATAAATGGACAAAAATCATCTTTTGTGTTGTAAATGAATTCTCCATTGTCGAGCTAAAGAACCGTCTATTTATTTTTAATTAAAAAGAGTTTCGCGAGAAGCCGGACTTTCAGATGGTTTTCTCGAGTTTCAAACTTATTTTTAAAGCGGTATGGAAGAAGGGATGGTAAAGATAATTTTGTGTTTTTTTATTGGCAAATTAGCGAGTGTCCAGTTTTTCGGGTAGAATTTGACAGGAGATTAATGGGCGACTTGGTTCCGGAGCCGCCGTCCACGGAGATAGGAGATTTCATTCCGTAGATAGTGGCATAATTTTTCTTTATGGCCAAATTTCGCAATTAATAATTTAGGAGCTTTAAATAAGAAATATACTTAAATTATGGATGTGGTTGCGTGGAACTGGACCTGAGGAAAGTCGTGTAAACGATTACCTTATTTTTTTGAACGTTACATAGATAGTTACGAAATTTATCAAGAACATTTGGTTTAACTGTGAGCTCTATCTATATGATTTTGAAAGTGGTAGTTCGTACTCGCCCCAGAGGCTGGTACTTTATCTCCATGTGCGCGAGATCATAGTCATTATAAGTATTATTCTATTTTATGGGACCGTATGTATGTAACATTGACCGTGGCTGATTTTTTGTTACGGCCTTTCGTGTCTTTTGTGAATAGTTCACCGGAGGTGCCCGTTGAGTCCAGGAATTTCCAGATTCTTTGAGCGACCATATTTTTTATCTTTTTTGGGTGTATTAATGTGCCAGTAATCAGTCATAATAAACATTTTCTCTTTCGTTTAATCTCAGAAATAACGACAAACGTCGGTTAAGTCTCTTTTCGATTCAGAGAAGCCAAACTTCGAATGAAATTGAAACCGGGGTCGAAGTTATAATCTTTCTGCTTGTTTTCCGACGCCTAACTCATTACGCAATTAAATTATTTTAATTTGAAATAACGGAGGAGCGAGATAACTAATGTATGTAAGTAGGTAGGTATAGGTATAGGAATTTACAAAAATCTATTGATCACAAACGTTTTATTATTATATAAGTAGATTAAGAATACTAAGAGCGTTATTTTTTTCAAAAATAATATATAGATGACGTAATAATTATGATGTACGAGTATGAGATAGTTCTTGGTTTTCAGAATAGAAAATGTTGTTGTTTTCTAAGAATGTCGTTTGTATGTGCATGTCTGCTTTCTGAATGAACCTTTCTTCATCTTATTTTAACTTTTGTTTATTTATTTTCTTTAACTTTATCTTAAAAATACATTTTAGTAAGTATTTCAGTCTCCTATATGATTTGTTTCGTTAAGGATTCGACTAACGAATCATTCGTTAGTCGAATCCTTGATTTTAGTAGGTGTAGCTGACTTGATGAAGATATACGATGCAACGGCTGTCAGCCACTCTGGATCGGGTAAAAACGATACAAAAACGGTCTTCCGCCAATAAGAATATCATGCGAAGTACTCACCTGATAGCTGCTGCTGTACTGGCTTCGACGAACGATCCTTCCACCATAAGACACGAGCCGGCCGGCTTTCTAGACTACACCTAGGTCACTTGGAGTTGAAACAGTCTGTGTATTCAGGGTTTTTCTAATTTTTCGGTAAAGAAACACGAAAACGTCGCGTGCGCTGCCGCGGTCAAGAGAGTTCTCTCTTTCGCCAGCAGAGGCGCTGGCGTCTACGTCGGTTTGTACAACGCATGCGCTCCGGTGAGGCCGGGCGTTCCCATTGGTTGAAAGCTCGATTTGAAATCGTTCTGATTGGCTAAATCAGACGTTGCATCGTATGAGTAGATAAAATAGAAATTTGAAATTTGGAAGTTTAAACGCTAAGTACGAAACATTCCGCCCACCAAAATACCAATGGGATTTTCCAGTTGAGGAACGATAAAGAAAGAATCGATAAAGAAATCGCTTAAAGGTTATGACTACTTACGCTAAAATTGCTTATATTTAATTTACTGTACTAACGTTAGACTAAGTTTGATTAGGTTAAGACGTTTGTTCGATCGGTAGAGGGCACAACTTCACCAGGGGTCTCTTAATGAGATGATCCTTGGCAGTCCTCACGGTGGCCACGCGGACAACCTGGTCAGGTCCGGGATGTAGGGCGGCAACTCGACCTAAAGGCCAGTGCAAAGGAGACCGCGTGTCATCCTTAATAAGCACGATAGTATTTAATTCTAGCGGTTTCGAGTCTTTGGTCCATTTTGCTCGTTGAGTCAGTGAATGCAGATATTCAGTCGACCAGCGTTTCCAGAATTGTTGTTGAAACGACTGAATAAGCTGCCAACGATTTAAACGGTTAGGTACAGTATCCGAGTAGTCCAAGTCCGGGATGGCCGTTAAGGGCTCCAGTGTGAGGAAATGGCCCGGCGTTAGAACGGTCATATCATTGGGGTCCGAGCTTAAAGGGCATAAAGGCCTCGAATTCAAAATCGCCTCAATCTGGGTGAAGAGTGTAGCGAGCTCTTCGAAAGTCATAGTTTGATGACCAGCAATGCGGTAAAGGTGTGTCTTTGCGGCCTTGATTTGAATTTCCCATGCCCCTCCGAAATGTGCCGCGGAGGGGGGGTTAAATTTGAACGATATTTTCTCTGTATGAGACGCCTGCTCCATATATGATGCAAGTTGTGTGCTTGCGCCAACGAAGTTGGTGCCACAGTCGGCGTGAATGATGTTACAACGGCCGCGGCGGGAAACGAAGCGTCGTAATGCGGCTATGAAGCCGTCGGTCGATAGAGTTGACACAACTTCGAGGTGAACAGCCTTCGTGCACAAGCACACAAACAGGCACAGGTAAGCTTTATCAATCTTTGCACCACGATGGCGACCTAGCTTGATTCGGAAAGGACCTCCGAAGTCCACTCCTACTTCAGAAAACGGTTTAGCTTGGTTAACGCGGAACGCAGGTAAGTCGCTCATGAACGGTTGTAACGGTTGCGGGTGAAGACGGTAGCACCGAATGCATTTCGATAAATGGTGTCTTATCGCACGTTTAGCGGCCAATATCCAGAACTGTTGTAAGATCAGGTAATGTGTGGTGTTTAAACCCGGGTGCAACGTTTCACGGTGAATCGAATCGATAACGGCTGAAGTGAGCGCACACTTCTGAGGAAGCAAAGCCGGATGCTTGTGCTCGAATTCCAGACCGGAACGAGATAGACGTCCGCCCACCCTGAGCACACCCTGGGCGTCCACGGAGGGAGATAGCTTGCGGAAACTACGAGGAAGTGTTTTGCGCGATTGCAACATGTCGATCAGGTCAGAGAAATAACGGTTTTGAAAGTGTTTGACGATTGATAACAGCGCCTGATAGCGTTCGGTTTCCGTTATAAGAACACTTTCAGATCGTTGAGTCTTGTCGCGCGCGTTATGGCAAAACCTAAGAATATAGGCGAGTACACGACAAATAGTGTCTAGGGAGGAATACTTATCGAAAAGCTGGTCGATTATAGACGTTTGTGTCGCGGTCTCAGTCTGTTCGGTCACGAGTGCAGTCGAACGTTGTTCAAAAATCACTGTGTTATCCTTGTCCAGACAACGCGATACATCCTCAGGCCATTCGGATTGAGGTCGATATAAGAACTGGGGGCCCGCCCACCATAAGTTGTTATTGAGCAAGTCCTGTGGCGATTGACCACGCGAACAGACGTCTGCAGGATTCATGGGCGAAGGAACGTGTCGCCAACATTCGGTTGGTACGATATCTTGAATATGGCTGACACGGTTCGCAACGAATGTGACCCACCGAGATGAAGGTGCACGTAGCCACGCCAAGACGACAGTAGAATCACACCAAAGGAATGTTTCATTTATTGGAAAACGCAATGTCGACTTAACGAACTTGAGGAAATCTGCCAACAGAACTGCGCCACATAGCTCCAAACGGGGCAGAGATTGCCGTTTTAAAGGCGCAACACGGCCTTTTCCACAGACGAAGAAGACTTGCACAGAGTTATCGCGATGAATTACACGAAGATACACGACCGCGCCGTAAGCGGCCTCTGAACTGTCACAGAAACCATGAAGTTGGTACGATTTGACGTTTTCTCTCGTGTATTGGCGAGGTATTTTAAGCGATTTTATTTTTGGAAGCTGATCGGAGAAATCATCCCATACAGCGACGACATCCGATGAAGGCGTTTCGTCCCACGTGACTCCCATAACCCAAAGTTTTTGGATTAAGCATTTGGCTTGTATCGTTATGGGTGACAAGAACCCCAAGGGATCGAAGATTCTAGCGACCTCACTCAGAATTACTCGTTTAGTACACGGTTGATTGGACGGTTGAACGTGGAATACGAACGAGTCTGACGCAGGCTCCCATTTAAGGCCTAGAACCTTTATGGTGGTATCTTCGACTTCGGTAAATGTGATAGCCTCGGAGAGGCACGATTCAGGAGGTAAGTCGTCAAGTAGAGCCGGATGGTTGCTCACCCACTTACGCAGTTCGAAAGATCCAAGGCTAAATAACGCGATAATTTGAGCCTTGAGATCACGAGCAGCCTCGAGCGAGCTACTTCCGGTAACGACGTCATCGATGTAAATATCGGACGTTAGAGTGGCTTGAGCCTTTGGATAATTGTGGCCCTCGTCGATAGCTAACTGCTGAACAGTTCGGCAGGCAAGAAATGGAGCCGAGGATACACCATACGTGACGGTATTTAAGACATATTCCTGAAGAGGTTCATCTGGGTGAGCTCGCCAGAGAATTCGCTGGTAATCACGATGATGGGGGACCACGTTGATTTGGCGGTACATTTGGCGCACGTCAGCCATGAAGACAACTGCGTGTTCACGATAGTGGAGAAGGATTTCCGCGATATTTGATTGCAACTTCGGGCCGATAAGCAACGAATCGTTAAGCGATTTAGAATTGGCATCCTTCGCCGAGGCGTCAAATACGACGCGAAGCTTGGTTGTGGCGCTGTCGGGTCGTAAGACACAATGGTGCGGGATGTAGTATTTACCCTGACCCATTTGTTTCGCAGGCACTAGCGACATATGACCACTGTCGGTATAGTCCGTCATGAATTCGACGTATTGTTGTTTTAACGATTGATCACGAGACAGCCGTTTTTCAATGGCATGGAAACGTCGCAGAGCGATATCCCGCGAACCTTCGAAGACCGGCTCTGCATTGTCCCTGAAAGGGAGAGAGACGACATATCGACCTGTCTCGTCACGGTAATGATCGTTAGCGAAGCTGGTCTCGCAGCATTGCTCCTCGGGAGTTAAGCGGTTAGATTGAGGAACGTTATCGATCTCCCAGAAGCGTTGAACGATGGTGTTCAAGGCGTCATCAGCATTGTGTGATGCACCTAACAAAGAAGATGATGCAAGTCGAGTCTTCCCGAGAAGAAGCCAGCCGAAGACTGAATTGAAGGCTCGCGGCTGAGACGCGTTGCCTTTCAAACGTTGATCGAGAAGAGACTCTGCAAAAACATCAGCACCTAATAAGACGTCGATAGGACCGGGGATGTCAAAACCGGGATCAGCTAACGGTAATGTTTTGACTTCGTCCCACCCACTCGTATTAAGTTTCGCTATCGGTTGGTCGCCGCAAATGTTCGTGATGACGAACATGTCCAAACTGAATTTGACGGTATGGTTGGCACCAATATCGCACTTGACAGCGCCGGTAATGGATGCCGGAGAACCTCCTATGCCCTGAACTTGAACACAGGAGACGGTTGGTTTCAAATTAAGTTGGTTAGCGGCGTGCTCGGTTAAGAAATTATTTTGACTCCCAGTGTCAAATAATGCTCGAAATGTGTGAAAGTCACCAAATGTGTCACGAATTTGGACGAGAGCGGTAGCTAGAAGCACGGTAGTATTCGGTGAATGCACACTCGGTAAAGATACTGACTCCTTAGCCACCAAGGCCACGGAGTTCGAGTTTTCGTTCGATGATGATGATGCGTTACTATTGCTAACGTGTTCACGGTGTAGCAGAGTGTGGTGCTTACGTTTACATTTCTGACAGGAGAAGATTGACGTACATTCTTTCACGGAATGTGACGAGTTAAGGCAGTTATAGCACCATCTCTTTTCACCTGCGATGGTCATGCGCTCATCAACGGATTTCGCTAAGAAAGCTGCACAAGCCGATATGTGGTGTTCTTCGCTACAGTACGAACATTTACGCACGAATTTAACGCCGTTAGACTCTTTCGTAGATTTAGTTTCGGGTTTATTATTTTTAATTTTGTTTGAAGCGTTCACGTTTATAGAGGGCGCTACGAGCGAATGAGAAACATTGTGACGTTTCGATGCGTGTGACGTTGTAGGTAGGTCCTTATGTGTGTGACCGGTTTTTGACATTTCGGTAAAATGAGTATCACGAATTAAGGCTTCGCATTTAGAATGCAAGAAAGCACTAAGTTCTTGGTAAGATGGTAACTCGATTTCGGTGTGCCTTTCCTCAAATTCACGTCGCAATTTTGTGTCAAGTTTCGCAAGAATATTATAACACAGTACGAAGTCCCAATGTTTAGTGGGTAAACCCAACTTCTGCAAGATTGACAAATTCTCATCGATCGTACCTATCTAAAGAACGACGAAAATCGTGAGCGTTGTTAGTCTTGAAACAGACCCCTAAAATGTCACGCCAACACGTAAACGCTAATTCTCGTTTATCTTCGTACCTAGATTTTAAAGCTTCGTACGCGCTCGAATAGTGTTCGCCTGCGACAGGGAACGTACGAATCATCGATAACGCATCGCCGCGTAACACCGACACCAAATAGTGGAATTTCTCAATTTCGCTCAAAACACTCGATTCATGAATTAACGCGTTAAACGTAGCAATAAATTCTGGCCATTCTTTAATGACACCAGAAAATGTAGGAAGTGAAATCTTCGGCAGGCGCATGTTGCTATTATTTTGTGTTACAGGAGACGAAGTTCGCTGAGGCTCGGTTGGTGGTTGAGTCGATTTATTAAACTCGCGCTCCAGCGCAAGTATTTGAAAGTATTTATCATCAAATTCTTCCTGAACTACATTCTCGCTATCACTAACGGTGTCCTCATTCTGATTGAGAAGTTCGAGAATCACAAAGTGTGAATCTTGAAAGTTCGTAAAAATCGACTTTAATTCCTGACAATAGGAAAGGAATAACCCTATTTTTGATTCATCGACGGTGGCCTGATTACCGATGTCCAAAGCTTTCGATATACGATTATAAGCGATGGTTCGTTTACGTCGTAAAATCGGTAAATGATTTACGGTATAAGAAGGTTCATCTATCGACTTAGATTTACTCTTTTTGAGTAAACCTCCTCGCTTCGTAACGTAAGACATTGTTAATAACTAACCTCCCAATCAGCACTAAAGTTGAAGAATTAAATACGAAAAAAATATAATGTAGGTCAACAACTTGACGACAGGTATCGATGTTGGTATAACCCGACTACTAAAACTGGGTCACCTGTAACGGTTCAGCAATATTCACTACAAAAATATTCGATGTTTATAAAAACCCTAAAGAACGATTTATTTTCACCTAAAGGATGATACTGGTACGATATGTAATTAATAACGATATTTATATACGGTACTTAAAAACTAAAACTGAACTTATAAATAAAAAATAAACGATTTTATAGTAATATGAAATAAGGGTTAATGCATAAATTTGTTGACGATTATATCGTACACCAAAAGCGAATTCAAACCCTAATCCACAATAAAACACCAACATGAAATTTTCACCTATTACGATTAATCTTACTTTGAGCGGTTCAGTTTACGTAGTTGAGTAATACGAAAATGGTATCACAATATTACGAGATGATTTGCAATTACGAATTATAACTGCATACGGTATAAACGGTAAATAATATTGTGACAAATTGTATAGAACTACGTAAATTCGATATTTGAAACAGATTCGAATTGAACAAAGAACGTGATTTTTACGCGGTAAGTGTGGGTACTTCGAGCAATTGGAACAAAGACTCGAGAGATTTTGCGTTTCAATGGTACGTTTGAATGTTTTACGATTAAAACAGTACAGTAAAGTAAGTATAATGATGAAAATAACGTTATTAGGCTGTTCCGGTAACGGTTTAAAGATGTAAAATAGGTATTTGGCGGGCCGATTGTAAAATCTAAAATGGTGGTTCCCTGTGTTTCGGCACCAAAAAGATGTAGCTGACTTGATGAAGATATACGATGCAACGGCTGTCAGCCACTCTGGATCGAGTAGTTAATACTCGCCGGTAAAAACGATACAAAAACGGTCTTCCGCCAATAAGAATATCATGCGAAGTACTCACCTGATAGCTGCTGCTGTACTGGCTTCGACGAACGATCCTTCCACCATAAGACACGAGCCGGCCGGCTTTCTAGACTACACCTAGGTCACTTGGAGTTGAAACAGTCTGTGTATTCAGGGTTTTTCTAATTTTTCGGTAAAGAAACACGAAAACGTCGCGTGCGCTGCCGCGGTCAAGAGAGTTCTCTCTTTCGCCAGCAGAGGCGCTGGCGTCTACGTCGGTTTGTACAACGCATGCGCTCCGGTGAGGCCGGGCGTTCCCATTGGTTGAAAGCTCGATTTGAAATCGTTCTGATTGGCTAAATCAGACGTTGCATCGTATGAGTAGATAAAATAGAAATTTGAAATTTGGAAGTTTAAACGCTAAGTACGAAACAGTAGGGTTACCGATTCGCACTTGACCCTGAATTCATGACCATGAACGCAATTTGGTTATAAAATCTGTAAATATTAGTACAGGCTGTAACCCAACAAACATATTATGTTTGAATAACGCGTAAATTTAAATCCCACGTTTCGGATTACAAAATAAATCTACGCAAAAATGGAGGCGAGAATTTCTATGGCACACTCGTAAATCATCATAAAATCTGTAATATACATCGCGGCAGGGGGAGGAGAGTGGGGACAAGCGGTCATCACCCGCCGCAACGAAGAGTCGAACGAAACCGGCAACTTGTTTACTGTGGAAGTCGAACTGGCGCGAACTGGTTCACACCGGAATGTTCCAGTTATTACTACCTCCTGGGACTTCTGTGGCGACGAGTTTTAATTAATGTTTAAATGTGAAAACTTGTTAATTGGGCGAGTTTTTGTTTCAACATAAAATTTTAAGCATCAGTACTTATATTGTATGAAACTCTTTGCAATCTGAAATTTGGCATTTAGGTTTCTTTGGAAAGTGTAGGCGAGCACATAGAGGACTTCCCGAAACTCCCACGGGATTGGAATAAAATGGTACGTGTTATAGCGTGGGCGTGGCTATTAATATCTAGTATCTGTTATTTGACGTCGGCGTAAAAAGAACACAATCGGTCAAGCATGCCGTTACGAAGGAAAGACAATAAAACAAACACAATACATAATTGTTTTTTAGGGTTCCGAACCTCAAGAGGTAAAAACGAAACCCTTAATAGGATCACTCGTGTGTCTGTCCGTCCGTCTGTCACAGTCGATTTTCTCCGAAACTACTGGACCGATTAAGTTGAAATTTGGTATATGTTGGTTTGTGAAAATAAATAAATTTCAAACATAGATCCTATTTTTGGAGGGTAAATTTGAAAAAATATTTTTAAAGTTTTTAAACTATATCGTATGGCATATCAAATGAAAGTGCTTTTTATGGGGATCTCAAATATATATTTTATATTTCTTTTTTGCCCAATACTTTTCGAGTTATTTAAGAAAATATGCGAAACCACTGGACCTAAAATTTTGGAAAAAATACGGAGGATAGTTTATTGACCTATAGGTTACAGGAAAATTATTAAGAAGTCCATGGTATTTGAAATCTATCATATAAAAGAGCTTATCCTGTGAAACGGTTTGAAAATGACGTCATTGAAAATAATCAAGGGTCGGAACCCTCTCCACGCGAGTTTAACTCACTTCTTGGCCGGATTTTATTGTTGTTGTGCCCCACTGCTGCGAAAAAAACAGGCTCTTTTGTTTCGCCAGCCGTCCCCGTTCACTATCTGTATCTGCTGCTAACATTATAAGGATGTAATGTCTTTTTGACGTATTGGCTTGTCAGAAATACTCCCATCGGTCATTGGAGCGATTCGGCGTGTAAGGAACCCATCAATCAATAAAAATATAGATAGTTCACGAAAGTCCTAACACTCCAAGATGCCTCATTGCCGTAAGACCTTTTGATATTGATGAACTGGCCTGACGTGTGTTTGATGAAGAGTAATTATATCCTGGTGAAAAGGAAAATGACCCTTACACCGGACTGATTGTAAATTTTATGTATGTATCTATACTTGCAGCTACCTGGCGGCTCACCCCAGATTTGCACGGGTGTAATATGTTATCTATGTAAAAGATCGTTCCCCGATATTTTTAGTGGATCCTTATTTGTTTTGATAAACTTATACGAAATACGAATCTCATTATTTATTTATTGACAAATTTATAATCACACGCAGCATGACAGTTTGCACCAAAGCACTGTAGAATTCAAATTACTTGCATCTAAATTAAAGCTAAACAGGAAATACATTATACACAAACTGAGGACACCCTATCACCCATCGCGTCGCAGAACTTTAAGACTCAATACACACAGCCAACTACTCCAACTACTAGCAAACACGTCACAGCGTGACGCAGATGCGAGCAGGTCGTTCCGGCCTTGCAGAGCACAAGCGGTGACGTTGCATTCTGCGAGACACAGTGCGCGTGGCCGGCCCTGCCAGCAGCTGGTGCGGGCAGGGCCGGATCAGGGAGCCCATGGGCAACGAGGGGGCGTGGTGGCGAACTACCTGTGCCACTGACTCGAGACAATCCGAGAGCCCTCGTAAATCAATCATGTCCTCTCTGTCGTGTCCGACAACGGCGACTCCTGCTTTAAAATATTGGTTCTCTCTCTTTTTAAGACCTTTTATGTGCCCGAAACCCCGAATATGGCCCAAAGTACCGAGAAGTACTTTTTATTCTTTCGACTTTTTTAATTTATTTTAGTAGGGTTTAAGTATAGATAGTATCAAGATACATCTTTTTATACAAAAAACGTAAAAAAGCGTAAAAAAATATACATAAGAGTACAGGTTTGCACAACCTAGAAGGCGCGTGTATTAAGCAAAAAATTTTTAAATAAATAAATAAAAACCGCCTTCAAACTCCGACAGACTGCGATGTCAATGTCAAGTTCACTATATGATTATCATTTCTTTGGGTCGATTCACTTGACACCGACTTCGCAGTCTGTCGGAGTTTGAAGGCGGTTTTTATTTTTTTATTTAAAAAATATTTATTTTAAAATGTAGCGGTTCATCTATAGAACACTTTTCAACTTTTTGGTACCCATAGTTTCCAAGTAAGATGGCTGTGACATACGAACGGACAGAGGGCGAGACAGACAGCTACACAGATAGACATGACCATGACAAAATCATAAGGGTTTCGTTTATGCCATTTGTCTACGGAACCCTAAGATCGCTTCGCTCAAAGGATAGCACCGATACAAATAAATCTAAAAGCTGAATCTATTGGTTCTTGCTAATAAATGCGATCGATTGATGCTGGCTTCATCTGACTCGAGTATTTTGATCACCCACTGCGCTACACTGCAGCAGCGCAAAATAAATAAAAGAGAACATTTTACTAAACGAAAACTAAATTTGCTAAATTACATAGTTTGAATAATCGAGGGCGTGACGAGGTGACAGCCAGAGTTCCTGCCCATCCACGCTAATATTATAAATGAGAAAGTAACTTTGTTTGTCTGTCCATCTGTTACCTCTTCTCGCTTCAACTGCTGGCCAATTTGAATGATTCCCGAGCAAGGGCATAGGCTAAGTACCTTTTATCCCGGAAAAACGCATCGTTCCCGCGGGAACGCCATAACTGAATTACGCTGGCAGAAGCTAGTTTGTTATAAAATAGTATTGGTATGGTTCTATGAGCCAAGAAACCTAATGTACCTAACTCATCATCGTTTCATGCAAACAGCTAAAGAGTGGAATTCTCTACCGGCCGGTCTCTTTCCCAATAGTTATAACTTGGATCTTTTCAAGTCGAGAGTGAACAGGTACTATCTAAGGAAGCATGTTTCACCTTCGACCACCTCATCACTTAACATCAGGTGAGATCGTGATCAAATGCTTGCTTATAATAAAAAATAATAATAAAAAAACAACTTATTCTATGATATATCTGTCTTCATATTCTTTGTCCCTCGGAGGTCTATTTAGGGCCACTAATCCTTAGACGGGTTCTATTTGATTTAGTTCAAGTAACGGTGAGTTAAAAGTGACTGAAAACAATTCAGATTGGATTCTGAGATAATTCTGTTTGTCACAGTTTTGAAGGCGAAAGGCTTTGAGTTAAGAGATTACTAACTTATAGAGCCAGAGAGAAGACGATGGAAATGTCCTGATTGTTTCCCTTTTGTCCCTTTTTATATTTTAATGCGAATAATAATAATAATAATAATAAACTTTATTGAGTATAAAAATACATAGTTAATACACTAGTTTGCTCGCACTAGACTCACTAGAAATAGGAGTACAAAGAGTAGTATGTAAGTTACTGCTTCTGGCACACGGTTTCAGAACCCTGCGGAGCAGAAAATTTTCATGTTTTTTTTTACTTTGTCTTGAAAAAACAAAACGATTTTGATTTATGAAGGTTTTTTTTTGTATGTTTTTCTAAGTAGATTTTTTTTTAAGTGGACTGTTCTCACAGTTTTTTTTAGTTTGTTGATTTATGGCCGTGCACTATACAATGCAGGTAGAGACATGTGTTTCTTATGTGACAGGTGCATTTCATTGGTTCTGTTTTTTTTTTTCCCATCGCTTTTTTTTTCTAAGTACTACGAATTTTTTGATCGTTTATTTTATTCAATAGCACCGCACGTTTTTTGGTATTTCTCGCAGTAAAGCTATTACGATATATCATTGAAAAATTTATGTGGGTTGGGAGAATGAAAAGAACATAAGTAAAATTGAAAAAATACGTTTGTTGATTTGTGACCACCGGCTATACAATGCAGATACACCTTACGTGTCAGGTGCGTTCTATTGTGGTTTTTATAAGCATTCTTAGAATTTATAATCGCTAGTTTTGGCTTTTTCTCACGGTAAAGGTATTCACACGCTCTGAGAGTATGAAAATACAGATAAATATCCGCATTTATTATCAAATGTCATGTCCTATTGAAGATTATAATTAAAACGAAATAAAGCTAAGCAGATTCAAACTGGTTAGTACGCGTCGTCTGGTGCCACAAACAGATGTTTCTTTGCAGGTTGAAACACGTCCCGTTTATTTTATCATATAGGCACTGCGTTATGCAAACTGGTTACGACTTGTCGCTTTATACCACGAGCAGGTGTTGGTGTTCTATTCAACATTTTTTTGTCTTATCTACGACATATATGAGCGTGTAGGGTGTGTATGTGTGAGTGTGTGCGTGTTCTCAATAAAAGCGGAACTCCGACTGACAGCGCCATCATTCGTTCAGATTGCTTCGTCCACATAATAGTAACAACGGTGCTTGAAGTGATTAAATTTATCATAGTAAATATTGTACGTGTAGTACATTGTTGTGGGTTTTAAGTTCTAAACGGTGTGTCTCCGTCTTAGACTGCTGCGTGCTGCTGCCACGAGTTAAAATGGAGGTAAGTTTCAAAACTATGTACATACACCAAACATTGTCTGTTTTCTATTTGTATAAAACCTCTCATGGATTTTTTTCTGTTTGTTTTAGATATTAAACGAGAACTCTATTGATTACCCAATAAAAAATTATTATTACAGTAATTTGACTGATGATGAAGGCCAAGATATTGAACCACCTAAAATCCAAGCCCAAAAACGAACCAACAACATAGATGTATTTTTTGATAAGCCCAGAAAGAGGCAGGCTACGGAATACTCATCTACTGTTGCTCAATCTGCAAATGGAGGTACAAATTATATATCTTGTCGAGTAGATGATGTCTCAAAGAGCACTCATCTTGTTAAAATCGATGTCTACGATTTGAAAAAGCTACGTGGTATTCCAAATGATCAACACTGGAAATTTGCGGACACTAGAATCAAATACTACACTAAGTGCGAAGACGATGACTATTATTCCAACACAAAAGAATTAATTTACAAGATTACAAAACATATTGCAACTAAAAACGATTGCAAAAAATATTTCATCGACGGAAAGAAAAAAGCCATAACTTAAAACCCAAGCCCACCCACATCGCGCCCTTTCCCCCACCGACTGACAACTGAATTTTATCTATATAAGCAACACAGAACGAGCCACACCGCATCGATATCAAAAACCGTGGAAGTCGTGCAATACCAATATGGATCTTCAAAACTCGCTTTATGACGAAGAGCTGTACAACCGTTGCGAGGACCTCTCGGATCTGAATAACTCATTTTTCGATGAATATTTGTGTGAACTATGCGATTGCATTGAAATGTGGCATCTACAATCAAATGGATATTCACCAGCTACGCAGGCGCCATATTTACCAGTAAATTATTCGGGAAATCCTCTCCTGCTAGAGTGGGAATGTGAAGAAGACGCAGAGATGTATGATATTGAGACAGTTTCTCTCAGTAATGATGTATACGAACCTTTACATCAGCATGATTATCATGAATTGTGTTTTACACCTGTATCACGAGATGACGAATGCATAATGCAGTGGGAAATATAAAGAAATGCTGTACTAAGACTAAGGACTTTCTGTGGAAACAGTCTTAGTGTGTGTGTGTACATGTAAACTTCAACTGCTACTACTTTTTATCTTAACTTTTGTTTTCAATATAAGTGTTTGTATGACTTTTGTAAATGGTTTGTCATGTATTTAAAATGCTCAATAAAATCGTTTATCGCTTCTCTTGCATTTTTATTCTGTGTTTATCCATGTATAAGTTAACTAAGGAATATGAAGATAAAGTAAAGACATACGTATTGAAAAACATTCATTTATTTAAAAAAAATCGATCGAAACATGTTTCTTACGATAAAATCATTGCATAGAGTATTTTCAGAAAATATACTCAAATAATCAAACATCGTTTTACCTTTAAACTTAAAAAATATATATACTAAACAGTATTCACCACAAACTGAAGTAAAATGGTTCTGAATTGATACATTGTTGTAAACCCATTTCTTTGTATTTCTTTTTAAAAACAACTTGTGATAGCCAGAAGGCTTTCTCCCAAATGAATCAAAGTATTCACCATTACCATTAACATCAATATGAATTGCCACCCAGTGAGAACCAGGTTTTGAGTCAGGATCCAAATTGCTTATGATATAAACTGGAAGATTTACAAAAAAAGGGATTCTGTTTGCTGGGAAAACATTTGATTCAATCCCAGGGTAAATTTGTTTCATACATAATTTCAATTCCTCTGTATCCATTTCAAATTATTGCAGCTAGTCATGAGCCTGTTACTGAGACTTGGAAAACAGTGATACAATGTCTCATAAACCTATGTTTATATGCTTAATTTAACTGTTATAATCTACACTTACATCACGATGTTTATTGATTTCGATTATATTATCAAACTCTGCATAAACGATGCAATTTACAGTTGTAGTAAGGGCGCTTTCAAACCGAACTTCTAACCTCACACTGCCATGCCTAACTAGATTCCAGTGAGTAGTAGAACTCGCCGATAAATCAGGTGTTAAATCAAAACACATTAAACAATATCCATTTCCATAATCCTCTCTATTAATTGAGTTACCCTCATTATGAAAATGAATACCGGTTCCAGAAAACAGCGTATGATATGTTGATACCATTAACCCAGTACTAAAAGATGGTTGTAATGTTTTCGAAGGAATTTGATGGCCATCTACATACAAACTAAATAAGTTCATAGTGTGGTGGTGAAAGTTAAAAGGGTTATGTTTTAAATTACCATTAAATGCTGTGTTGTCAACAAAACCTATAATACATCTTTTTGGAACTTGACCAAGAAATATATTGTCAAGTGTTTTTCCTTGCACTCCCGATGGTATAGTAAGTACTTTGACTTCCGCTCTTGTGATGGGATATTTTGCAGTCGTTGAAGCTAAAACCTTTTGATGTGCAAGTAAAACACTTGGATTTATTTTTGTCCTTCTAATTATTAAACTTGCATCTGTTATTCGTACTTTGAGTTTTTTATCTTGACTGCACATGAGATTAAATGACTCTTTTGACCGTACTAATTTAACACGGACTTCGACGCCATTTATTAAAAACTTTTCTTGGTTAAAAATATCACCGTGTAAGTGACCAATCATTTCAACTTCCTTACTATCTTTTATGAATGCTTCTCTTTTGACCCATCCTTTGTTAGTAGTATCGCTTGCATCCATATGACTGGCAGTATCTTCGTACCATAGTCCGCATGTAAGGTGAGAGCCTTTTGCTGCTGGTCCATAATTTAGTAAAGTTTCCATATATGCACGGTAGGCATATGTATTATTGGGTGGTGATACAAGTTTTTGATTTAAATATATATCCAACTGGTTAAAAAGTGAATGTAGCCAATTATTTACTGGAGCAACATGCGTGTCTGCTGATTTGATGTGAGTACCGTCTTGATTCAATATTTTGGCTTTGATATGGAGTAAAGTGTGAGACAAGTCAATATAGTCATCGCCTGAACCCGGAACTTGAAATTCAAGAGGACCATCATCAGTTAATGATGAAATAGGTTTATAATGTATCCACTGTCCATTTTCTATACTTGTTTGTGTTGATGGAAGAGCAAACAAATCTAGTTCTGATTTAGCGCATTCACAAGAATGGTTATGTAAAAAGGACATGGTTTAGTTGGAAAAGATATCGTTAATATTTAATTTCTTTTTTATTCTTTTTGTACCTCTCCCTCGCAAGGCTTTGGGTGCAATGGCACTCTCTAGTCTTTTTCGTTTCATTTTATACCCAGATCCCGACATTAGAGAATCAATTTTTTCATCGGCTTTTCTTTTTAAATTAGCGCTTGCATTCTTAAAACGAGACTTAATGGATTCATCGATAGGGTGTGAGTTCATCATGTCGGACAATAGACCAACACCAGCATTTAAAGCTTCTTTTCCGACTGTTCTAAAACCACTAGATAGTAGAGGAAATACAGATCTAAACAGTCCTCCTAAAAAACTTCCTATACCATGTCCTCGCTGATGAGCAACACCTTTGTAAACAATTCCTACTCCAGAACCAGCTTGATGAGAATAATAATGTTCATATGGACATAAAATATTTCCACGTCTTTGATTCATTTTACGCGTTTAAAATGTAGTTTCACGCATGAGGTTCCAAACTGGAATGGAATCTTTCCACCCGTATGCGTCCTTATATCAATTTCCATAGTATCAAACTCTCTACGCAAAACAGGCATATAATGTGCAGGTGAAAAACCGTGCATTTTGTATGCTCCATATATGTATTTTGTTGGATCAAGTGGTATTATTCTGAGTAGCGAAGTCATAACATCTCCTACCACTTGGGGTTGAACAATATCTGAATATATAAACAATTGCGATGGCAGGCCCAAATATAAATTAGCAGGATATTTTCCAAGTTGACATTGAAGAAGGTTCGTCTGCGGTTTAAAACCGAGTTGTAGGTTTAGTATTGGTGTTGCACGTACGGAGATTATATCTTTATGAAAAGATGTGACCTTGACTAGTTTAGATATTACATCATAACTAAACTTCACTTTGTTTTTTAATAATGGGTTTTCATTAAAAGCAAATATAAACTGATCAATGTCATCATAAGTCGTTGCGGGTATATGAGACTTATATTCAATATTGGAACTCTTTTTTTCGTTTTCCAATGTAACCTTCTTTTTTATGTAGACTACGTTCTCGTGATCTTGGACATTATACATTGAACATGGGTAATGAAACTCTACTAATCCTACAACCCATTCTCCTTCTAATTTTATTGTCTTAGGTAGTTTTGTTAGAAAATTGGCTGTAGTATTTTCAGGATAATATATCATTGAACTGTTGCTCAACAAAGTTAAATAGAAACTATCGTCACTCATATTTCTTCAATAGTAGAAGCAGATATCCAGCTATTAAATTTATTCGGATAACCTTTCCACTTCACAAGTACCTCCTTTCTGTTACCAATTCGTCTCGAACGTATTATTTTATCTATTTTACATGTAGAGGTGGGGTTATAAGTAACTTTCTGTAACTCTTTCGAATAAAACGTGCCAGTGATTGGTTCACCTTCTAAGTCCTTTAAGGTATAGACAATAAGGGGTGATCTGTTGATGATTGACTCGATAACAAATATCTCGTCACACCAATTCGTTTCATACCCTTTTTGAAATATGTGTTTATATTTGGTTATTCTTACATGATCACCAACATTTAAATTGGTATTTATGAATGTTTTATGACTTTTAAGGCCATTTCTTGGTCTATCATATAAATTAGTCCAAACAGTCATAATATTACTAAAATTAACATCTATCGGACACATTTTTATACTTGAATGGTAACTGTGATTATATGAATACAGGAGGTCTTGTAAAATATCAATGTATTTATAAGTATTTTTATGGGTAAAATAACGCCACATTTTCATTTTTAAAGTTCTTTGAAATCGTTCTACAATACTGGCTTTTATATCAGGATTATTTGTAGTATAGTAGTTTATGTTTTTACCCTTTAAATACTTTCTAACCTCTTTGGAAACAAATTCTGTACCTTTATCAGACTGAATATGACGCGGAGTTGCCCTAGCTTCGGTAAATATATTTTCAAAACATTTTTTTACCGTGTCCGAGTCCTTCTTTTTCATAGGTCTAGCGAAAGCATACTTACTGAAGACATCAATAACACACAGAATGTATTTAAAACCATCATTATATTGACTATAAGTCCGCATATCACTTAAATCTACTTGCCAAAGTTCATTATAATTTGACAGGATATATTTGTTGCGTGTAAAACGTCTTTGAACTGGTTTATGTAGTGTATATGTTTCCTGAGACCGTAACCAGTTTTTTACCTGTTCTTTGTTCATTTGACCATGCATTGCCTTAGCTAACTTATCAATACTACTGTAACCCGCTGGATTAGAAACATCATAGTAAATCTTATGGATGTCTAATAAGGGCTCCATCGTTCCCAATCTATTTTCTTTTTGGGTAATTCAGGCGTTTTTCCTGAAATCGGCGTTGATTGTCCTCTTACTTGAATCGATGTTGATCTAGTGTTTTTAGATATTAGAGATTCTCTGGCCCCGTCTGACTGAAGACTATTTATGTATTCAAGGTTAGTTGGGTTACCTATACAATGTGTAGGAACTCCAATGTCTTTTAATACCGAAGCAAATTCTTTCCATCCAGTTGGTTTAGCACGTTTGAGGGGTCTCACAGTGTCACTTATCAAATCAATTATGTTACTTTCTGGGATAACTCGATTATCCACTACTATTTCCCCTCCTTCCTTCCACCAAATCTTCTTTTTATTTTTTACAATATTATCAAGTAAATATTGACCTTTTTTCATGTACGATTTCGGAATTATTTTTATGATGTGAGATGGTGTAAACTGTACAGGGTAAGAATGATTCGAAGAAGCGCTAGTAGCGTCACCTTCATACGATGTTGGATTTAGTAATGTTATATTATTCTCTTTTTCCTCCTTTTTAACCATGGATTTTTCGTAATCATCATGGGAATTATTAATATCCTCAATAATTATTGGTAGCTTAAACGGTTTTCGATCTGTTTCAGTGAAATGCAAAAAACGTTGTAGTGCTTGAGAATACATTGCCCATTTTTCACGATCTTCTACTTTACTATTAAGAATTTTTTGCATTTCTACGTCTAAACGAGTTAAGGAATTCAAAGGTACATTTTCATTGTGTTTGAACTTCTCAATAAAATCTGGTTCTACTAAAATCATCTTTTTCGTGTTCTCCATGTTGATTATGACAATGAGTTTAACAAACTACTTAATACAGCTCCCAGTATAATTGGTAGAAATGCGCCGCCCTTTTGAACTATAATAATCTTCCTTAATTTATGTTTCCCCTTGGAAACTAATTTTCGCAATATATTTTTATGTTTCTTTAATTTAGTTTTTTCTTTATTTTCTAATGGGATTCTTCCCTTTAAAACGTTGTAAATGCATTCACAAATAATATTTATTTCAGCTTCGTCACACGATTTAAGTAAGGCTTTACGATATTTTGGTTTAAGCGTATGTAAAGCTTTAAGTAAATGTTCATGAGTGATCACTCTATCAGGCATCATTTACAACTGACTAAAACCGGATGATTTTTATCGTATTTAAACCCTTTTTTTGGAACGTATATAATACAAAATGTATCAAAGGGAAACACTTTAGTTTTAAAACGACATATATCATCTGTGCTTTGTTTCAAATCGATCATCAGATAACCATGTGCCGACGTAGTTGCATCCTTGTATGCTTCTTCAACAAATTTTGAGTTTTCTGGATAAACTTGTCGAGACAAGTAGCGTATTTGAGTTTTATCTCTGGGATTTTTAAAATAAACAATATAGGTTGTGTTCAAAGATATATCACGTTGTCCTCTCCCTTGATGAAATAAATTTTGTGTTATATAAAAAACACTTAAATTTCTGTGATGACTACCTTTTGTAAATATATCTACAATACGTCCATCTGATTCTCTCATTAAATCATCAATTATAAGAAGTTTCGGTCGCTTCCCATCAAACATATTTAAATCGGGTATACCTTGTACATAATCAATACCACTCAAATTATAAAGTGGTTGCATTTCATCATAACACCACAATACTTGATTAAATTCCACATTACACATTTTTTCTACATTTTTCAAAAAATTTGTCACAAAGTTCGATTTTCCACAACCACTAGGGCCTGCAATAATAGCCGTAAATGGATGAATAAAATGATTCATTGTTAACAATACAACTGTCCTTGCTGTTTAAGGTATGTTTTGAAAATAAAACGAAAATGTTCGAGTACGGATATATATGTATATTATATTATTCCTAATCTAAAAAGATAAAACCATTTAATACTGACATATACATAGGAAATATAAATTGTATGTACGAAATACATTTGTTCCTTTAATTCTAAGGATATAAAATCTAATCATACACATTGATATTGAAGCTATATAAAAACAATATTAACAATACCTAGTAAATACCCTAACCATATTCTAAACTCGTAGTTAATCACTGCATATTAAATCTAAACACCTAAAATTAGTAAAAATGTATTAATTTAAACACCTTAATTTATAATGACCCCAAGCGAAAGTATCATTGGAATCTTTACATAGATATCGTTTTGTATCAGAATAAGATAGAGAGACTTTGTTTATTTTTTGAGTAAAAATAGTGTGTTTGATGGAGCGAAATCTGTACATTTCAGAAAAAACATTCATTTTTTCATTTAAACAACGCTTGTAGTCACGAATGTGAAACTTATTAGTGACACATTTATTTACGCCCTTAGCTTTAGCCACTATATTCTCGTCAACGTTTAAGGCATACATTTTTGATCTTAGGCCAACGTATTCTTTCAGGATCAATCCTTTATTTTCATCCTTGAAATAACCTATTTTTTTCTTATTTATACAAGGAAAATCGTAAATATTATTAGGTGCATAATCAGATGTATCAAAGTAATTATTCAAGTCATTTTTTATGTCGCTATAAAAATCCACAGTAAAAATTTGGTATATTAAACTGTCTGTATCTGTATATAATAATTTAACATTATCGACGAATTTATTTTTCATGTATTTGTAGTGGAAGTCATACATCAACGTTTTGGATATGTCCAATATACAGAAACCTAGGTAAATGGGCTTGTTATAAACTAATTTGGTTCTCTTCAACTGTACCGCTGCCAAGCTTTCCGAAAAAATTGAAATGCTGTGGAATTCAGGGCGAGCTATATAACTTTCAATTCCTTTGATTTGTCCTTGATTTGCCCAATGTGTTAATAACTTTACATCAACCCTTTTCTCTATATTTTCCATAGTCTTGCCGAAAACGGCGTTATTCATTAGTTTATAAAAGTCTTTCTCGAAATCCGTTTTTGCGCTCGTTCTTAATGTCGTGTTCAAATCAATATACGTTTGAAGCCAGTTACTTTGTTTGAACTTTAGTATTCTATGGATTTTTTTTAAATTTAATCCATTTTCTAAACATTGAATAAGATTTCTGTAGTGTATAATGTATTTTATTTTATCGTTCAAATTCGGGACTAATTTTTTTACTTTACTTTCATCAACTACTATGTGCTCTGCGCAAAATGGAAGATCTGAATGGGAATCGTGCATTAAATCAGGATATTCTAAATCCACTTCTAAAATGTAACCATAATCAGCATCGTTTGGAATTCTGAAATCTGTGGCAGGATCAACCCATTCAAATTCACCAATAGGAAGATGTTGTGACATTGCCCAACCATATAAATTATTGGCATCTAGGTAAATGAGATACGATGACGGTTGATCAGAATCATAATCAGACATGTAATAATTATTTGATTTAGCATATCTATTACTACATTGTGATATACCGCCTCGAAGTCCTTTTTTAATAAATGAAACTTTGTCAAAATCCGTTAAAAGTTCTAGTTCAACTCCAGTTATTTTAAGCATTGCGTCCCAGCTGAGACCAGGTGCAGTAAAATAATTGGCAGCATCGAGACCATAGGTTTCAAGGCACACTGACCGAAAATTCTCAAAGATGTCAGTTAATAGAAGTACGTCTGTTTTTAAATACAAGTTTGAATAGTCCAGCATTGTTTGGCAACCGAAATGATTCCAAACGTTTTGTGCGTGTTGGTAATCCAAATCTGTTATGCAGCTATCTGTTAATGAACTATAAAAATCACTTATACTAGGTAATGATAATGCTTCAAGGCACTCGTACGATTTCATAAACTCATATGGAAATATTCCCTTTTGCTTCAAGAGTTTAAAATCTTCATTACTGGGGTATTGTTTCTTTAGTTCATGAAATTGGTGCTCTTGAAGATTTTTGGCTAAACTATTCAAACTACTCGACATGAACCTGAAGGAATCAACAAATCTTAAAGAAAACCATCTCTTATCAAATTTCAGTTGTTTACTGAATGAAATATATTTTTCTTTATTTTGAGGAATAATATCGATAGCCCCATCCCGGAAATTTAAAGCTTTTACTATGAAATGTGCATCGTAATTGCTGAGATTGTGAAAAAATACTGGAATGTGTGTGGGAGGTGTGAACTTATAATCACAAGATTTATGTGCTACTCCTCGAAATTTTCCCGTATTCCAATCATAACTGAAAACACTTTGAGATCTTAAGTCCTTATCACATATAAAACATTTATTATTGGCTTCAGAAACTTTATCTAAATCGGTCTGATTTAATGGAATTGGATTCTTCCGGAAGCGAATGTATTTATTTAATTTTTCCAAGTCACTATAAAGGTTATCCATAAATACTTTAGCACAATCTGAGCCTGTATATGAACAATACCGAGAAAGACTATCATCAAAAGAACACTTAATGAAATAACCGAAACTGTACATTTCATGTTGCTGAATATTTTTGGTATAAGATTTTGATGGATCTGGATCGCAAGATGCTATTGGATTTAAAAATGCCTCAAAATCTGCATATACAACGAAAGGCAATTTAAGCTTTCGTTGGTATTTATCAAAAACAATTCTATCATTTGAAACTTTCTCACCAAACCAATTTGTTTTTGTCTTATCGTTGTTCGGGAGTTGTACAACCACGTGATTACAATCATTTTTTTGATGATTCGTTAACTCTTCATTTGAATAAAATGCTAATAAACAACCATCGCAAATATGAAAACTATAATTAGTTGTTGAAATTTGACGACTTACTAATCGAGATAAATTTTTAATGTAGCAGTAATGTCCCTGACTACCTTTTGATATATAAAGTAAATTTATATGTTTTGATTTCCTAGCTTTAGTGAAGTGGAGTGGACCAATCACTTCGTGTGATTTAGAGTTTTCAATATAACTTAATCCAAATACATTTATACTAATATCATTTAATTTTTCTACTCTATGTACATCAGTTAATTTAATAGGAAATGGAATGTCACCAAATTTTACTTCATTTTGGTGTTTAAAATATGACGATACTCTCTGTGGATTATCCTTCACCGGATACAATGCTGAAAGAAGTGCCCATTTTAAACACTCGTGGTCATGATTTTGTACGTTTATGATAGCTTTTTTTGTTTTAATATCATGTGGCAGATCAATGAACGATGAACCTCGCAACGGATTGAATTGGTTAACGTTCATGTCTATGTATTTAATATGTCTAAGACTCCAACCACTATCTTTTTTTTCGAAATTTGAAATTTTATTAATGATTGTACTTTTTAAATTTTCAAAAAAAGTTTCACTATCATCACCTCTGCATATGGTCCAACTCAACACATTAAAATCGAAAAAATTGTTGATTCCTTTAGTTTCTTGAACAAATTCCGCATGCAAAATAAAACTAACCTTGAAAATGGTTAACTGATTAATAGTATCGTCTATTAATTTATTTAACGTTTCTTTAATGCCCTCAAAAAATATTTCCGGTGTTTGAAATTTAAAGTCGGTTTCTTTTTCCTGGACTGAATTTATCCTATAAGTTAGCAACCTATTTCCAAACGCAGTTTCTATCAATTCAACATTAGGGTAAGAATGTTCAAATCTCATGCAAGCATTTTTATGGATATTACTCCTTAAATGCTGTGCATAATACCTTCTTGAAACCTCCCGTTGACAAGATGTGCACTCGATGGTGTCCTCAGCAATATAACTCGGTGGTGGTTCATCTGTGTTCCGAGAAGTTGATGGTTGCGGGGTCCCTTCAACTTGTAATTGTTGTGCTGGAGTAGACGAACCACGAGGTTGAAAAACATCTTCAGATACACGTTTTCTCTTGAGTCCGCGTGTAACAGTTCTGAAAATAAAATAAAAAACGTATATAGATGTACCTATTAAAATCCGATAAAAAAACTATTAATTTTCAGCATAGTATTACCTAATTTGATTGACAAATAGAACAATATGCTTCCATGGGTAATACACCATCTATCTCATCGTAATTTGAATTGATCAATTTAATATTAGTAAAGTGTCCACTGCACGGCGTGATATACGGTTTGATATCGGGATCTTGAGCTATTGTTGCATCAAGTTTCCCACTGATAAACCACAATCTTAAATATTTATGAAAACTATTTAATAACACTGATTTGCTGAACATTTTAATATCTTCACTAGTCAACGACATTATATTGACAACTACGGGGCATTT